>OW203723.1:2228576-2760151 GCA_934045075.1 Yponomeuta sedellus | reverse complement strand
TGGACAACGTGGTAAATAAGACTTTTCATTGATCAGCGCCTAAAACAATCAAACACCGGGATTCGAACCCGCGACCTCTGGCTATCCGTGCCAGCGCTCTATCCAACTGAGCTAATGGGCGACTCACCGGCATCAGTGAAATTTCGAACCTCTTTACACTATCTCTGTATTACGTACAGGCAGCGACATCTGACTTAAGCAAATTGCATCACTTACAGCCCCCACTACCTACTTTGCAGTTAGGTTTAACATCGGAACGATATCACTGTACCCACATGATTATACTATTTTTATTTTAATGCACTAACCCGTGCTAAGGAACAAATTTAAAAACCTATTCAGAGGCTAAAAATTTCACCCATGCCGGGATTCGAACCCGCGACCTCTGGCTATCCCGTGCCAGATGATGCCGGTGAGTCGCAACTGAGCTAATGGGCGACTCACCGGCATCAGTGAAATTTCGAACCTCTTTACAATATTCTCTGTATTACGTTATTCTTTTCTTTGTTTGTATGGAATTCAAGCGAAAGTTTTACGAGTGTCCCTCTTACACACTTTTCCTCAAGATGTCACTTTAGCAGGGTATTTGTACAGTATAATAATAATTTAGGTAGTACAGACAGGGATAGTAAGTAGTACAGATAGGTACCTAAGCCTATATTCTCACTCTCTCTCTCTCTGTTCTGCAGTGGGACGTTTATAGGCTACATAAAAAAAGGGATAGATAACATCTACGTACAGAACTACAATTTTTCCCATTTTCTAACATAGTCTCTGAGAGAACACAATGTGTGGCGAGCACATGTCAACTCCGCGCGCGCACTACAAACTCCAACATTCCTGCCTCGCGCAATCAAAGTGTTTCAATGACATACTATAAATATAACGTGTGACTAACAATAGTTGATAGTGCGCCCTCCTCGGCCTTGAGGGGGGTCGCTCCCGATGTGGGTTTAGGGGTCTCTAGGACCAAAACCAGTCCCAAGGTGGTGTTTAGTGGGTAGGCGCACTTCTTGTGAGTCCCACATTGGCAGCACGGCCGGGTCCGTGCTGTTATGCATGAGCATTCACCACCTCCCTCCCCCGTGTCCTCCGGAGGGTGCCCTTTATAGGGTTAAAAAAAAAAAAAACAATAGTTGAACCGGGCCGTCCCCAGGCATACGATCTGCCTGGCGGGAAATTTCCCTTTATAGTGGAAGAGCACGATCACCTGCTCTTCCCTATACCTGTATCTTGCAGTGGGACTTATATCGACTGCTTACATCTATATGTTTGTATGGAGCTCAAGCGAGTGTTTTGCGTACCTTTCTGCTGATGTTGGAATTCGCGTTGGTAAAGCTGGTAAACGGCGCCGTGGGCCCGCAGTATATTGTGCGCGCATAGATAAGCCTCCAGACCCGAGGATTCACCGCCTGGCGCCTCCAGCCCGCCGTAGCCCTTGTAGCAGAACGAGTAGGGCTCGTTGAATATGATCCAGCCTTGCACGCGGTCGCCAAAGGTCTCGAAGAGGACCTGAAAAAAATGGCGCTTATACGTATTTACTACGCTGCCTCTAAAACGCGCAATTTCTGGGACGTGTTTAGGACTTATTTTTATTAATGCTTTAGGTGTCCTTGCTTCGCAAGGCACGTTAAGCCGTTGGTGCCAGCTGTCATGTCAGAGGCCTTGATAACTTCTAACAGTAAGGCCCGCCACTGTATTGCAATCCTCCACCGACCCGTACTTGGCCCCCGCGGTGGAGTATGGCCTAACCTTCCTGCGATGCAGCGTAAGATCCGCGCCCCAGCAGTGGGCACATATATACAAAGGGTTGATATCGATTGTTTTAGGTAAAATATCAGGGCTTAAACAATTTTATTCAATTCGCGCCTTATGCAGTGATAATGCCGTTAATGCCACAGCCTGTGGTACATCAATTTCTTGGATATCTAAAAGAAAGTCCTTTGTCTTTGTTACTGCAACACTAATGAGCTGAAAATTCGTAATACCATATGCTTTCGAATAAGTCTTACTGTATTTGAATATCTTGCATAAGATGGAAGGAGGAAGATATTAAAAAAAATTACGGATAGATACGAGTAATAGGTCTGTAAAATTACTATTGTATTTTTTTTCAACATAACATGATTCTGATGTAACGAGGTTCTGATGAAGTCTTTCAGAGATGAAAGTTGAGAACTTAAAAATTTAAGGCAAAAAATTAGGTTAAGTTTTGATCTTAGAAACATACATACATAACCTTACGACTGTATCCCAGAGGGGTAGACAGAGACCAGGGACTGCCACTTACCACGATCCTGACAGATCACCTTTGCTTCATCAACGTGCATGCATGCACGCCGGTTCCGGGTACTTTTTTTACTTATATTAAATCAGTAATTACAATATATTTATTTATGTAAATTAACAATAATAATAAAAGAATTCATAGATGAAATGGTCTTTATGATAGATTAAAAATCTGTGGAACCAACCTTCAGTGGTTGGTTGGTGCAAACACAATCTCCTATATGGATAGTTCTCACGAGTCATTAAGAGATTACACTTTGAAAATCGCTCGGAGCCCAAGGTGCCTGAGTGATCTTAAACGATCACGAAGGTTAAACGATCACGAAGGTTAAGCATCACAGGGCGCTTTCAGTGCATGGATGGGTGAATGTCTATGACTGACGCCAGTGGCCTTTTTCCGAGCGGTTTCGTGCTTCGCAAGGCACGTTAAGCAGTTGCCGGCTGCCGTCGACAGATGACAGCCGTTAAGCCAAGTCAGAGAGGCCTTAGGGCGGCTTGAAAGCTTCTGACAAAAAGACCAGCCACTAGTCTTGCGAGCCTCCACCAATCCGGACTTTGCTCCGTAATGGAGTATGGCCTATACCTTCTCAGGGAAGAGACCCGTGTCCCTCGGTGGGGACATAATGGGTTGATGATGATGACTTTGAAAATGTTACAGAGATATTGAATATGAATGAATTTATCTCGTTCTGGCTCGAGGAGCATCGTTTATTAAGCATAGAAACGGTAGTTGGATATATCCATCTATTTCTTTTCAATGCTCAAAGAAGTATGGCCCACCCTAGCATAGTCCATGAAGTAGTCAGCCACGATGGGGTTGGTCCACCCGCCCAGGTCCTGGAGCGACTGCGGCAGGTCGTAGTGATGCATCGTCACCAGCGGCTGCACGTTTGCCTTCAGGAGTTCATCGATCAGCTGGCTGTAGTAGCGGACGCCGTCTGAGCTTATTTTACTGGAAAAAGAAGAAAAGAAATGTGTGAAAAAAATACAAGAAAAGTGATGTGAAGTGAACTGTTCAGGCACTTACAGTATTCTAAAACATTTACTTTGTGAAGAAATAAATAAAAGTTGTAAGGAACCTTTTTCAAACTTAGGTTCTTCAAGAAATAACTGAAGGAAACATCACATGAAATTGAAAATTGAAATTGAAAAATGGTTCAAGAAAAATCGCAAAAAAGTGCAAAAAGAACTTAAAATAGAAAAGTTAATTACATTCTTAGTTAATTTACTGAATAGATACGCTATGCTATAGTAAGGATATGCTCAGCTAAATGCTGCGTGTGCAAATATCAACGCAGCGCTGATTTTCAGCACATCCCGAGTATTTGCTAGCAATTTACACGTTGGTAGCTAGACTAGCAACTAACTAGCCAATATTAGAAATAAAAAAAAATACTTTATACAGACTACGTCTAAAGTAGACTGCATACACACATAACATTTACATACGTTGCTTCTGGCCCCACGCTAGGATACCCTGTGTCCTTTTACAGATAATAGAAGAGCCAAAGCGGTTGGCACGCGTGGCAATTAAGCTCAAGGCCTGTGCTGTAGTATAAAAATTTATGTGGAATATAAAGGAAAACAAAACCTCCTCACAAACGGCATAATGTTAAACAATGAAAACAATGAAGGGAGCTGAGCTTAAAATGTGCTTAAATTTACAATAACAAACGGTACAAGTTATAAATAATAAAAAAAAACTATTAAGTTATACAATGTCTGCGTTAATTCTTATATTACTTAAGTGTAGCAAAAGTCCAACATAGCCGGTAGGTAATCCAACTGAAGCGTGGAAACCTGCGCTCCAGTTAAAGTTCAATTCCAAAAATGTTTAAGCGATGATCCTACCGAAACATAACCTCACGCCTGTATCCCAGAGGGGTAGGTAGGGACCAGGGACTGCCACTTGCCACGATCCTGATAGATTACCCTCGCTTCATCAACGTTTATAAGTCGTTGCATGCACGCACGCCGGTTCCGGGTACTTTTTATTATTTTGATATCAACCTTTGTATGTCCCCACTGCTGAAGCACGGGTCTCTTCCTGCATCGCAAGAGGGAGGGCCTTACTGTCAGAAGTTATCAAGCCGCCCATAAGGCCTATGACATGGCTTACATGACATGACAGCCGGCACCAACGGCTTAACGTGCCTTGCGAAGCACGGAAGCGCTCGGAAAAATGCCACTAGCGGTAGTCACGGTCTCCAAACCTGACCACGCCTGTTGTTGCTTAACTCAGGGGATCGATTACAATCACTCGGTCCGACCAGGCCACGAGCATTTCTATTATTTAATTAGATCCAATTTATAAATTAAATTGCAGTGGCGCGTTTATAAGCTACATTGAAAAAAGGTATCGTGCAAATACGGAAATAAGTAGTTTACTCACGAAGTGAAGCCTTCAGGTAGGATGCGCGACCAGGCGATGGAGAAACGGTAGTAATGCACGTGCAGTTGCTTCAGCATGGCCACGTCACGCCGCCACTGGTGGTAGGAGTCGGCTGCCACGTCTGCGTTGGTGTGGTCGAAGATTCGGTCCGGGTGCTGGTGAGTGTAGCGGTCCCAGATACTCTCGCCTTTGTCTAATAACAACAACAAAAAAACATACGAAATCAAATGAAAAAGTTTCATTCAAGGTAGCACGGAAACTGCGGCTTCATGAACGTTACAAGTCAAACTAGGTGTCCATTTCAAAATCGAGGTCGTTTTGGAGAAAAAATGGAGTAGGTAAAAAAACTCCAAACTTAGTCTTTAACATAACCTCCCTAACTGTACAGGAAAACATCGTGAGGAAACCCGTGTGTCTGAGGTGTTTAAATACCTCACCGCTTTAAATTGCCAATCCGTGGTGGGCACGCGTGGTAATGAAGCCCATACTCTCTGAGAGAAGGCCTGTGCCCTGCAGTGGGACGTTTATGGGCTACATTAAAAAAACCTAACCTCAAGCCTGTATCCCAGATGGGTAGGCAGAGTCCAGGGACTGCCACTTGCCATGATCCTGAGAGATCACTCGCTTCATTGGTCGCTGCATGTATGCACGCCGGTTTTGGGTTCTTTTTTTGGTACCCTTTGCTAATGCATCCCCTTGATTATATTATTTTTAATGCACTAATGGATTATGGGCATTACCCCCCAATGATGGCACAACCTTGCGCTCATTAGGGGAGGGCTATGTCCAGCAGTGGACTAATGAAGCCTGACGAAGAATGCACTAACCCGTGCTAAGGCCAATTTTAAAAACGTATTTAGAGGGTAAAGATTCCACCCATGCCGCTGCCTGCACGTAATACAGAGAGTTAATAAAGAGGTTCGAAATTTCACTGATGCCGGTGCACAGATAACCGGTGAGTCGCCCATTAGCTCAGTTGGAAGAGCGCTGGCACGGATAGCCAGAGGTCGCGGGTTCGAATCCCGGCATGGATGGAATTTTTTGCCTCTAAATAGGTTTTTAATAATGCATCCCCTATTTGGTCGAAGTACTTATTAGTAGAAGCGCTCGGCGCTCGTGGCCTAGTGGAACCGATCGTGATTGGAATCAATCACTTGGGTTAAGCTACAGCAGGCGCGGTCAAGAACTGGATGGGTGACCATCCCGTGACTATCGCTAGTGCCATTTTTCCGAGCGCTTCTTTGCTTCGCAAGTAAGGCCCGCCACTGAATTACAATCCTCTACCTATCCGGACTTTACTCCCATGGTGGAGTATGGGGCCTTAACTTCCTGCGATGCAAGAAGGGATCTGTGCCCAGCTGTGGGGACATACAAAGGGTTGATATCATATCAAAACATAACACAAGTTATGCTAGAGCCATCATTTTTATAGTGATTTTCGGCATTTTTTAGATTGGAGAGGTCCTTTATTATATATGGGTCCCTTATTTAATTGTGGTCCCAAGGTAGGTATGTACTTACCGGAGACGTTCCAAGCGCCCTCGATCTGAAAGGCGGCGCTCGACACGCCAAACAAGAAGTTCTCCGGAAAGCATTTTTGCTTGATGCTGAAACCGCTGGAAAGTGCAACACAAAGTTTCAAAATATTTATGTATTTGTCTGCTCGGAACAGTTTATATCACACAATTCCACGATGAGATCCGTAGACGACTTGGTAAACTACAATCAGTTGTGTTCTCAGCGGGATACTCTAAGAGATGTGTTAATTTACTTTATTCACTTGTGTATTTTACTATAAGATTATTTTACGGTCTGTTAGCTTTTAGAATATACCTTGGATACTATCGGATAGAATCTGATATATTCGTGTAATAGAAATGTCGGAATTAATAACTTTACAACTTATAACTTTATAAAATAGTGAAGAAAAGTTTTATACAGAGCAGGAAGTAGTATTACACTCGAGTGCTTTCGGCGAAACCCGAAGCCAACTCTAGAGCCCGAGGCATAATCAAAAAGTTACCTAACAGACTGTATGTGTGTAACTCATCCTGTTGTAACCCCAACAAATAAAATAAAACGAAAGTCGTCGACACAGCCCAGCGGATTCGTAACTTGAAGTGGCAGTCGGCGGGGCACATAGCGCGTAGAACTGATGGCCGATGGAGGCGAAAAGTTCTCGAATGGTGACCATATATAGGCAAGCGCAGCGTAGAACGACCAGCCATAAGATGGACAGAGGATCTTATCCAAGTGGCAGGAAGACACTGGATGCAAGCCACTTCCGACCGGTCTTTTTGGAAGTTTTTGAAATGGACACGAAGTTTGAATTGTAACGTTCAAAGCCGCAGTTTCTTCGCTACTTTTAATAATACCGTTTCATTTAATTTCATTTCCTTTAATTTTTAAGGAGGAGGCCTATGTCCAGCATTGGACTTCTTGAGGATGAAATGATGATGAAAGAACTCCATACAGTGGAGGACTTGCGAAGTAGCCTCACTAATTGACGTAATTATCTGACAAGAAACGTCGCTATAGTTATCTGTTTTTCATGTTTTTCTTTGTTACCTTTCTATAGTTATAAGTTAGTTATTAAGAAAAACCCTTTTTCATATTTTGTTTCTATTCATACTCCAATTTTACGCCTGTTGTAGTCTTATTTTAGAATCAGACCAATGCCACGTTGTATTTTTGTTGATATGCAAGTAGATATAGGCAGAAGCGGCAGTAGCTCAGTGGGTAGAGCAATGGACTAGGAAGCAAGAGACCCAGGTTCGATTTCCAGTGCGGGCGTGTACCATATGACTTTGTTTTCGAAGTTACGTACATTTGTAGCAATAATATACTACTCGCTAACGGTGAAGGAAAAAAACGTAAGTAAACCTGAGGGTCTGCGTGTTTAAATACTCAACGCTTGAAGTTGCCAATTCGCGGTGGGCACGCGTGATAATTAAGCCCATCTCTCTAAGAGAAGGCCTGTGCCCAGCAGTGGGACGTTTATATGGTTCCAAAAAAAAAAACGATATAAGTGAGATAGAGATTACCAGACTATTTTTATCTGGTTGTCCGATGAAGTTTTCTCTATCTATCGTTGGTGGCGGCTGTCACGTAATGGCAGTCGAGCCCGGTCAGAGGCCTTATGGCGGCTTGATAACTTCTGACAGTAAGGCGCGCCACTGTCTTACAATCCTCCACCAACCCGAACTTCGCCCCCGCGGTGGAGTATGGTTTAACCTTCATGCTATGCAGGAAGAGACCCATGCCCCAGCAGTGGGTACGTACAAAGGGTTGATATCAATCTGGCCATATTTTTGGCACTCTAATTACACTGGAAGTTTTACACAGCAGTTTATGCACGTACCTGCTTAGAAACACGCAAAACAACACTAAAAACACTACCGTGTCCATCTCTGCGTAAGATGTACTGTTTTTAAGCTTGTAGGTGAGATAAGTTAGTACTTAACTTGTACTTTGTTATTGCTTGACAAACTTGCTCAGGCAGGGGCGGATTATCATTAATCTGGGTCTGTTGCGTTGGTTTGGACATGTGGAGAGGATGAAGGAAGAAAGATTGACGAAACAAATATATATTGCGAATGTGAGTGGCAGGGCTGGTAAAGAACGTCCCAGGCGGACAAACTTCCACCAAATAGGTGATGTATTAGCAAAGGGGAAGATAAAAAGTATAACCGGTAATCGGCGTGCGTGCATGCAACGACTTTTGAACGTTGATGAAGCGAAGACGACTTTTGAATAGGTGCTGACTGAAAATCAGTGTTGCAGGCCCAGCCTGCAGCAAATGCTGAGTCAGCTACCTGTTTGTGGCTGCGGAGATACAATGCCCTTTTAAATTGTAAATGTTTGTTTTAAATCGTATTCTTTGTTTTATTATATTTTTCTTTGTTCTTTCTTTCTTTTATTATTTGTCTGTATTATTATAATATCGTGTTACATTGAGTTGTATTGTATCTTTGTGGCTGCAAATAAATGTCTCTCTCTCTCTCTCTCATCTGTCAGGATCTAGCTAGTGGCAGTCCCTGGTCTCTGCCTACCCCTCTGGGAGACAGGCGTGAGGTTATGTAGGTATGTATGTAACTCTTCTTCTTCTTCTTCAGGCTATATTGGCCCACTGCTGGACATAGCCCGTATGTATGTATGTCTGGGTCTAAATTCTGATTTTTTATTCCGTAGAATTCTGACGTTTCATAAGAGCTACTAAGTGATTGTGTCGTGTGAACTTGTGTGGAAGCTATAGTTATTATTATTAAAAAAGCTCTCCATCGAAAAAGGGAAATATTTGACCCATTTGAGGGCAATAACAAATAAAATGCTGGATATTATTTTATGTTTTACCTACAAAAGTCAACAAATGATACGAAAGTTTTGTCTGAATAAAGACTTATTCAGACAAAATTTCATTCGTTTTTTTTCTTACTGTGTTTTTTTATAGCTGTCACAATTCTACGGAATTAAAAATCTAAGTATACTCCGCGCAGTACAGTCGACAGCACATCACCCTTTACATGTTAGTTGCAAAGTTGGCCGTAACGTTACGTTCACGGGTGTAAAAGTTGATGAGCTGTCCACTGTTGTAACGAAATGTGAACTTGCTAGCTATGTGGCTAGCTTGACAGTCCAGGCTTATCCTGATCTCCCACTAATGTGTACCTATGGGCACATTCCAGGAACTTTGCGCGGGCTAGAACTACCGCCGCTGTGTCGAAGCAGACGACCGCGGGAGGTCTACTCTGTCACTTTCTTACGGACCCCTTTTGCTGAACTCGGCCACCCTCTTCCGGACGCTGGATGTAGCGCGAGTGACTGCGAGGAAAGTGGAGTATCGTACTCAGACTATAGTGTGGTTTACGAAACCTAATAGACAGTGCGCGCGTGGACTGCGACCTAGGCTAAGTGACCCTCGACGACCTCTTGTAAATTTGTAAATATACTTGTAAGTATATCTTATTCATGTTTTAATTTTACCTGCGATAAAATTAACGTGACACTGTACCAGCTGGTGGCACCATCCTTTAAAGCGCTAGGCGGTGCTGGTCAGCGCCGCCAAAGGTATAAAAATCATAACTTGAAAATGAACATGAGAAATCTTACCAAACACTGGCAACTATTTTTAGAACCTTCAGTCTCGACTAACAACCCAAGCATAAGATAAGATAAGATAGCACCAACCCAAATTCTTCCCGCGGGTGTCGTAAAAGGCGACTAAGGGATACAAACCGGGGGGTGGGCAGCAGCGCTCCCTGCAGTATAATTCCACCAAGCTGCGATCCCCAATCCGCATGCCCGCATGCCCCCCGCATGCGCGTGGGGATTATGGGCACTAACCCCCAATGATGACACAACGTTGCGCTATGGCGCTCATTAGGGGACGGCTATGTCCAGCAGTGGACTAATATAGCCTGAAGAAGAAGAACCAACCTTTTTTCCGTTAGTAGCCCGAAGCGCCTTAAATCATCATTTCGTCTGCGATTGGTCGCCCAACCCGAGTGCCGGGCATAGTTGAACTTAAGCAAAGTCCGCCCCTGTGCTAGGCAGATAAAACTTGACCGGTAAAGTATTGCGATTGCACGATTTACGGCCGTGTTAGCATGACACGGTAGCTGATAAACGTCTACACTTTGAACTGTTCCATAAAACATCGTGTGTGCAGTTTCAAGTCGTTATTTTACTATATTCGTATTGGCACCGATTATTACCGGTGTCTATGCCGGCGAACTGCCACAATTGCTATTGACAATAAAGTCGCCAAATATTATATGTACCAGTTGCCTCTGTAATCGTTTACTGGTGTACTACAATGAATATTTAGAATAATGCAAGCCGATATTTTCTAATTTAAATAAAATATATGTAACAGTATATTTTATTTAAATTAGAAAATATGAAATTAGCGCAGCACAGCGGAAGCCCATCTGCTTACCATGCAAGAGCTCCCGGGTTCGAACCCCGGCTGGGAACAAAAAAGAACCCAGGGAGCCAATTCTCACTTCATTAGCAAATAAGTCGTATACGACTCTTAAGGCTTATGACTTTGAATTCTATGTAAAAAGTCGAGCGGCAGCCAAAATCTGTATTCGGAACGCCATGCTAGATTGAATTCGAATGAGAAAATAAGTGTCTAAAGACTCTGTCGAGTTATCTTATGTTATTTTTATGCGACTAATGTCTATATTTTGCGTCTACGCTTTCAATTCGCATGGGCGAGAATCGGCCTCCAGGTCTTGGATGTTTACAAGTTTGTGATGTCGTTGTTTCTGGTTCCCACGACACAGGGTATCCCAGTGTGGGCCAGAAGCAATGTGTGTGCCTGTATGTAAATGTTATGTTTAGTTCTATATTGTAAGATAATGATACTGTTGTATTAAAGAAAGATAGTCTCTAGAATATTCATGTTTTATTTGTTTTTATCTTATTTATTTGGGACAATAAACATCAACATTCTTATCTTTACGCTTGCAAAGCTTAACCTAAATTCGACGTCGCGTAGCGTATCATTTGGGAGTAGGTACCTACCTATTTAGCTGCTCCTAAGATATTTTCTACATAGGTACAGTGCTACACAAGAAATAAGTCTCGCGGATGTACCTGCGCAGATGACCAAATTTTAGATGTGCGGCAAGTTGATCGACCAATCAGATAGTTTCATTTTATGGCAGGCCGCGCGCCTTTGTTGCTATTGGTTGATTCAACGTCATCGATGCAGGTGACTATTAGTTTGGCAATATTAGCGTGAGCAAAATAGGTAGCGCTACTGCGGCAATCAATTCTGCACCTTAACCGTATCGGTTAAATATCATGTTGAATGTACTATAGCTTCGGGTACTTTCGTTACACTTCTTCCTAGTCTGCGCGAACGTAGATTCCCGAAGGGACTTTTATGATGTGTATATAAGTAGTAGGTACTGTACTATTGTTACGGTATGCTAGCTTCGCAAGGCACGTTAAGCCGTTGGTGCCGGCTGTCACTTAATAGCAGTCGTTAAAGCTATGTCAGAGGCTTTACGGGCGGCTCGGTAAGTTCAGACAGTAAGGCCCGCTTCTGTCTTACAATCCTCCACACCAACCCGGGCTTGGTCCCCGTGGTGGAGTATGGCCTAACCTTCCTGCTATGCAGGAAGATACCCGTGCCCCTGCAGTGGGGACATACAAGTGTTGATATCGAATTATTACGGTATCCCTAATTACATTAACATTGTCCAACATAAAATTGACAATAACCTTTGTAATTAAGTCATATAAAATCGGTTTTTCAAGTTAGACAAAAGATCGGAAAGAACTGCGCGTTTCGATTCCTTTTTATAATACTTACGAGGACATAAGGAGTAAGGACATACTTACAAAGTACGGAATTCTCGGTGAGCGAGCCCGACTCGCACTTGGCCGGTTTTTCTTATTCCTAAACGCCTTAACATTTTTGGAATTTATAAAATTACGGCCTTACTAATCTAATAAGTTATAGGTACACGTTGAATAACTATTTGACGTATATCAATTTAAACTGGTTTATTCGCATTTAGCGTACAAATAACCAGTTTGTCAGACCTCGCGTAACGGCTGTACTTATAAACACTACACAGCTCTTAGTAGGCCGTTGGAGTATAAAGTACTAATAGGTAGGCACAGCCACCGAAGAAAATTACTGCCTAACTTTTTAGGTAGGTAGGTAGTATCTTTATAGATTTCAAAATTGCAATGATATTATGTAGCCTTACCTTAATTCCGGAATCAATTACTTGCTTTTTTGTCGGAAGAGTTCGAATTATGTTTTAAACCACACCCATAAAGAAAAATTAAGAAAACATTCCGAGGTAGCCAAACATCCTTTTTTATAAAAAAAAAACACCATTCCAAACACTTATCGCCTGAGGGCACGGCTATAGATACTCTTTCTCTGAGAGAAGGCCAGTATATGTGGGTATCCTACGCCAATTCCGAATATGGTTATTTATAGAAAGATGTTTCTCGAATGACATTAGACCGACCGATCACCTAATCGAATATTTGTTTAATCAGCACCCATTTTCTTAATGATTTGTTTCGACGAACATTTTTTAGTGGACCTGTTATTTTATTAAATGGACAATTTCACAAATTATTGTTTACATACATACATACATACATACATACATACATACATACATACATACATACATACATACATACATACATACATACATACATACATACATACATACATACATACATACATACATACATACATACATACATACATACATACATACATACATACGTACGTACGTACATGCATACATACATACATGTACATACATACATACATACATACATACATACATAACCTCACGCCTGTATCGCAGAGAAGTGGCAGTCCCTGGTCTCTGCCTACCCCTCTGGGATACAGGCGTGAGGTTATGTAGGTATGTATTTTCAAGAACATAAAATAACATGTCGATCAACAAATTTTCGGTTAAACGAATCATAGAGAAAATAATAAAACAAATATTCAAATAGGTGATCGGCCGTTTTAATGCCTTTCGGAGAACATCTTACAATAAAATAATAGTGTTTCGAAATGGCGTAGGAAATCCGGTATAAAGGTACCTAGGCAGCATTATAACTATTTTATCAATTGCAAATAGCTCAGTTATTAATTGCAAATAGCTCAGTGGAGCGCCAAGATAGAGCTGTATCTACCATAGGTACGCAAGAGATATCTTCAGGCATCCTTCAAGAGATTTCCGACGCTGTAACAAATAGAAATTACGTAGGTACCTAGGTACTACCCTACACATTATATTTACCTGCCTACATGTTTACAAATTCGCGAAACACAACCAAAATTGCTGCCTATTGAGATAAGACGCACGCATGCAAAACAATAGTAATCATCCGGTGTAAAGTGAGTGACTCTTAAAATAAATCATTATATGTGAGTACATACTTTTATTTATTCCTATATAACAGTGACATCTACATGATCATGGAAGAAACTGGAAACACAGCCAGCGGCGACACACGAGACCTGGGACTGGGGCGTGGAAAAGACGCGTCATTAGTCCCGTACACTTTCATACAAAATGTTCTGAAGGGCACACTGATGGGACGGGAGGGTATCAACACAGAATGGACACATTGCATACACACGTCCCTTATGTATAACTTTCGATCATTCCAGAAAATTCAAGCCATTTCTAGGAACTTCTTGAACACTGTTTCAAGAAGTTCCGCTACTCGCCACTAGATGTCACAGTAAGCAACAAATATTACCCGCTTAAATAAAAATGGCTGCTTTTGTGTCAGGTCTGTAAGCATCTGATGACCAACTTAATTTGAACGAATAACAGTTCTCGACGGACTCTGTTTCTTGAAAGTTCTGCCATTTTCTAGTAATCTTTCAACAGGTGGCGCTACTCCGGCATGGTATAAAAGCGAGCCGCTCCGGTCTGCGGCTATTCAGTTGGAAAAGCGCGAATCTTTAATTCAGAGCCAAGTAAGACTAAGCAGAACAAAGCGTGAAAATGTCAGTGTTCCCGTACTACGATAACTACAGGAGGCCTTTCCAGGCGATGGAGCAAATCGAAAAGGATTTCTGGCGCCAAAACTTCAACACGCCGCTCCACCAGATGATTCCCAGAGACTTCTACAACATGGACATGTGGAAACCTTTTGACGGCTTTCTCAGACCCTGGGGATTAGACACGTTGAAGCCGTTCAATTTCGATCGACTCTCGTCAGCTATGAAAAACTTAGCGCTGCAAGACGTTGGGTCCTCAGTGACGGCCGACAAAGACCAGTTCAAGATCAGCGTGGACGTCCAGCATTTCGCGCCCGAGGAGATTAAAGTAAAAGTCGTGGACGGAGAGGTCATGATTGAAGGAAAGCACGAGGAAAAGAGAGACGACCACGGATATATTTCTAGGCAATTCGTGAGACGGTACACATTGCCCAAAAACTGTCTGCCAGACACTGTCGAGTCGAAGCTTTCCTCGGACGGAGTTTTAACAGTTACGGCTCCAACGGTCCTCCCGTTGCCGTCTCCTGGGGAGAGAATCGTCCCCATCACACACACTGGACCCGTCCAAACACAGAAGAGCTCTACGCCGGTGCGGCTGAACACTACTGAGGAGGCCAAGTAGGGTGGTACTGCGTAGTGTCGGTGTTTAGAATTTTATTATTTCTGTAAGACTGATTAATGTTTGTTTTCCTAAATCTGTGCTAATTTTCTTAACTAATTGTGATAATTACCCAACGTGATGTTTAAGGCATGTTTTAGAAAATAAATTGTATTTTTTTTTGCTATTCCGGTGTTTCATTCAATTTTTTTTTATTTGTGGGTACTTTCAAGTTGTTGAGAAATCTTGTAAAAACACGATGCCTCTAAAACACTCCTCAAATGCAGGTAAAACAGTCTCTGTTTTTCTAAATCAACGGGAGGGTATTGTGTTGGGCTTTTATATATAAGAATGTCCGATTCTGTTTCCTCATAACTTAACCATTTGTACATTTTCATAAATAAGATCTTAATCGATTTGTCTTGTTTGCGCCAGTGTCATACATAAGACTATATTATGAAATCGGCTTAAAGCAAATTAAAAAAAAAAAACACTGAAAAGTAGAAAGTAAAGAAATTGGAATAAAAGTACCAACCTTACTAATGAGCATTTACTGCGCAGGCGGGACCCAAATTTAACAATGCAACTAGGTTGGTCCAGCCTGCTTCGTAGTAAATGCTCGGCAGTCGGGTTGTTTGTTATTTTTTATTCCAGTTTCTTGTAAGACTTAACCCCAGTTTCTCGTTTACTAACAATCTGTTAATCTACTGTTAACAGCTGTAAAATGTTATTTTCTGTATGCACTTTGGCCAACTGACAGCTGTTTACAGTAGATTAAAGGCTTGTTAGTGTACCAGAAACCGGGGGTTAGATTGGTCATAGTTATTTATGTGTCGCAAGCGGACACAGTTGGCGAATCTGCGCATTCGACATGTTTGATCAATGACGGCTTTGTTGACAAAGTAACTAGGTATCCACACGGTCATAGCATCGATCGTGTCTTGCACGTCGTATTTATAACTTTTGCGTACCACCGCCACCATATAGTACTTAGCCATGATCTTAACCTTGTGAACACCCACACACTGAAGGAACGAGAACGGTAAACAGGCTGGGGATTACGCAACTAAAACTGTCTTCAATTAGCTTTGGCTGCAAGCCCGTAGGGACTGACCGTTCTCAATAAATGGCTCGTTATTAAACCCCTACGCAGACGAGGTACTGTTTCCCGGGTACTTTTTTGTCCATCGATATAGATGTCTTATAAATCGTATCGAATAACGCACACGAAGGACTAAACGTACCTCAAGTTACCGAGGACATCAAGAGACCGGACTGGGCCCCGATTCTACTCAACAACATTACTCAATACGTTTTCAAGGAGTTCATCGGGAGTCCACTTACAAGGTTTTACGCTAGCGGTATTCAACTAAGCACAAATGTTCCATTTAACGACCAATGAACGACATGACAGGTACCGTAGAGCTACATGGAGCCACTTTCGTATGCTCTGGCTCGTATGCTATTTATTTATTTACTATTTATTTATTTTATTTATTTACATGTATTACAGGAGTATGTACAATAACAAAGTTATAAAAAAAATGGCGCAAAATTACGGGCTCAGATTGATATAAATAAAAAAACTTGTAGGTCAATTGACTAAACGATGGGCCACTGTGTAAACAGGGATGGGCCACGCTACGCCACGATTCCTTTGAAGTGTGCCCAAAAAACCGACAACTGTCCGATTGCGCGCCACGATAGGCAATTGTCCGCCACTGCACACCATTGCCCCGTGTTCGTTATCAACCCTTGTATGTCCCCACTGCTGGGCACGGGTCTCTTCCTGCATCGCAGGAAGGTTAGGCCATACTCCACCACGGGGGCCAAGTCCGGTTTGGTGGAGGATTGTAAGACAGTGGCGGGCCTTACTGTCAGAAGTTATCAAGCCGCCCATAAGGCCTCTGACATGGCTTAACGACTGCCATTATATGACAGCCGGCACCAACGGCTTAGCGTGCCTTGCGAAGCACGGAAGCGCTCGGAAAAATGCCCCGTGTACACAGTGGCAATGGCGAGCAGTGGGCCAGCATGGCCCATTGTGTACTGGCCGCATTACGTAGCATTCTACTCTATCGAGTGAAGCATTTAGACGACTCCTAAGTGTAAAAAAATGTATGCATTTGACAGCCGGAGTAGCTTAAAAAAAGTAAAAATCAACGTCACTCAACTCAGTGTTATGCTTCCTTTGCACCTCGGGTGAGTAAAAAGTAAACGGGCCATGTTGGCGACAGACCTTTTTACTGTTTAGTTCGCCCTTTACTTTATTTATTTCTTTTCGGGAAACTTGCAGCTTACACAAAAATGGTTAGTTCTTAGTGTAACTATAAGCTAAAAATAAGTTTCCGCGTATGGTGATTAAGTAAAAAACATGTGCAGGTTAATATAAAATGAGTTGATACTACACACTTGAGGGCTCGTAAATTGAAAAAGGAAAGTAAACGACTGCCTTAAAAGTAGATAAAATAAATAAATATTCATGGACATAGATCTCGTTAGCCCTATACTAAGAGCCACTAAATGACTTGTGTTATAGTTATAGGTGCTAACTCGACAATAGATTTATAACAATAAATACATAGATAACATCCAAGACCCGAGACAAACTATTAAAATTCTTTAAAATTGTCGTTAGCAGGGGTTAGTGCATTAAAAATAATATAGTTAAGTTTGTTGAAATAAATGAATGAATAAATGAATGAATGAAACGGACGGACGGACGGACGAACAAACAAACAAAAAGGAACTCAGTGCAGGATGAGCCAGTTAATACTTCGACGACTGATTAAGTCAGTTACGTACAACCCAACATGCACTTTACTTTCTACAGGACATGATTCATTTCTCAGTGTAGCTGTTTTTAAATTAGAAATACGAACCTCTTTTACGGACTCTTTGCCACATTTAAAAAATTGGTACCTATCGATTTTTTTGAGAAAGGAATGCGGTTGAGGCTGAAGACAAAGACGGATGATAAAGGAAGAAACATTGACGAAAGAAATATCATAAATATAATAATAACGAACGAATATGCCTGGAATGCCATTAAGGGACGTCCCAGTAGGACATACTCGTACGTGTATATATAATAAGTATTGCAACTTTAGTACTCTGCACAACCCACCCACCCATTATCCGCAAACCAAAGATTGACTGGAAGATATGCTACTTAGCATTAAGTATGACTTTGAAGCGTTCGTGGCCTAGTCGAACCGAACTCAAGTGATTGGAATCAATCACTTGAGTTAAGCAACAACAGGCGCGGTCATGTGCAGGATGGGTGACCGTCCCGTGACTACCACTAGTGGCATACCGTTCCATATCATACCATTCCGAGTGTATTCGGTCGAATGTTTAGTTCGTCTGCAATCACAAAACGACATATTTTCCTCTGTGATACGATATAGAACTTGCTTTAAAAATATCTTTTTAATACATTTGCTCAAAAAATGGCGTATTGCAGGGACGTATAGCGTGCGGGATGTGGGCTATTACACACTCGTGCTTTTTTTTACCTTTCCCGCACTAGTGCGTTCTCTTTCCCAACTGTCAAAATAATGTCTATTAAAATAAACCAACCATGAAGTTTTTGCTAAAAAAAATCATAGAAGTTTTTATGATTCATGCAAATACGTATATTTCTAAAAAGAAGCTACTATGTAATTTGTTTCATTACTTTATTTATAGGTCTTTTTTTTCATTTCATCTCATTAAATTTAATATTCACGTCATATCAATAAAAAAAATGTACTGAAGACTTGGCTGTATGGGCATAGTTCCCTTTGCCTACCGGAATGGGTGAAGAAAAAAAATCTCTGCTTTTATTCTTTTACGGTGGGCGCCATTTTCAAAATATTTTTTTTTTTTAAATTGCTTAATTTTTTCGTTTTTTCGCAACTGTATTAAAAATTGTCGTTCAGTCAGTACACGTGCGGAACCGTCATTGCAACTTGTTCCGACTGTCAACCCTCGCCTTCGGCTGCGTCTCGGCTCGGGTAGACATTTGTCGGAACTCTTTGCCTTTCCGCACTTGTAATGAAATATACTATAATGCATTAGGAGAGAATACGTTAAAAGATAAATAAACGTTGTATTTTCTTGCGACTAATTTTTTGTTTTTCAATTTTGTCTCGTAAAATAATGTTGCTATGCATCTGCACCTCAGATCTGCACCCTTATATAGCGTAAAATAATGTTAGATGCATCTGCTCAATATATACAAAACGTTTTCAATTCAATGAAAAAAACTAAATACAATAAGGTTGTTAATACTACATTTACCTACTTTATTTTTAAATTTTTAATGATCTCGAAAACGGTGCGAAAAATATTTTTATGGTTTCATTCCGTGCTTCACAAGGCACGTTAAGCCGTGCCGGCTGTCATGTAATAGAGGTCCTTAGGTCACGTCAGAGGCCTTATGAGCGGCATGATAACTTCTCACAGTAAGGCCACTCTCAACCGTCTTACAATGCTCTACCAATCCGGACTTGGCCCCCGTGGAGTATGGCCTAAACTTCCTGTGATCTAAGACGAGACTCCTGCCCCAGCAATGGGGACATACAAGGTGATTTAATATGTAATTGTCGGCCATTATTACTAACGGTAGTTTTAAGAATTTTATTTCAATACCACAGCTAATACGGTTTTGTCATAATTTGTAAGATCCTTGTTGGTCAAAAATAAATGATTTAATGTAATTTATATTTAAAACACACTTAATTCGTAGGCTAAGGCAATAATATATTCGTAGTATATTGTATATTAATGAGTATGTTTTTTTCACATATAAAAAAATACAGTGCGCAGAACCCTACATGCTATATTAAGTAACCTAACAAGACGTAGGAGGTAGTAAACGAGATATAATTATAACTAGCTTTTGCCCGCGACTCCGTCAGCCTGGAAAAGATCCAAAAAAATTTTGCAACCCCGTTGACTCCCTTAAGGGTTAAATTTAGAGAAACGACGAAACACGTGTTTAATCAATTGTGTTGAAGAGTTTTAAGTTTCAAGAAAATTAAACAACATACCTACTTTGTACCTCCCATACAAATTAGGGGTTGAATTTAAAAAATCTGGTCTTATTCCTTACCTACATTATATATAGACCCTCTGTGCAAAATTTCAGCTTCCTAGGTTCAACGGCTTGGGCTGGGCGTTGACGAGTAAGTCAGTCAGGACTTTGAATTTTATTTATATAGATTAATAATAATTCATCAACGGTCAGTCGCCTGACAGTGACATAAGGAAACTAGTGACCGCAGAAGTAATTAGGGTGCAAACTCAAAACAAACTAACTCCAGCGCCGAGATAGCTATCACTTAGATACCGCTTCCCTGAGTGTGCCTTGGGTGGAGTATTTTAGGGTAAGAGTATTTTATTTATTTATCAGGTACATTAGCAAAATATACAGTATACATTACGACTAGGTACACGGAAAGTTCTAATGTAAGTATCTTCCATTATAAATGTACACGTTATCAACCCTTGTATATCCTCACTGCTGCGGCACTGGTCTCTTCCTGCATCGCAAAAACGTTAAGCCATATTCCACCACGGGGGCCAAGTCCGGGTTGGCGGAGGATTGTAAGACAGTGGGGCGGGCCTTACTGTCAGAAGTTATCAAGCCACCGTTTTCGAGATTATAAAAAATAAAGTGAATGTAGTGTTAAAAATCTAAAATATTTAGTTTCTTCATTGAATTGTAAACATTTTCTACATATTGAGCAGATGCATAAAAACATTATTTTACGATATAACTTTGAAAAACAAAAAAATAGTCGTAATAAAAATACAACATTTATTTATCTTTTAACGTGTTCTCTCCTATTCTACTAAGATATTTTTAGTGCAAATTCTTCACAGAGGGAAATGCGGCATTTTGTCATTGCAGATGAACTGAACATTTTAAACTGGTCTCATTGTGTTATTTTTGATCATATGCAGCAGTTTAAGCATTTGCATGGGACTTAGTCCGCGGGGATTATTTGATGTGCATTTTTCTTGGATAAACAGTAGCTTATGTGCTTTTCCAGAGTATATTCTATTTCAATCTATTAAATTGTCAGTAAGTCTAATGTTTTGCATAACTGTTGCTTTAATGTGTTTACTTTTTCTTCTATCTCTGTGCCAATCATCCAGATCCAGTCAGCCATTCAGACGTGATTGACTACAGTAATAGATATCCATACAAACTTTTAATTTTTCATCTTAAGAGTATTGTAAATTTGACATTGAATGATTCAAGAACACTGGTATGTGGAAGGTCATTGCTGGCACGAAACAAATGAACTTGGTGGTGTTTTTGGCTATAAAAGCGTAATGGAAGTTGTAGCCAAGAACAAAATACGTTGAGGCTAGTAGTTCTTATGGCGTTTCAAGCAGGATTGAAAATGCACTGCGAAATGAACATTACGTTGAATTATAACATCAATGAGTAAGCTTGACTCACTAATGCAAAACAGGAATAAAATGCGCTATGTAGCTAATTAGCTATGTAGCTAAAAGAAAACACACGTCAATTCATTACAAAATATGTAATGTCGTATCTTAGAAAAGGGAATAGAACATACAGATTTTTACGAAGACTTTACATAATAAGACTTTACCTTCCAGCTCCTGCTACCACAAAAGTGATAGGCAGAAGTACTATTATGAACAATATAATTTACATTATACACATTAGAGGTTTTATAAATGCAATTCTATCTGTTACAACAAAATAAATTATCTATACTACCACATAGTAGTTTTACCTATAAGGATTTTTGGCAGAAGCTCTACATAACCTAAATAAAGTAATAGTTATCTGAGGTCAAGTCTTTGGTTACTTTAATCACTATCCATGGATTCCTGATCCGAACCGTTTTCGTCCTCCATATCACTTTCATCACTTTCCTCATCAACGTTCTTGAAAGTTCTTTCCGATATCTCGTCTATCACTCTTTCAGTAGCTTTTAGGCTATTTTCTTCGACCTCACAGTGCCTACACGCTTGTTTCCACTCCTCCGTAGTCAAAGACGACACCTTTTCACTGGCAATCTTCAAAACACTTTCCAGATTCAGGCAGACGTCTCTGCCGACATAATCCTTCACTGAAGATAGAATTGTTTTAACAGGATTTAAATCAGGATGATGCGGTGGTATTCTCAGTACTATGTGACCGTGATCTCTTAACACCACGTCCACTTTGAAGTCACAGAATTTGTCTTTATTCAGAAGGACGAGTTGATAAAGCTGTGGCTTATACATGCTGGGCGAAAAAGGCACATTTCTTGCCGTCAACCAGTCCATAATTTCCTTCCTTCTCGAGTTGGAATGTGGCGTAGTATTCGCTACTCTATTGTAGAATAATGAACCGCTATCTATGACGACAATGCTGTTTGGCTTTAAATGCGGTATCACATGATATTTGTACCATTTTTCGTATTGGTCGAAGATGTCTCTTTTGGACTCGGATTCTTCTTTGAACTCTCTTTTGTTGCCGTCAAAGAGAAATAAGGTGTTTTTTATAACGCCCTGTTGGTCTGCAGCTAGTAATGCAATCAGTTTAGATTTAGCCGGTTGTTTGAGTACCGTGGAGCTTCCGTCGGGTTTTGGTTTTGATGAAATTCGACTGCTTTCGATGGACGTCTCGCCAATGTACAATATATTCCTTCCTTGTGATCTATAGGCTTCAATTTTGGTTAAATACTGTAGTCTGGTATATCTAAAGTCTTGTCTCTCAACAAGAATACTATTATTGTCTTCAGTCTCCACCCACCTGAAACCTAGCTTCGCTACGTGCCTCCTCAATGTACAGAGTGATCCTTGATAATCAATATCACCTTTCAGGATTAGGAACAAGTCTTTCATGATCGGAAACTCTTCATCTTTTGTGTAGAAACTGTGTATGATTCTTCTTATGGACTGTGCGTCAAAATCATCCGAGATAATGTTCTTCTTGCAGCGTCTTCGTGTTTTCTTGTACTCCTTTTTAATAGTAATATTTCGTTTGTATTCGTTCAGGACCCGCTTCAGAGCGTTCATAGATATGCCGGTAGAGTGCACGACGAGCTGTGCCGCCGTCACAGTGGAATTCGGGTCTCTTTCTATCTCTGTCTCAAAATACCGGTGTATTTTGTGGAGAACTTCCTTGGTTTGACTCTTCAAAGGCTTCCCGCGTCCTAACTTTGACGCCGGTGCCATATTAACACGCACTTTTGCAACAAAAACACAAACTTGTTTGTAAGCAGAAATGACACAACTGATGTTGATAATGTGGAGTGAATGACTGATGTGGAAGCGCAGTTTATTTTCGAACAGCACAAGCAAGATAGCCATAGCTGTAATCTTTTGCGTTGAAAAGGGATGGGTATACAACAGTCGCGTTCATGGTTACCGAGCCGGCCGGTCTAAATGGCTGCACGTGTTGGTAAAGTATTGTGAAGTCTGTTAGCTGATGACGCTTTCGGTGAGCCTGACTCATTGAATGTTTTGTTTGGCGGTTCGACCACCAGTAACGTTTTCGCAAGGTTAAAGATAATAATAATCTAGGCCATCCATGTAGTTAGGTTTGGGATCGTTTGACAAATGTTTCGTTGAGTCAATTAATCAGAATACCTTTTGTTAAAGTAGGTAATTAATTTGTCAGGTATATGAATTCCAAAACTAGTATTATGGTTAACCATAATACTAGTATTATGGTTAAAACCAAATCTTGTGTACAGTTTTACTCCCTATCCTATTCAAATTAATTTAATCATTAATTATCATCTATGTTTACATAGATTATAAGTACTAGGCTACAGAAGTTGGTAAGGTAAGTAAGTTAAGTAGGTAGGTACACACAGTTACCACCTACCGACTGCGTATTAGTATTAGCACTTCGTATTAGTTGGGTAAGCCAGCGGCTATACACAAGAGACGTGGGAGATGTCACTAATGGACGGGACAAAGTCCACACAAAAATGACGTCTTTTCTGTGTCTGTTCGGTGTTCGTCCAGGGCCTCGGTTCTGTTTGTGCATTACAGTACAAGAAAAGACGAATGAACGGGTTCCGTGAAGTGTTTTTATACCATTGGCGCCGAGATGGTGTGATATGTGTTCGGGTTTAGACTTAGAGCAGCAATGAAATGATATCGCCATGTTGATGTAGTTGTCATTATACTGCAACGCATTGACAGAATTTAGGGCCAGTCACACAGAAGGGAGGTGGGACCGTCCCACCTCTCTTCTGTCCCACTGGGAGAAAGACGTTTTGGTGTAGACACGTTGTTTAGAAATCGCGCCTTCCCCCGTTTCTTCGGTGTGGGCTTCGTCCCGTCCGTACAGTAATGTTGAATAAAGTCTTTTGTGCGTCTTTTTCGCGCCCCTTCTGTATGGCTACGGCTAAGGACGTCTTGATGGTTGGAATAACAAAATGGCTTTTAGCGCCATCTAGTGCTAACTAGTGCCAAGTAAAACGCTTAAATTAGTTTAAGCGCCATCTAGCGACCGGTAGCTAAACTGCTTAGTGCACTGGCACGTCATGATGAATCGTTTTTCGAAATTCAATAGGCAGGTGGCAGTTTCAAAATAAAACGGATCAGTTTACTGATATTTGAGACAAAATCCTCAACCCAATCTTTCCTTTGTCGCATTGTCATCACCTCTCAAAATGTTAATGATTTTGTTTTGTGGAACAAAGATGGGATTTTCTAGCGCTTATTTCTATTTTAATGAATAACTTTGCCACAAACATGCTTAGGTACATAACAGTAATTATAAACTAAGGGTGCGTTTGACAATGATACTGTTTCAGCGTTTGCTGTTTCTACCTACTCTAAACAGCGCTGATTTTCAAATAGCACCTCCCCACCAAATGAAAAATACCGTGTCATGCATGATAAAAGAAACTTAAAACAACTTATTAATAATAAACAAATACATTCGTTCTTATTGAGAATATCAGAGATATTTGCCGATAACAAACACGAGCTGTACCTACTTTAAATAAATAAATAATTAAAAGTTTTAATATGTTTAGCTTTAACTGAAAGCTTTAAGTATAAAGCATTTTAGTATAAAGTACTTTTTTCTAGCTTAAAAACTGCTGTAAAACTATTTACTTGCCCTCTAATCAAAAATGTTAATTATCAGCACTGTTACATTATTAGTAAAGGGGAAGACCGGCGTGCGTGCATGCAACGAGTTATGAACATTGATGAAGCGAAGGTGATCAGGTGTCAGGATCGTGGTATGTATGTATGTATGTATGTATGTATGTATGTATGTATGTATGTATGTATGTATGTATGTATGTATGTATGTATGTATGTATGTATGTATGTATGTATGTATGTATGTATGTATGTATGTATGTATGTATGTATGTATGTATGTATGTATGTATGTATGTATGTATGTATGTATGTATGTATGTATGTATGTATGTATGTATGTATGTATGTATGTATGTATGTATGTATGTATGTATGTATGTATGTATGTATGTATGTATGTATGTATGTATGTATGTATGTATGTATGTATGTATGTATGTATGTGTTTGTTACATTATTAATTTAAGTTCGGATTTACTCAGAAGTTGTTTAGAAGTGTCCGAGCAGACCTAACATTGCAGGAATAAACTCTGCTTTTGTCTGTGCATGTCCAAATCGAACAGAAAAAAATGTAACTTTTACAACTAAAACTACCTGTTTACCATGGAGCCTGTAAGCGCTTGAAATTACCAAGCCGCGGTGGGGATGCGTGGTAATTAAGCGCCATACTCTCTCTGTTTCTTTCACTCTTTATCTCTCTCTCTCTCTGAGAGAGAGAGAGAGTATAAACGTATAAACGAAAAATAAACTTCTACATGAAACGTTTTATAACTTTTATAATTAATAAATAAACTCTGGAACGACTTCAGGTGTGATTTTATTTGTAGATTTATAGTAACTTTAAAACAGAAAACTGGATAAAAACGGAGAAGCAGGTAAAAAGTCAAATCTGGTCAAAGGGTAAAGTAGTAGTGGATGAAAAATGAGGGAAATCGAAGAATGAGTGACAAAATTTAAATATTTGAAAATGATAGTTAGAAAAAGAAATAAAAATGGTGTAAAGAGGTTTGCACCGTCACATTACCCGGGGGCACCGGTAAAAAAAAATATTTTTTAGATATATTTATTTAAAAAAAATATCTAAAAATATTTTTTTTTTTATAAAAAATATAGTCAAGTTAACTTATATAATTTAAAATTTAAAGTCAAGGTCGAGAGTAAAGTCGATGAAGGTCGGGGATGTGGTATGGGTAAGTAAATATGGTTATTTTTAAATATTAAAATAAAATATAATATAAAAGATGGGCGATGAAAAAAAATTTAGAGTGTGTGGGTGATATTTACAATGAATATTTACATTAGGCAGTTCCACTTTTATTCATCATCTATCATTCATCCCTAGCATGCATCATCTAGCATTGTCTTCATCTAAAGTGAAGGTGAAGACGTTCATTCAGTATAGACAAAATCTATTTTTATTAATTAGATTTATCCAGAAACTGGCCTAAATTAGTAATAGGCTTATTTAGCCAGTTACCACCCGCTGGTATTCGGTAGTGGTAAGGCTTATTTATTGAGTCACAATCCGCTCTATGAAAGTTATTTACATTTTAACAATATTTATAATATTGGGTACATAGTACCCGACGGGGTAGAATCCGTCGTAGAAGTGCTCTCAAGAGCTATGGTGGGGTAAATACCGTAATGCGTTAGGTAAGTAACGATAAGTAAATTAATTGACCTAGGCTTATTTAACGTGTTGTCGCCGCACCTGATTGAATGTTTGGATTGTTATAAAAAAAATTGGTTAGCAAATGTCCTGGAGGATAGTGGTGTAAGTGTATAGTTAATAAATAAATAGATAAATAGTATGACGCAAATGTGTCCGAAAAGGTAATGTGGTGATTATATATACAGAAAATTAGAACTATAAAAAGGTGGCATTGGTAGGTTTTGTACAAGTTGACAGTTAAAATATTTAAAAAGAATACGGATTATAAGAAAAGAGGTTACTAAGAAATTATTTTAGTAATGAGGTAAGGATGGGGTGAGGGTGAAGTTTTTATTTTATTGCCAAAGAGTTTCTTGTAGGTTTAACCTGTGGAGGTTTTATTTTGAATTTTGAAAAATTTTATGACAATGAATGGTGTCAGAATTACTGACGTCTAGAAATTTGGTTTGCAAAGATTTTGTAAATAATAATAATTTAAATTTTAATAATATAATATTGTTATCAATAGACTGTATGAGTGCAGCTTCGCCTTACCTTCGAGTCGGCCTCGAAGACCTAGAGGGTAAAGCTAGGCTGTCTACGTGTAATTACCCAGGATACTCTCCTGAGGCAACGTAAGTTAGTAACCAGTCCCACCTGGAATTATAAATTCCAGGTTACCGAGGTCTATGGAACTGCTAGTGAGCAGCCTGTGGTTGTGTAACTGTCTGATAAATGCGTGTAGAAGTTATTGATTGTATACTGTTGGTGTATACTAACTGTGGTATGTTTCGGTTAGGTGGAGTGCAGATAGATAGAATAGGACTTTTATTATGGCCGAAAAAAATTGTTACTATGGGTGAATCTAGTTAGTGAAGAATGGTCAATGAGTAGTTATGGTGAATTACCTTGTGGTCCAGAAGTCAAGTCGCACTTTAAAATTAATTTAATATTTTATTTATAAAACACTTAACACTTAACAAAAAAAAAATCTTGCAGGTCTTCAGAACTGGAAGAGGTTGATGGGTAAAGTTGGGGGCGGCGGAGAAGTCCGACAGAACCCTTGAGCAAGGCCGGGGAGCTCCAAGGGATGCGTCTGTGATGTATGAGGTCGTGGGTCGTGGGTATGAAACAGCAGCAGCAGTTCGACGATTGTGCACAGCACACGTATACTCGTGGTAATCGTACTCTTATTTGCCTTCGCACTCGCAGCGTAGTCGCGGTGGGTGGGCTTTGTCGCCTCGGCGTATCAAGCCGTGGGGTGACGTTGGTTTTCGTTATTAACGTTGGGCGCCAGTGAAACGTTTTATAACTTTTATAATTAATAAATAAACTCTGGAACGACTTCAGGTGTGATTTTATTTGTAGATTTATAGTAACTTTAAAACAGAAAACTGGATAAAAACGGCGAAGCAGGTAAAAAGTCAGATCTGGTCAAAGGGTAAAGTAGTAGTGGATGAAAAATGAGGGAAATCGAAGAATGAGTGACAAAATTTAAATATTTGAAAATGATAGTTAGAAAAAGAAATAAAAATGGTGTAAAGAGGTTTGCACCGTCACATACTTAGTATTTTCAAAGGTTAACACGAGTACTAGACATAATTAAAACTGTTTTAATACGGATTTCACTCGTTTATTATATTTTTACAATTTTCCGACGTATTGGCACTTTTACAGGTGCCGTGGTCTCGAATGACCTGTAAAAGTGCCGAAACGTCGGAAAATTGTAAAAATATAGTAAATGAGTGAAATCCGTATTAAAAAAGTTTTAATTAAACTTCTACTTGCATATTTTTACGCTTGTATTTTTAGAAATCACTCGTAGCCCCGGCTGCCTGAGTGATCTTAAACGATCACGAAGGATAGGCAACATATGGCGTGTTCAGTGCATGGATGGGTGACCGTCTATGACTAACGCTAGTGGCATTTTTTCGAGCGGTTCCGTGCTGCGCAAGGCACGTTAAGTTGTCGGTGCCGGCTGCCGTCGATAGATGGCAGTTGTTAGGCCAAGTCAGAGGCCTTAGGGCGGCTTGAAAACTTCTGACAGTAAGACCAGCCACTAGGCTTGCAAGCCTCTACCAATCCAGACTTGGCCCCCTGTATACCTTGCTTAGGGATGGGACCCGTGCCCCTCGGACCCGTGCCCCCCCCACTGACAATGAAAGACTTCAAAAATCTATTTAGAGGCTAAAAATTCCACCCATGCCGTGACTCAAAGCCGCGACCTCTGGCTAACCGTGCCAGAGGTCGCGGGTTTGAGTGGGTGGAATTCTTAGCCTCTAAATAGGTGTTTAAAAATGTCCTTAGCACGGGTTAGTGCATTAAAAAGAATATAATGAAAGACTTTAGGACTTATTAAGTACCAAAGGACACACAATTTTAGCGCTAGGTAGACTGAAGGAGAGTTGCGTACAAGTAAAGCGGGGCTATGATTTAACTAAAACTTTCGAAAGCACATTGTATTGTAGACTATAATTCATTAATGTCTTTAATTATCGCCAGCTTGACTCTCCTGCCGGCGACAGCTTGAATTATATTATGTATACCTCGAGCCATAACGGTATTGTTCCCATTTGTTTGTTCACTTCAAAGCCGTACAGCAAAGAGGAGGGAACGCTATGACGTGCAGCCAACTGTCTTCACGCAAACAAAGAAACAAACTGGAGACATTCCAGATATTGCAAATTATTTTATTTGAATCTATTTTACTTACAATGCAACTGAGATTTCAATTACTATATTTCACGTTGACATTGTATAAGATAAACAACGTATTTTAGATTTGACAGATTTGAAATTTGTAATTCATAATGGTATTTTGACATTTCAATTATATAGGTAAACTAGCTGACCCAGCGAACTTCGTACCGCCTAACAGTCGGTTCTTTATTTTTTTTAATTGTTCTCTCCGTAAGAACCATCCTCGTACTTCAAGGAATATTCTAAAAAAAGAATTAGCGAAATCGGTTCAGGTGTTCTAGAGATTTGCGCTTACCAACACATTCTGGGATTCATTTTTATATTATAGACTAGCTGACCCAGCGAACTTCGTACCGCCTAACAGTCAATTGTTTATTTTTTTTATATTTCTCACCGTAAGAACCATCCTCGTACTTTAAGGAATATAAAAAAAAAAGAATTAGCAAAATTGGTTCAGCTGCTCTCGAGATGTACGCTTACCAACACATTCAGAGATTCATTTTTATATTATAGATAATCTTTAACAATAACAGTTAGAACAATTCCTCCCAATGATGGCAGAACCCAACGCGCTTATAAGGAGAGGGCTGTGTCCAGAAGTGGACTGATATATAGCCTGAGGAAGAAGAAGATGTTAGAACATACCTAACAGAATGTGAGCTCATATTTAATAACATGCCATCATATTGTACCACATCCTAAGCAAATAAATTTTACTTTATTTTAATGTGACACGTTCAGTCTGGTGTCAGTTCAGTCCGTGACCGTGATCAAGTTCGGATTGATGCCAGACTGATGAAGCATCAAAATATTCGAATATCCGTCAGCCTGTCCATCAGTCCACTGAATAGACAATCAGTCTGCCCTCAGTCTGGCGTCAGTCACTTCCATCAGTCTGGTTACAGACTGATGGAACTGACTGACGCCAGATTGAAGGTGTAAACTCCGTCTTATAGGTGACTTAATCCCAGTTTCTGGTACACTAACAAGCCGTTCGTCTACTATTGGCCAAAGTGTATACGAAAAAAAACGTTTGACAACCCTTGACGGCAGATTAACAGATTGTAAGTGTATGAGAAACTGAGGGTTAGTTGGTTCCAAGCGATGTATAGCGCACCAAGAAAGCCTTTTTAAAAGTTAAAGAAATATTTCAACGCACATAATTAGTATTAGTATATTTATTTCTTCAGCCATGTCATAGGCCTTATGCGCGGCTTGATAACTTTTGACAGTAAGGCCCGCCACTGTCTTACAATCATAGTATATTTATAAGTATATTTACTCTTACAATCCTCTACCAACCCGGACTTTGCCCCCGTGGTGGATTATGGCCTCGCCTTCCTGCGATGCAAGAAGAGACCCGTGCCCCAATGGGGACATACAAAGGACATCAATTAATTTTCTTGATAACGGCCAGGATTGGTCGAATCTACAATGACGTCACAGGTCAGTAAATATAGCAATTCAAGAACCCGAGAGTTGACTTGACATTTCTTTGTGTACTGAGCAGTGACGGCACTAATTCCTGTGCGACGCCATACTGTTCAAGAGCGTTTTGGGGGCTTATTTTAAAACTGAACTTTTACTTGCTTTTTCTAACAAATATTTTAAAATTACCACTTTCTGAGCGCATATTAAACCAACGAAAAATATTTTTTTTATATTGCAATTTAAGTGTTACAAGTTGTATCCAGGGGCATTATTATGTAAATATCCACGGAGTTCAATGAATTAACTTTTTTTGAACTACCGAATCGCTCGTAGCCGCGGCTGCCTGACTGATCTTAAACGATCACGAAGGTTAATCAACATAGGGCGCGTTCAGTGCATGGATGGGTGACCGTCTATGACTAACGCTAGTGGCATTTTCCCAGCGGTTCCGTGCTTTGTAAGGCACGTGTAGCATTTGGTGCCGGCTGCCGTCGATTGATGGCAGTCGTTAAGCCAAATCGAGGCCTTAGGGCGGCTTGAAAACTTCTGACAGTAAGACCAGCCACTAGTCCTGCAAGCGTCCACCAACCCGGACTTGGCCCCCGTGATGGAGTATGGCCTATACCTTCCTCTGGGAAGAGACCCGTGCCCCTCGGTGGGGACATATTGGGCTGATGATGATGAAGCTACTCCAGCTGTCGAATGCTTACATATTTTGACACTTTGGAGTCGTCTAAATGCTTAACTCGATACGTGGAATGTTACGTAATAGAAGGGCTCCCAAACTAGGATTCCTTGTGCTATGGGAAATCTGTCAAATGGCTTATGGGTACATGATTTATTGAACTCGAATCAGTGAATGGTATCATCTACCCTCAAAGCACGAATCATTCAACAACACTATCAGGAGCCATTCACTCAGCCCCTCTTAACGCCTACGCTCCCCTCGGTAGACGGGCGAGAGTCAATTAACCTGAATACCATCTCGAGTGTTCATTGGAGGGAGTGTAAACATGCCACTTAGCTGTTCAGGATTCAGAGAGCCTCAGGGCCAGTGGTGGCTTAGTATTCGCAGTGAGACTAACCCCCGGTTTCTCGTATACTAACAAGCTGTTACAGTCTGTTAGCTTTTAGAACATACCTCGGCTACTATCGGATAGAATCGGATATATTCGTGTCATAGAAATATCGGAACAAATATGACACAAAACTTTACATAACTTTTCAAAATAGTGAAGCAAAGTTTTATACAGAGCAGGAAGTAGTATTACACTCGTGTGCTTTCGGCGTAAACCGAAGCCTACTCTAGAGCCCGAGGTATATTCCGAAAGCTAACAGACTGTGATCTATTATTCTTAACAGCTGTCAAATGTTTTTTTCGTATGCACGGCCAACGGACAGCAGAGCTGTTAACAGTAGAATAACAGCTTGTTAGTGTGCAAGAAACCGGAGATAAGAGCGGCGGTAACGCAGTGATAGGATCCCCGCTTCTTAATCGGGAGGCCGTGAGTACGAATCCCGAGATTTACCAATGACTTGGTGTTCGAAGTTATGACATTTGTGAATTATAGTAGTTGGTACAAGCCGGGATTCGAACCCACTACCTCTCCAAATGGGAAACCGGCGTTCTACCGCTCCGCTACCACTGCTCTACAAGGCCTATTGTTGTGGGGTAAAGTATAAAGGTACGTACAATAATGCGCGCGTTAGGGACGGAAAGTCTGTGTTTACACGGTGTATATTTTTTGGCCAAGAAACAAATGGGCGACCCACGAATACGTGAGGCGACTGCAAACTCATTGAGTACATTTGGATAGAAGTTAATGTAGCAAAAAACTAATCGAACAGCGCTCTGATTACGTAACTTTCCATGGATTTATCAGTGTGCAAAAATGGAGTTTACTTAGCTCTGCCGCAGATTCTGTCGAATTCAGAATCTGCCATATACCGAACAAACGGATACGAGGCGTAATATTGATCACACATAGTGGAAATCGCATTTCAGTGAATATCCGAGACGTGACACGACAAAGACCAGAGAGATGTTTCGTTTCAGCACACACATACTTTAAAAACTACTTAATCAATACGCAGGAGGCGAAATGGGCTGGGTAAAAAATACGAGTATCAATATTATGTACATTATTTTTCATAAAGTAACAAATAATCCATATACTAAATAGTTTTTTAAAGTGTCATGTCATCGATTTTTTTGAACACACGTTTTTTACGTGACTTTTCCACTGCATGGAATTGGCTGATTTAAATTACTCTTCGGCCGAATACGGAAACGTCTCTCAAACAACGAATCGGGCATACTTGGCTCCAGTCGATCGGTGACGCTAAGTCACATATATCGAATAGAATAGGATAGAATAGAATATAATTGACGTCCTCTGTGACGTAACGGTAGCGCCTACCATGCAAGAGGACCCGGGTTCGAATCCCGGCTGGGAACAAAAAAAACCCCAGGTCTTGTATGTTTGCATGTTTGTGATGTCGTTGTTTCTGGTTCCCACGACATAGGGTATCCTAGTGTGGGGCCAGAAGCAATGTAAATGTTATGTTATGTAGAAACCGTTTATTTATTACACACAAAACAATATATTAGCGTTTCATCTTTTATCGTGTGTAAGCCCGCACACACTCTAATTTTACCCGTTTTTTTTCAAATATATTTTCGAGAGAAGTTATATAGATGTAAGAAAGTGTACTTGTACTTGTTGGAAAATAAAATAAAAATAGCCTGTATTATACAGCGGTATATTATTAAATTTACTCGTGGCCAACTGTACAAAATGAATGCCCCATCAGCACAATCCCTTGCCTTCATATAGGTAATAGGGATAGAAGGCTTGTACCTAGAAAACTAGAAAAGCATTCACCTCATTTGATGCCAGTGAAATGTTACGTTTTAGAAATATTTAAAGAAAGAAAATATCTTTATTTACAAATACTATACTAAAGATTGACACAAAAATCGGAAAAGGATGGTTTAACATCATCGAAAATTATCATTGGTTAGTGCACTAAAAATAAAAATAGTATAATCATGTGGGTACAGCGATATCATTCCGATGTAAAAACCTAACTGCTAAGTCGGTAGTCGGGGCTGTAAGTGATGCAATCTACTTCAGCCAGATGTCGCTGCCTGTACGTAATATAGAGAATATTTTAAAGAGGTTTCACTGATGCCGGTGAGTCGCCCATTAGCTCAGTTGGATAGAACGCTGGTACGGATAGCCAGAGGTCGCGGGTTCGAATCCCGGCATGGGTGGAATTTTTAGTCTCTAATTAGGTTTTTAAAATTGTCCTTAGCACGGGTTAGTGCATTAAAAATAAAAATAGTATAATCATTGAAACAATATTCAAAGAAACACTGATAATGTTAATAAAAAACACAACAATTTTTATGGGTATATATTTTTTATATTAAATGTAATTATATTCTTTTTAATGCACTAACCCGTGCTAAGGACAATTTTAAAAACAGGTTCAAGGGTTCTAATTGCGGGTTCCAGTCCCGGCATGGGTGGAATTTTTAGCCTCTAAATAGGTCTTTATATTACATGTAGTTAATTTTTTTTAATTCATTTTCATTTGTCTCATTGTATTCTAAAAAAAGTAGTCTAATCTAAGTAAAAGAACCTAAATTTGTCATAATTCGTACAGTGGTGTATAAACGTATCGAACACACAGATAGACAGAGTTATTTTTATTTTCATACAAAACTAAGTACATAAAACTAAAAATGCAAGGTAAGAAACGTGAATGGAAGGTAATAAACCTCTCCTTCCACGGAACCTCAGACTGCTTGTGGCCCGACACGCACTTGGTCAGTTTTGTACATATTAAATTTTGTTGTTGTATGTAATTAAATCAATACTTCAATGTAAAGAATTCTCATTCCTTTTGCTTTATGTAAAATGTGTACAATGTGAAATGTGAGCCGCTGCCTTCGGGCTGTAGTGTAGTGGAGAACAAGGCAGCGGGAAAAAAAGTGTATACTCCGGCCATCTTTTCTCAAGTCCTCTTAAGTCTAATACATCAGTTGCCACCTATACGTATGATAAGATCCCATGATTATATTCTTTTTAATGCACTAACCCGTGCTAAGGACAATATTAAAAACCTATTTAGAGGCCAAAAACTCTACCCATGCCGGGATTCGAACTCGCGACCTCTAGCTATCCGTGCCAGCGCTCTTTCCAACTGAGCTAATGGACGACTCACCAGCATCAGTGAAATTTCGAACCGCTTTACAATATTCTCTGTATTACGTACAGGCAGCGACATCTGGCTGAAGTAAATTGCATCACTTACAGCCCCGAGTACCTACTTTGCAGTTAGGTTTGATTGCCATCACTAGCTTTAAATGCCAAAACATAAAAGTAGGGAAGGTGCGCCCTCCTCGGCCTCGAGGGGGGTCGCTCCCAATGTGGGTTAGGGGTCCTTAGGACCAAAACCAGCCCCAAGGTGGTGTTTAGTGGGTAGGCGCACTTATTGTGAGTCCCACATTGGTGGCACGGCCGGGTCTGTGCTGTTAAGCCTAAGCATTCAACACCTCCCACCCCCGTGTCCTCCTTTTTTTTGCCTTTTACAGGGCAAAAAAAGGTAGGGAAAACTTAAGTGCTGCGGCCAGACACAGGAAAAGCACTCGTTCACGAGCATATTTATTTATGTTCACTACACAATTTCATTTAATTGTTTTTAGTCAGAGAAACACGGCTGGACAAAAACATGTTAAAAAACAAAGTTATACAATGAAAATAGCTTTTCTCAAAAGTTTCTTATTGTGGGTTGGCATGTTTCTGCGCAACACGGTCCAACTGTAAAATGAAAATTCTTCGAACGCGTCGGATAATTTGTTGCGTAGTTTTTCAACAATAAATAATATCTAAAAGGGTCGCCGCAATTTCGTAGAAATTTGGGAGAGATTTTTACCTTACCCTCGTTAAATATTCGCCGATAGTTATTGTTACCAGATAATGTTTATTTGTTTATTAGAAATCTAATGAACAAATATTTTCCAGACCTAGAGACCGAGGTTTGATTCCCAGTGCGGGCATTGACTTGGGTTTCTGAGTTATGTACATTTGTGGAGTTACAGTAGCAATAGCACTTACTAACTGTGAATGAAAACATCGTGAGGAAACCTCAGGGTCTGAAATGCCTCAGCGAAATTGCCACAGTATACGGGGTGGACACGCGTGGTAATTAAGGCCACACTCTCTCATTCTGAGAGAAAGATTACATAAAAATAGTATAGAAATATTCACCTGTACGAGTATCTTCTATGCACCTTTGTTTTCAAAATTGACATTTATAACATATTATCAATAATTGAAATGAAATGAAAATGAAATGAAAAGGTTTTATTCAAAGTAGCACAGAAACTGCGGCTTAATGAACGTTACAATTCAAACTAGGTGTCCATTTCAAAATCTAGATCATTTAGGAGAAAAGATGGACAAAAAAACTCCTAACTTAGTCTTTTCAAAAGTCCTTAATTAACATAGTTTACATAATTATTTTAAACATAGAACTCATACATTGTACTGGCTTTCATTCCAGACCTCACTGTCATCTAAATAATCCTTTATGTTATAGTAGCCCTTTTGGCACAAAGTGTGCTTAACATATTTTTTGAACCGCGATTCAGACAAGCTTAATATATCTTCAGGGATTTTATTATAGAAGCGTATACAATGCCCCATGAAGGATGTATTAACCTTTGCCAGCCTAAATAGTGGGAACAAAAGTTTATGTTTATTTCTAGTATTTACATTGTGTTGGCTACCTAAAGTTTTAAAGTTACTGATATTTTTCCTAATTCGCAGAAGATAACAAAATGATAACTTCCTTTACAAAATGACAACTGCAACCACAGACTAAATAGGAGCACGATTAAAAAATAATTGATATTACGTCCTTCCCACCAAAAAACGAAGAGCCAAGATGGCGCCACCCTTTCTTCTTTTTTAATGACGTCATCACATGAAGGTTTCATACTATCAAGTTATCTAGGTTGCCAAGTAAATTTTAATACTGGCTTAAGGACTCTGTATCCAATAGTCAATAACGTTTAAAAAAATTTTTTTAATACTACGAGTAGTAAGATAATAAAATTGGATTGAAAATATACTGTTAAGGCGCACCACCATTGGAAAAAAATCGTTTTTATCCAAAAGTGAATATGAGAAATCTTAACAAATATTTTTAGAACTACATATTTAGACTTAGTGTTAGACTGTCCATTGGTGGCGCTAGTTAGCACCATGAAGCGCCATAAATGATTATTCATACGATAAAGTTTCACCACTATTTACGCTATTATATGCGACACTATTTATGCAGCGTCCAGCGGCGTCTTCACTCACACTAGATGGGTGAAGGGACCACTCGGATGCTGCAGTGTCTGGGACATGGTTTTAGATGGCGCAGGCTTGAACCACAATATATATCCTCCTCGACCGATTTTGGCCACGGCAACCGCTTCAGCTCCGTTCTAATCGTCGCTAGTGTGCTCATGCATGGCTAACATAGCCGGTCTATAAAAACCTATTTAGAGGCTAAAATTTCACCAATGCCGGGATTTTTTATTTTAATTTTTAGCCTCTAAATAGGTTTTTAAATTTGTCCTTAGCACGGGTTAGTGCATTAAAAATAAAAATAGTATAGCCGGTCTTATTAATGAATCTGCGCTCAATGCGGACAGGTGAGCACCCCATTGAACTAGTTATAAATGATAGCACAGGGTGGGTGTGCTTTCAGTTCATTGCGTAGAGCATCTAGTTCAGAGCCGCGATTCTCTTCAAAATCTTTCACTCTGGTTTTTACCAGAGTCTTCCATTCCGGTCGTCGAGCGGCTGTTTGTTCCCAATCCAAACTATGTTTATCTCGCACTTTTTCATGCGCTTAAGTACATCTTTATACCAGAGGAGTTGTCTGCCATGCTTACGCTTGCCCTCCTCAAGTTCAGGGAAAATGATGCACTTTGCCGTACGTTGATCTGACATTCGCGATACGCGTCCACTCCAACGGCGTTGCCGGCGCATAAGATAGGCCTTAATCCCAATTAAGTCATAAAGTGTCGCTGATACTATTGCAATATACTCTAAAAATAATACTAGCATGATAATAGTTTTAAAAACCTATTTAGAGGCTAAAAATTCCATCCATGCCGGGATTCGAACCCGCGACCTCTGGCTATCCGTGCCAGCGCTCTTTCCAGCTGCGCTAATGGGCGACTCACCGGCATCAGTGAAATTTCGAACCTCTTTACAATATTCTCGTATTACGTACAGGCAGCCGGCACGGATAGCCAGAGGTCACGGATCCGAATCCCGGCATGGGTGGAATTTTTAGCCCTTAAATAGGTTTTTAAAATTGTCATTAGCACGTGTTAGTGCATTAAAAAGAATATAACAATAGTTCACAAAGAGCATGGTCAAGAGATTAAAAAGTTAACCCATCTCCATCACCGCTTAGTTACATATCTCGCAGCAAAGCCGCCTTGGGTCTTTGGGCGGCTCGGCGTTATAACGCACCGCACTTCGCTAGTTGAGAGCCTGCGAAGGAGATAACGGTGGCTGGCGAGGGCAACGACCTCACAAATAACCTCGCTGGGAAAGTTCGTGCATCTGTTGGTTTTGTATGTAACAATAACTCGACTCGGTTCTCCGTTGAGATACGACTTCATACCCATAGGTCATAAACTCATAGGGGTCTTTTACATCGGCACCCTGATACAATAATGTCTGGAATGAAAGCCAGTATACACTGCATGAGTTCAATGTTTTATAATTGGCCAAAGATAAATCATATTTGTAAAAGTGATTATTTATTAGCTTGTGCTGTGGGTTTTGTAAATAAATAAAATGAAAAAAAATATTATTTTGTAAGTTTATATAAACTTCGTTGAATTCCTAATTTCAATATTTCTGTATTGCACCGACTACCCGTCTCTAATTTCTATCTTGTCTCCGTCTATGGTTGCCTGGAAGAAATAGCTTGTAGTAATAAGGCCGCCATTTGTACTTAATTTTTTATATAATTTCTGGTACTGTAATTTCTGTGTACAATAAAGAATATTCTATTTATCTATCTATGTAAACTCTGTTAATTGAGGACTTGGAAAAGAGTAAGTTTGGAGTTATTTTGTCCACTTTTTCTCCAAAATGATTTAGATTATTAATTGGACTCCTAGTTTGACTCGTAACGTTCATTAAACCACAGTTTTTGTGCTAGTTTGAATAAAGCTTTTCATTTCATTTCACCAATCATCCGACATTATAGACATATCGGTCGGAAAAGTCAAAATATTATCGGCAGTGAAAATAGTGTTTTGGTATTTTCTGTCAATGCAAATAACGAGGACGTTACTGATAAGATAAGATAAGAATATTCTTTATTGAACACCAGAGCACATATTATAAAACATGTAAAGATACAATTACAAAGTAAAATTGGCGGCCTTATTGCTAAAAGCAATTTCTTCCAGACAACCTTACGACGGAAAGTTGCTGAAGGAAATAAGAGACGGGTAGTCAGCTCAAATATGAATATATTAATACACTACTTATAATGATCTGATCTGCATTGTAGTGGGTACGCTTTCCAAGCCCAATCCCACGTAGGTGATATCCATAATTTTGCCTATGACCTATTCCTATACCTAATTCCCAAACTTTTTCCGAAGCGCTCTTGGCCTAGTCAAACCAAGTGTTTGGAATCAATCACTTGAGTTAAGCAACAACAGACGCGGTCAGATGCAAGATGGTTAACCGTCCCGTGACTACCGCTAGTGGCATTTTTTCCGAGCGCTTCCGTGCTTCGCAAGGCACGCTAAGCCTTTGGTGCCGCCTGTCATGCAATTGCAGTCGTTAAGCCATATCAGAGGCCTTATAGGCGGCTTAATAACTTCTGACAGTAAGACGCGCCAATGGTTTACAATCCTCCACCAACCCGGACTTTGCCCCGTAGTGGAGTATGGCCTAACCTTCCTGCCATGCAGGAAGAGATCCGTGCTCCAACAGTGGGGACATACAAGGGTTGATAACGATAACGATATAGCTATTTCTCTAAGGGTCTGTTTCACAATCTGCATATAAAGTTCCGGATAAGCTATCCGCAACCAGGGTGCCGTTTGTTCTAAATTTGAAGCCGTAAACGAACACACGCGATATAGCAAAATGTATTTAAATTTAGAACAAACGGCAGCCCTGGTTGTGGATAGCTTATCTGGAACTTTATTTGAACATTGTGAAACAGGGACTAAAGTAACCAAATATACGCAAAAATGTTCATAAAAATCAGTGATGCCATTAGGGAGGAGTTTCCCAACAAACACTGAGTCAGGAGTAGATCATTAGAAGAATTGCTCGTTTAAATAAATAAACAATAATATATAAATAATAATAAATATTCATGGACATATTACACAGATCTCGTTAGCCCTATACTAAGTACAACTAAATGACTTGTGTTATAGTGGCTAATTCGACGATAGATTTAATACGATAAATACATAAATAACATCCAAGACCCGAGACAAACTAGAAAAGTTCGTTTCCTAGTTTGACCCGGCCAGGGATCGAACCCGAGACTATATGGTTTTATAGTCACCGTGCTAAACCGCTGCGCCACCAACACCTTAAAAAGTACAATTTGTGTTAGAATAGGTGTATAAACCAACCAGTTTAATCATTGTCTTCATGTCTCTCTTAATTCGACTGCCTTGTAATGTCTGACTGTGCAAAACTACTCCTTTAAAATAAATCCAAGTGAAACTATTTAATCCAGTTTGAATCGCCCCCAATCCAATAATTTGAAACTACTGCTTCACCTTCTAAATCTATGAAATGAAACAGTCTCAATCAATTGCGCTCTAAAGCAAGGATTGAGCTAAAAATGCACTCTGATTATTCATGAGTACGAGGCTATCCGGTCCGTTGGTGAAAAACAGGGACTTAGCAATCCGGAAAATACCTCCGAGCTGGAAAGAGAGAAAAGTCTCCTTGTTTGCTGGACATAAATAAAGCAGCTTTAAAACCTTGTCTGCTTGCTACAGCGTATCATATTTCACAAGCTCCCAAGAATCATCCGAAGGAAAAGAACAGAGGTCTCCCAACTCTGTCAAGTTTTGAATGCTTTGCTACATAATTCAGATTCTCAACATCATCATTAGCCCGCTGCTGCCTTAACCGGTATGTATGTATGTATGTATGTATGTATGTATGTATGTATGTATGTATGTATGTATGTATGTATGTATGTATGTATGTATGTATGTATGTATGTATGTATGTATGTATGTATGTATGTATGTATGTATGTATGTATGTATGTATGTATGTATGTATGTATGTATGTATGTATGTATGTATGTATGTATGTATGTATGTATGTATGTATGTATGTATGTATGTATGTATGTATGTATGTATGTATTGCATGCAAAGAAAACAAAAATAAATTAAAATAAAAAGGTATTTTTATTTATAACTATATTTTTTTATTTTATACTATTTTTATTTTTAATGCACTAACCCGTGCTAAGGACAAATTTAAAAACCTATTTAGAGGCTAAAAATTTCACCATTGCCGGGTGAAATTTTTAGCCTCTAAATAGGTTTTTAAATATTTTATTTTATTTTATAATGGGAAAACTTATAGCCATGAACAAAACATATTGCAATTGGAAGACTGAGGGCCAATAAGAAGTTTTTATTTATAGAAATATTTTAGAAGAAAATTTCGCTCAATACAAAATAGAACATACACACACACTACATTTTTATGGTCTCGATCGTGGTCGTGGTTTTTATGGTATTTCCTGGTGTACAAGAAGGAAACAACTTAGCGCGCACTAGCCTGCCCATTGTTTGGCAAATAGTCTTTCATCCTACACCGATCCTGAAAGTGGTGCTTCTGTCAAAACTAAAAGGAGTGGGTGTAAAGCTCGTTGGGAATAAACCGGATTCGTACTCGCGCTGCGGTGTGCTTTAAATTATTTGGTGCGGTCGCAGTGACGGCGGGATATTAGAGCTTTCCTAGCAAGCTACATTACAAATGTTTTATGTAAGAACCTTACCTCTTAGACATCAAAAAATCACGTCTACGTAAATACTCAATAATTTATTGCATTGCGATTAAAGATGTGTGTGTCGGTCCGCTGCGAGAAACTACCACTACCTACTACAATCATTGACTCGCCACTTCAGTCAACCCGCGACTACGGCTACTGCATGCTGCCGAAACGTCGGTTAAGGTAAGTATTTCTTCACCATCCCTGCCAATTGTTAAGAGTAGACTGCGAAATTATAAACTTTTCTTAATTTAAGTAGGTTTTTTTTTAAGTAAGTATATTATTTCTTGTATTTTTGAAATCTCTTTTTTTATTTTTTTATTTTTGTTTATTAGGACTACCAACAAGATATACACCAATACATTTACAATAGACCATAACTAGAAATAAAGTAAGTGTTACCTCACTTACAGGCAGTCACAACATGCACCGTTAGTATGAAGTTACTTTAGGACTTAATGTATTAAATTATAGTTTACACTGGTTTATTATTGTTAAGTTAATAAACTCGTGAGATAATTTAACAATAAAAATATTACTTTAATTATAAAATATATAAGTCTAAGTTTCAGAGGGTAGACAGGATACTCCTTTTAAACTTTGCACAGCTATCAGAGAATATGTCAATGTTGTGAGACTTGGCTAGAGCGTTATGTTGCGATATGAGCCTTTGCAAAATACAAAAGTGACCAAGATTGCTCCTTGATGGTGTTCTTGCAAATGGCGTGTATCTTGAACGACGGGGCAGCTTATACGGATTACTGAATCTGATTTTGGACAGAAGTTGAAGAAGAGCAGTCAATTCTGTTACTAAGCAGTTTGAAAAGAAACATTTGGTCAAGCAGTTTTCTGCGGTCACAAAGGCTGTTTAACTTGAAATATTTGAGTGTTCTCTTGTCTACGTAATAATGGGGACGAGTGATCTCTTTCTAGTGTTATGTAGGTATATTTTTCATTCATATCCTTGTTGTTCTAACTATATGTTTTTTTTTATTTATGTACGTTTTTGTACGTGTACAAAATATAAAAATATATTGTTTAGCTACACCGACTAGCCGTTCTTTAACATCTTCTCTTTTCCGTCAATGGTTGTTGGGAAGAAATTACTTTTGGTCATAAGGCCGCCAATTGCACTGTACCATGTTATTGTTTAAGTCTCTTATGTAATTTCTGGTGTAGATACAAAAATAAATATTATATTTATCCATAAACAATTTGATGTTAGTTTGCTTTTGGCGGTAAGACCGCCACTTGTATACGGGAAAACTTAGAACTACCGCCTTTTATGTATTTTGTGTTCTGGTGTGGACAATAAAGAGTTTTAATCTAATCTAATGTTATAAATAGAAAAAGAAAGAACGGAAGAAAGAAAGAGACAGAGAGAGAGAGAGAGAAAGAGAGAGAGAGAAAGAAAGACATTATACCAATAAGACACACCACATATACAAAAAACCAGACAATTAACATAATATGAGCACGACATAAATAAAACAAATATACAATAAACGAAACAAAAAACAGAGAGGTTTAAATGTTGTATGTAAATGAAACTGTCTCAATCAATTGTCCTGAAAATGGAGCTTCTGTCAAGACAGAAAGGAGTGGGTGTAAAGCTCGTTGGGAATAAACCGGATTCGTACCCGCGCTGCGGTGTGCTTTAAATTATTTAGTGCGGTCACAGTGACGGCGGGATGTAAGCTATGGATATTAGAGCTTTCCTAGCAAGCTACATTACAAATGTTTTATGTAAGATGAGAAGCTTACCCTTTAAAAATCTAAAATGTACGTCTACGTAAAGATGTGTGTGTCGGCCCGCTGTCAAAAACTAAAAGTGACTACCTACAATAATTGACTACTCGCCACTTCAGTGAACCCGCGACCACGGCAACTGACACGGAAACGTCGGGAATCAAAGTAAATGAAGATATCAACCCTCGGTATGTCTTCGCAGGAAGGTTAAGCCATACTCCAACACGTGGGCCAAGTCCAGGTTGGTAGGAGATTGTAAGATAGTGGCGGGCCTTACTGCCAGAAGTTATCGAGTTTCCCATAAGGCCTCTGACATGGCTTAACGACTGCCTTTAGGTGACAGAGAAATAATGCCTCCAGCGGTAGTCACTAGATGGTCACCCATCTAGCACCAGACCGCGCCTGTTGTTGCTAAACCGAAGTGATTGAAATCAATCACCTGTTGGTTGGCTAGAATAAAATACTATTTAGTATTAAGCACGCCAATTGAACAATCTTTACAGGTACAATAAAGAATTTAGTAATAGATTTAGTAATCACTCAGTTCTACTACGTGACGAGCGCTTCTGTAATTATCTTAATAAAGATAATTACTTTTTACCAAATAAATAATCGCGATTTGACCCGTTTAATATACTATTTCCATTTTGTTTGCAAAATGATAATGTAGAACGTTAGCCGCTGTCTTCGGGCTGTGTAGTGGAGAAAAAGGCAGCGGAAAAGAAAACTCCACTCTGGCCATCTTTTCTCAAATCATCTTAAAAATATACTTCAGTTGCTACGTACATCATAAAATGTTATCCGCTATCGGGATAACATTTTATAATATACGTCGGGTCGAGTTACAGTGGAGAAAAAAACTTAACTCTGACTATTTTCTCTCAATATAATATTGTACGTGTGTATGTCAGTGAACGCCTCCAAAATAAACAAACTCATAGGTAGGGTCAATTCCCACATGCGCGCATTGGGAATTGAACCTGGGTCTCGCGCTTCCGAGCCCATTGTTCTACAGTCTATTTATTCTTACTTGTCCAATTTAGTAAACAAGATTCTACCCTCAAACTGTGACTTTTTGGTCCAAAACTGCCATATTTCCATAAATAAAGTAACCTGGAACACTCTTTTAGATAACACGCTGCCAATTTTATAAACATAGTTCATGATAGTTCATGAATTTGCGATAAATTGTATAGTTTGGGCATCTAATCTCAATTTTAAGGTTAGAACTTTGTTTACTAAATTGGACAAGTAAGAAAAAATATACTGTACTCAATCAACAACACCCAAAAATAGACATTAGACTACTCTTAGGCTAGCGCGCAGGGGTTACTTTTGTCACCGTGACTGTTTCGTCACTCTTGTCAAGACCGTGGATATGTATAGAGATGCGCGTATGTTACGACGCGACAACTGGGTGACATTTCGCGCATCTCCATACAAATCTACAATCTATTTATTCTTACTTGTCCAATTTAGTAAACAAGATTCTAACCTTAAAATTGAGATTAGATGCCTAAACTAAAAATTTTCTGGCAAATTCATGAACTATCATGAACTATGTTTATAAAATTGGCAGCGTGTTATCTAAAAGAGTGTTCCAAGTTACTTCATTTATGGAAATATGGCAATTTTGCCTACTTACTGAATTGGACAAGAAAGAATAAATAGACTGTACGGAGTAACGAAACAGTCATGGCGACAAAAGTAACCCGTGAGCGCTTGGCCTTAGGAAAGTAGGAGAAAAGACATACGGATACGTTTTGATTGTATATTGACGGGGCGTCAAGAGACGCCACTCGCTAAGCTTTTACGTCAGACCACCGCCTAATTCCCACACACAAAATAATCTTCCACTAGCTCGGTTCCACTTTTGTCTGCATTAAATCTCCGCGCTGCCTTCCTAATATAATAATATTAAAATGCAAAAGAAAAGAGCAGCCAAGTGCCAGTCGGACGCGCGCACCGATGGTTCCGTACCAAACAATACGTGGCCATTCGATTATGAACCTTTGAGCGAGACATAATTACTCTCTTATTTCTTACGTTTGTTATTTTTCTGTAAACATTTAAATTTAATTTTGTTTTTCAATAAATAAAAACATTATCGTTGGATAGCTGGAAGAAAACACTATCTAGTATTGAGCTCGCCCTTGTACAAATTTGTTTTTAGTGCACTAAAGAATTTTCATTCATTCATTAATAATTTAAAGAAAAAACGTTGCAATAAACACATTTAACCACATCACGTTAAATTAAATAACAGCTCACATTAAAATCTATCACTCGGTTCGCCTAGGCGCTCGTGGCCTAGGTGAACCGAGTGATTGGAATCAATCACTTGGTTAAGCAACAACAGGCGCGGTCAGGTACGGGATGGGTGAGCATCCCGTGACTACCGCTAGTGGCATTTTTCCGAGCGCTTCCGTGCTTCGCAAGGCACGTTAAGCCGTTGGTGCCGGCTGTCATATAATGGCAGTCGTTAAGCCATGTCAGAGGCCTTATGGGCGGCTTGATAACTTCTGACAGTGAGGCCCGCCACTGTCTTACAATCCTCCACCAACCCGGACTTGGCCCCCGTGGTGGAGTATGGCCTAACCTTCCTGCGATGCAGGAAGAGACCCGTGCCCCAGCAGTGGGGACATACAAGGGTTGATAACGATTAAAATCTATAAAAAAAAAACTCGTGTCACCGTGTTTGTTATCAAACTCCTCCTCGGCTTCATCGATTGTTATTATTTTTTTTCTGTATATTTGGCAGCTCTGAGAATAGGTTGTGAAGTAATTCTGTCCTAATTTCAAATATCCTTTGAATAATTTAACTAACTTTTAGGATAAAAAGAAAGATTATCGATTGGGGTATTTAAGGATCATGAATATAATAATATTGGCCTTTTTGCATCTACTTAATGAGATGATTTATACAGCGTCCAGTGGTATCTTCACTCACACTAGATGGGTGAAGGGACCACTCCGACACTGTAGTGCCTGGATCATGGTTTTATAGATGATGTAGGCTTGCCCAGCACCTATACCATCCTGACGTCATGAATATAAATTGATAATAATTAATAGTGGTTGATATTTCTCAAATTAATCAGACGAATGATGACCTAGGATGAGCAACTCGATAGACGTTATTGATTTCCTTATTATAGAAAGTCCAGCGCCTCTACTATGTAATTTCCTTCAGCAACTTTCCATCGTAAGGTTGTCTGGAAGAAATTACTTTAAGCAATAAGGCCGCGAATTGTACTATGTATATTTGCAATTGTTTTGTATTTGTTGTTTTTCCAGTGTACAAAAAATAATTTCTTATCTTATCTTATGTGAATTTCCACTGGCTTTTTACTTTTTTAAGCCAGTCCAATTGCGTCAACTGCATGTACCTTTTAACACTTTGGAAACGTTGAGATAAACCACCCAACACAGTGCATATATACATAATAGAGGGCTGTTGGCAGAAAAGAAGCCAACGAGACTTTGATGCGGAACTCAAAAAGTAGCTTTCGTGAGTTGCCGTTGTTAATATCCGTTTTTTTGCTGGAACTTGGTCCGTCTTCGGCTTACGCTATTATCGCGAAATAAAGAAAGTTTACAATTTAAGGGGCACTTTTATGAAAAAGAACTCAGAGTATTTTTTTTGTTCTGAGGCGTGAAGTGTTTGCCAAAAACAGTGAGAATAGTACAAACATGAGTAATGTTTTCCCGCAGGTGGATGAAACCACATTCGTCAAAATAGAAGCAAAACATATATGCTGTACTGCAGTATTCTTCTTTTTCTTCAGGCTATATTAGTCCACTGCTGGACATAGCCCTCCCCTAATGAGCGCCATAGCGCAAGGTAGTCCCATCATTGGGGGGTAGTGCTAATAATCCCCACGCTGGGCATGCGGGTTGGGGATCGCAGTTTGCCTGCCTTGCAGTTTGCAGTATTGCCTAACTCTTATTCCAGGGAACGGTAGTGCGTCCCACTTCCCATACTTATAACGTAACATAACATTTACGTACTGGCACATACATTGCCTCTGGCCTGATACTAGGATACTCTGTGTCGTGGGAACTAGAAACAACGACATCACAAACATGTAAACATAGAATAGAATAATTATTTATTGGGCAAAAACATTAGTACACAGCTTTTACAAAATGGTTTTACTTAATGCTATATACAAAATTAACGATTAGCTTCTGACGCTGTGCTAGGTTAAAAACCTGTGTTACAGCAATCAGTGCCAATTCCCCACCGAAGTGACAATGTTAATTTGAGTTCGGATTGTACAGACAATTAATAAGTTTCACTTAACATACAAATTTTAATAATTTTACTCATGTAAAGAATATTATATATATGTACTATATAACCCAGGAACCATGTATATAATTATGTCCTAGGATTCAATTACCTTAAATTAGTATATTTGTATAAAAGTAGGTAGATAGGTGTAGTGTAGTTGGTGAGTGTATTCCTCTTTTTGTGTGGTGTATGTGAGTGAGTGTGTAAGTAGTATTATGAATGAGTGTGTGTAAGAGGATGTGTTTAAAGAATAATTTTACTTTAGTAATAGAATAGTGAGATATTTGCATTTAAGGGTTACTTAAGAATACAGAGTAGGTTTTCAGTTTCATCATATGTCAGATGCTGTAGGAATTTCATAACTTCGTGTTTGCACTCTGTGCTGCTTTTATGATAGATGTTAATTTGTTTGTTTACTTTGTTGTAATGATGAGGTCCTAAGAATTCGGTAAATCTTTGACTAAAAGTGGTATAAAAGCGGCGCTCATATTCACAAACCCGGTCATTTCTTCGTTTGGACATGATGTTTGGGTCGAAGGTAATTTTTTTATGTTGCTTTAGTATAATATCTAGTAAAAACAGTTGGCGGACTGACAGAACCTCGCAAAACTCATACAATTTGGTAGTTGGGTATCGAAAACATTTGAAGGTACAGACCTTCAAGACTGCTCTTTGAGCTATTTCAAGAATTTTAAGACTTGTCTTGGATGCGCCACCCCAAGATGTTATGCCATATGTGACAAGAGATTGAGAAAGTGCAAGATAAATTTGTTTCAAACGAGTGGGATCCAAGACATGTCTCAAGGTTTTAAATACATATATCAATTTTCTTAGTCGTGTGCTAACTAGTTCAATATGATTGTTAAAATTCAGTTGTTTATCGATAATTACGCCCAAGTATTTAATGACATCCACCATTTCCAGTTTTTGAGCGGGGTCTGTACAGGAATGTCCTAAAATTTTAAAGTTTTTGCTAGGTTGTGATTGGTTACGAATAGAAAAAGCAATATATTTTGATTTATCTATATTTAATGTAAGGATATTATCTTGTAGCCAATTCGTAACACGGTCAAATCCAAGCTGAGCAATGTTTTAGACCTCGTCCCAATTTTTTCCTGTATATGTAAGGGCAGTATCGTCTGCATATGTTGTTATTTTTCCATTGTAGTTACTGAGTTCTAAAAGATCATTAATATATATGAGAAATAACGTGGGTCCAAGGATACTGCTCTGTGGATCACCGTGAGTTTGCATATAATGATTATAATTGTATATAAACTTCCATTATATATTTATTTTCAAAAACTGTTATAGTTTGTATTTGTTGCCATGTTATGTATTGTATTATTTTTTCAGTTTTCAAGTCAAGTTTACAATATAAAATTATGTATAATAAGAGATTATTATACATAGTTTTATATTGTTAACAGTTATATATCGTTAACTCCCTCTGGGAGTTTCCTAGTGCAGGGCCCATAATTAATTATTCATGTCAAAACTGTAGATAATTAAAAATAGTTTTCATTTTTATTTAATTAATTCTATTTGATATAATAATATCTACATATTATAACATAATTTAATGTAATCACTTGCGTGTGTGTTATATTTATATAAGTAAAAGTAAGCGAGGGTAAGCGAAGTCTAATAATTTCTCTCTTGTCTCCGTCTACGGTTGCCTGGAAGAAATTGCTTTTAGTAATAAGGCCGCAATTTGTACTGTATTTTTTATATAATTTCTGTTACTGTAATTTTTGTGTACAATAAAGAATATTCTATCTATCTATCTAATGATTGTAACATTCATCTTAGAGTAACCTCTAGGGGTTACTCTAAGAGTAAATCTTATATGGAGTCCTCTATATCTAAATCCTCTATAGAGTAAATCTTATATGGAAGATTTTTAGCTTCCATAGTAAGAATATATTGTGCATTATTTTCTATTAATAAAATAGTATAATTTTTTTTGTTCTTAATAACGAAAGAACTACTTGACTCTTTTTCAATTAATTTCTACTCTGTATACCTATCTTGTATTTTATATTTTTTCCTCGCTAAATGTGAAGGGAAACATCGTGAGGAAACCTGAGTCTGAGGTGTTCACATACGTCAGCGCTTGAAATTGCCAATCCGCGGTGGGCACGCATGGTAATTAAGCCCATACTCACTCTCTGAGAGAAGGGCTGTGTCCTGCCGTGGGACGTTTATATTATGTGACGTTAATTTACTGGGATATTGTAAGTTTACATCAAAAGAAAGCATGTATAGAACACAAGTTGTTTAATGAAAATGTGACAAGACCGTTGCAGACCGTTTCCATATAGCATTTCCGGTACCGGAAACGGATATTTCAATTCGGACATTTACAGGAAAGCAATGTATTTTAAAGTACGTTGCTCGTGACATGCACGAATGGGGAGTCTACTTCGAATGTACGGTACTGAAACTCTATTAAAATAGTAGATTGTTAAACGAGGGTAGAAAGAATCAATTGCGACTTATTCCGCTCAAAGAAGTTTGCGCTAAGTTCACACTGGCTGTTTAGAAAGTCCATGGTTGCAGCATTTTTTTTAATTAGTTTTTTTTAAAAAGCCTATTTATTACATAACCCTCTTCACAGTTGACAGTAGTTCTTTTTTTAAAGTTCATTCCGGCCCTTAGGTGAAGTAATTTGTATGAGTTTTTCCCTCCCTAGGGAGGGAAGCAGCATTTTCCACCCAATAATTAGATCAAAACAACACTACTGTCAGAGTGGAAAAAATTAAAAAGCATTTTTTGGTAGCCTCTAAACTGGAGGGCACAAGCCTTTTCTCAGAGAGAGAATTTAGGCTTAATTATGACGGTACTCACCACGGATTGGCAATTTCGAGCGCTGATGTTTTCGAACACCGCAGGCACTTAGGTTTTCTCACGATGTTTTCCTTCACAGTTGGCGAGTGGTATTACTATTCAAAATCATAATTATAATGCTGTGTACCTTGTGCTGGTGACGCGTCGATACTCTTTCTATTGTAGATTGGGAGGCCTGGAACGTAACTTCATAATTAACTTTTGTAATTTTTGCCGAGGGTAGTAAACTAACCGTTAATGCTTTCTAAAAGACGCCCGTCACCTCAGTCATCCGGGACCACGGCACTTGAAAAAGTGCCGAAACGTTGGAAAATTGTAAAAATGTAATAAACGAGCATAAATCCGTATAAAAACAGTTTTAATTAGGCCTGGAAACCTAAGGTACAAATTTTTTGATCTAGTTAAGGCTTCGGTCTGTCACTAATAGTGCATTCTGTTGCTTTGTATCATTTACTCCATGTTTGTCTGGTACACGAATGTAATTTGTGGACAGAAAATAAACAAATATCAAATATTAACCAAAAAATTACTGAAATACAATAGTAGAGTTTCGATGCCCTAGCGCAGCGAGGGCGGCTATAGTCCGAGTAGGAATTGATTCTTTTCCCGTGTTAAGCACTCTACTTTTCATTTCGAGTATGAACAAAATAAAAACTAACTTTTAATATTCAAATCTTAGCATAAAAGATTATTACCACGGATTTAGATACATCCGTGATTATTACCTATTTTTTTGAATTCCGTCACAGATACTATAATAACAGATTAGCACCCGCCAATTCAAGTCGACTTTTTAAATCTTAAATATGGAACTCACCTCGTAATTGTTGCGTCTTATTCCGCTCAAAGATGTTTGCGCTAAGTTCACACTGGCTGTTTAGGAACTCACATGGCCGCAGCATTTTTTTATTTTTTTTAAAAGCCTATTCATTACAAAAACTCTTCATAACTGACAGTAGTTCTATTTTTAAAGTTCATTCCCGCCCTTGGGGTGGGAAGTAATTTGTAAGAGTTTTTCCCTCCCTGTGGAGGTAAGCAGCATTTTCCACCCAACAATCAGATCAAAACAACACTACTTTCCGAGTGTGAGAAATGAAAAATAACAAACAACCCGACTACTGCGAATTAACTATTAAGCAGGCGGGACTAACATAGGAACCTCACAATCAGTTACATTGTTGAATTTGGGTCCTCCCTAATTTAGATGCTAGATGCATCCCTAATGTAGGTGCATCGAAATATGCGAAATATGTAGTACATACAATATTTCTTTTTGAAGGTTACGTTTTTTTGCCGTGATTAATATGTAATGATTATACCAAATTTTAGCTTATCAGCTTAGCAGCTATATATATAGTTTCCTGTATGTCTGTCTATCTGTCCAAGGCCTAGTTCAGGGGCGATTAGTACTAGAAAGCTGGTAGTTTGACTGAGTTAGGCCGCGGTTAGACAGGCTGACGGTCGGACTGTCATTTTCATCTACTGAATTACAGTAGATAAAAATGCTAGAGAGAAAAACAGCTTTGAGTAGAACCCCAGATGCGGCGGATGAACCGTTGCGTGAGGTAACGCTAATAAGCTCCGTTTTAAATGTCGATTGGAGTGTCGTCGCAATGGCAACGGAAGTGGGAGACTATTGTGAGCGTAATAACTTCGCTTTTGTTGGGCCCAACTATGAGGCTAAGTGCGGAAATCGCTAGTATAATTAATATATTAAGTAACCCTTTTCTTTTGGTGTTTTCCGTTAATTTTGTTTAGTGTTTTGTGTTGAGGCATGCATACAAACATGCGTTATTAATATTATTGTTATACTCTAGAACAGCCATACTCAAAGTGTGTTCCGCGGAACCCTAGGGTTCCACGATACTCAAGTAGGGGTTCCGTATTTCGACGAAAAATCAAACAGCTAAGTAAAGTAATAAGTAAAGTATTTACTAGTAAAGTTATAAATAGTAACTGTTACATTGTAACCAGTGCCGTGCATGCAACGAGTTATGAACGTTGGTGAAGCGAAGGTGACCTGTCAGGATCTTGACAAGTGGCAGTCCCTGGTCTCTGCCTGCCCCTCTGAGATACAGGCGTAAGGTTATGTATGTCTGTATGTATGTTACATTGTACTTTTATTATTCTTATTAATAAAGAATACATTTTTAAAAACAATTGTTTTATCAATCGGGTTCCGTAAAGTATTTTGCTTTCCAAAAGGGTTCCGTTACCAAAAAAGTTTGAGAACCGCTGCTCTAGAGGAAAAAGAAGAAAAACATATTAATAAACATGACATTCGCAAAAAAGAACTAAAAGAAGATAAACAAATTAATGGTCACGGCGTGTCACAGCTGCTATAAATGGCAACTGACTCATAGACAAGCCTTCAGCGCTGATTTTCAGTCAGTGCCAGGTTTTCAGTTTCTCTGAGACAAGATAAGATAAGATGTTTATTAGAATTCTTGTTGTTTATAAAGGTCTTAACTAAAATCATGGTTACAAACAAGAACCCTGCTAGGGCACGCTAACTTAGGACTAACTTATACTACATATGAGGAACATTGACTTAAAAGCATTAAAACAGGCATAAATCTCTCTAAACTTAAACACTTAAAATACCTAACCAAACATTACTCCTCGAAATATTCTTGAAGGGAATAATAACACTTCTGAATTAGATGTTTATTAAGAGCATTCTTAAATAAATGGGGTTTCTGCAAGGACTGTATGGATTCTGGTAGACGGTTGTATATTTTGGCGGCCATTCAAGTCCCGTGGCCTGCAGTGGAACATGCTAATTCTATCTATCTATATTCAGCCCACATCAACCCACTGCTGAGCATAGGCCTCCTTTTTGTTGCACCATTCCTCACGGACCTGTGCTAATCTGATCCATCTCTGACCCGCAACCCTCACGATGTCGTCTGACCATCGTGTCGGTGGTCTGCCTACCAACCTCCTTCCCTCCCTTAGCCACCACTCCGATACTGCCCTGGTCCACCGGCCGTCTTCCCTTCTAGCCAAGTGTCCCGCCCATCTCCACTTTAAGTCTGTGATCCGCTCACCAACGTCTTCGACCTTGGTTCTTCGACGAATTTCTGCGTTGGGTACGCGGTCCACAAGCGATATGCCCAGCATGACACGCTCCATCGCTCTTTCTCATGCTAACTCAAACGTCATTAATTTGACAAAGCTTCATTCAAAGCCTATATAATATTTAAGATGAGATAATATTTATTTGACTTTAAAATACATCGTGCTTAAGTTATTCACATGACAAATGATATTCTTCTGCATCTACGTAATGAGATGATTTATACAGCGTCCAGTGGTATCTTCACTCACACTAGATGGGTGAAGGGACCACTCCGACGCTGCAGTGCCTGAGACATGGTTTTATAGATGGTGTAGGCTTGCCCAGCACCTATACCATCCTGACAGCTTAGTCGGCCTAGCCGAAAAAACTAGTCAATACGTGTGGAGCCAACCAAGCCGCGGGTTTCCTCACGTTTTCTCATGTTTTCCTTCACAATTAGCTTGTGGTATTGCGACTACACGTTCGCAAATGTACGTTACTTTGAAATTAAACAAAGTCATTGGTACATGCCCTCACTCGGGATCGAACCTGAGAACCTGTGAAGCGGTGGTAGCTCAGTGGGTAGAACCATGGACTCGCAAGCGAGACAAATTATAGTTACTAGACAATTCGTCATATGGACCTCTGTTGCCGAACTAAGCAAAAGCCTGTGTTTCGGCAAACAGCGCCACTCCCTCCGGTACCACTTATTTGCCAGTATCTATTTCGGTGTTACATGAAGTGTATATATTATATTTTTATACAAATACAAGTTAAAGTTATTATTTAACTAGCCAAAAATAATAAAAGAGACACAAAAGTATACGGTGGAGAAATGTGTTCCTCTAGATGTGTTATATGTAAAAATTTGTTGTATGTATGTAGGAGTAGCGTGTGTAGGAAAGTCGTCTCTTTGTGTATGATGAGTGTGTATGAATGTGTGTGAGAGGATGAATGTTATTTTTCCAATATTTAGCACCTGCTAACAGGAAGAAAGTATTTGAAATATCTGTATAAGCTATAAAGAATTTAATAAATCGTGTGTGGCAATATTCAGACAACTATTATTATAAGTTTATATAAGTAACGGTATGTAAGTGTATTATTATTAAGTATAAGTATGTATCAATATTCAAATTTGCACTGGCTACCCGTCTTTCTAATTTCCTTCAGCAACTTTCCATCGTAAGGTTGTCTGGAAGAAATTGCTTTTAGCAATAAGGCCGCCAATTATACTATGTATATTTGCAATTGTTTTGCATTTGTTGTTTTTCCAGTGTACAATAAAGAATATTCTTATCTTATCTATTTGTAGATTTATTTAGTACAGCTTATAAAGGGTCTGGCCATATCTAGTTGTTATCACGTCGATGAAAATGGTGTAAAGCCGTCCTGCAAATTGGAAAATGCAGCACGTCGAAGGAATCGATGCTGGAGACGCAAAATGAACAGCGCATCCTGATGGGGAATACGAATCCTGAGACTAAATTGAATGACCGGGAGCTGCCGTTCAGTGTTGTCCTAAGGGGTAAAGGAATTGTTGTTTTTGCGAACATAAACGTCATGAATAGAATCGTCTGAAGCGCTCGTGGCCTAGTCGAACCGAGTGATTGGAATCAATCACTTGAGTTAAGCAACAACAGGCGCTGGATAAGTGGCCGTCCCATGACTACCGCTTGTGGCATTTTTTTCGAGCGCTTCCGTGCTTCGCAAGGCACGCTAAGGCGTTGGTGCCGGCTGTCATGTAATGTCAATCGTTAAGCCATGTCAGAGGCCTTATGGGCGGCTTGACAACTTCTGACAGTAAGGCCCGCCACTGTCTTAAAATCCTCCATCAACCCGGACTTAGCCCATACTCCACTACGACCTAACCCTCGTAGTGGAGTATGGGCTAACCTTCTTGCGATGCAGGAAGAGACCCGTGCCCCAGCAGTGGGGACATACCAGGGTTGATATCGAAACAACAAATGACGTGGAGAAGATTCGTCAGCAAAATGACTTTGTTTTTGACCTTACGTACATTTGTGAAGTTGCAGTTGCAAAAGATACGATATTTTTTAATTAGTAGCGTAGTTTAACTGCATAAAGCTCCTTAAGTTAATTTCTTAAGCTGTTGAGTAACTTCGCCTTTGATTAGTTATTCAAACAGACATGGTTACAGCTTATGCTGCCACTTAGAACGATGCCCCCTTATTACAGGACGAAAGAAGATGTAAAAAAACAGGCCAAGTGCGTGTCGGACCCGCACACCGAGGGATTCCGTAGGTACAAAAAATATAATATTACAATTTAATATATGTATTAGTCCAGCCCATCCAAAGGTTATCTGGAAGAGATTACTGTTAAGCTTTAGATGAGGCCGCCGTCTGAAATCTTAGGTTAACAATTTTTTTATTATACTCTTTTGAATGCACTAACCCGTGCTAAGGACAATTTTTAAAAATCTATTTAGAAAAATTGTCCTTAGCACGGGTTAGTGCATTAAAAAGAGTATATTCATGTGGGTACAGCGATACCATTCCGATGTTAAAACCTAACAGCAAAGTAGGTAGGTACTCGGGGCTGCAAGTGCTGCAAATTACTTCAGCCAGATGTCGCTGCCTGTACGTAATACAGAGAATATTGTAAAGAGGTTCGAAATTTCACTGATGCCTGTGAGTCGCCCATTAGCTCAGTTGGAAAGAGCACTGGCACGGATAGCCAGAGGTCGCGGGTTCGAATCCCGGCATGGGTGGAATTTTTAGCCTCAAAATAGGTCTTTTTTTTTAAGTAAGACAGGTTACATTTGACCCCAGTCACGCCTGATGGTAAGCTACGATGTTACGTGCTTACCTGTCAAATGCCGGTTAACTCCACTTTTAATATCTGTGTAATTTTAATTTTTATTTACAACTAGCTGATACAGCGAACCGCCTAACAGTAGATTCTTTATTTTTTTTATTTTCCCCTCCGTAAAAACCATCCTCGTACTTCAAGGAATATCCAAAAAAAGAATTAGCGAAATCGGTCCAGCTGCTCTCGAGATTTGCGCTTACCAACACATTAAGCGATTCATTTTTATATTATAGAAGACTAGCTGACCCAGCGAACTTCGTACCGCCTCTTCCCTGAGGGAAGGTATAGGCCATACTCCACCACGGGGGCCAAGTCCGGATTGGTGGAGGCTTTCAAGACTAGTGGCTGGTCTTACTGTCAGATGTTTTCAAGCTGACCTAAAGCCTCTGACTTGACTTTACGACTGCCATATCAACGGCAGCCGGCGCCAACTGCTTAACGTGCCTTGTGAAGCACGGAAGCGCTCAACATTACATAACACTACCTTATAACGATTATGAATCGCTCGTAGCCCCGGCTGGCTGAGTGATTTTAAAACAATCACGAAGGTTAAGCGCTCGGGGCCTAGTCAAACCGAGTGATTGGAATCAATCACTTGCGTTAAGCAACAACAGGCGCGGTCAGGTGCGGGATGGGTGACCGTCCCGTGACTACCGCTAGTGACATTTTTTGCGAGCGCTTCCGTGCTTCGCAAGGCACGCTAAGCCGTTGGTGCCGGCTGTCATGTAATGGCAGTCGTTAAGCCATGTCAGAGGCCTTATGGGCGACTTGGTGGTGGAGTATGGCCTAACCTTCCTGCGATGCAGGAAGAGACCCGTGCCCCAGCAGTGGGGACATACAATTGATATCGATCGACGAAGAATAAGCAACACAGGGCGCGTTCAGTGCATGGATGGGTGACCGTCTATTACTAACGCTAATGACCCCTACCACTAAGTTTTTGATATATAACGTTCAAAATTTATAATTAAACGTAATGTATAGTTAAAATCATCGAAGTTTACGGAGGACGTCAAAGTAACGCTTTTCAAAGCTTAGTGTCAAAGTTTATTTCCATACTTGCCAGCTGTGGTTTAATTACACGCGAAGCGCGTACAGTTCTCTGAAAGTGCAAATAACGACGTCTTCCATATACTAGCGGTAGCACTCCAGTGGTTAGAACTATGGACTCGCAAGTAAGAGCCCCAGGTTCCATCCCCAGTGGAGGAATGTACCAAGACTTTGTTTAATTTCAAAGTTACGTACAATTGTGAATATCGTGAAGGAAACATACAACGACTAATGTTAATGAAGCGAAAGAGGTATGTCAATTAGTTGTAAGTGGCAAAATTTGAGTCATTGAGTTTCATCCGTGCTTCGCAAGGCACGCTAAGCCGTTGGTTGCGGCTGTCGTATAATGGCAGTCGTTAAGACATGTCAGAGGCCTATGGGCGGCTTATTAACTTCTGACAGTAAGGCCCGCCACTGTCATACGAGTACAATCTTCCACCAACCCGCACTTGGCCCCCGTGGTGGAGTATGGCCTAACCTTCCTGCGATGCAGGAGGAGACCCGTGCCCCAGCAGTGGGGACATACAAGGGTTGATAACGAGCGATCGTTTAAGGCAAGGTAATATAGTAATGGTCCCGTTTTGTAACCATCGGGTATGGAATCCTAGAAAAGAACGAGATTACTCCCACTGTCCCCAAGAAAGGTGAAGCATCCGTACTCGTAATAAGCTCCCGCGGCTTCACGCCGGACAAATTACGGAATTCTAATACTTATTGGCTGAAGAAACGTCTACTTTTTCCATCATAAGTATATTAGCTCTCTTTAACCAACTGCGAAAGTAAAGGATTTTTTTTGTGTATGTATGTATGTATGTATGTATGTATGTATGTATGTATGTATGTATGTATGTATGTATGTATGTATGTATGTATGTATGTATGTATGTATGTATGTATGTATGTATGTATGTATGTATGTATGTATGTATGTATGTATGTATGTATGTATGTATGTATGTATGTATGTATGTATGTATGTATGTATGTATGTATGTATGTATGTATGTATGTATGTAAGTATGTATGTATGTATGTATGTATGAAGAAAGAAGTAGAGAGAAGAGGAATGCGGCGAGTGTTGATTCAAAGAAAGGAAAGACTCGCCGCATGATAATTACTCATTGTACGGATGTGAAAAAGCAACGAACTGCCATCGTTTTGAAGCTAGTACCTTCTCATATCTGATATCTGGATGCCTCTGAAGGGATCTCTTCAGGAGGCCTGCAGAGCCCAAGTGCCCAATTGTGAGCATAAGTACAGATAGAACAAAAATATCTTCAACACAACACAATCACCTGTCCTGGCCCTAGAGTCTAACACTTACATAGTTTTTCAATAAAATTATATAAGTGTGGCAAGCACATGTCAAATCTGCGCGCGCACTACAAACTCCAACATTCCTGCATCGCGCAATCAAAGTGTTTCAATGACATACCATAAATATAACGTCCGACTAATATTAGTAACAATATTAGTAATAATATTATAAGCTAATCATACTTTTATGTAATGCGAAAAATTTACAATTTGTTAGTAAGTGGTTTAAATAAAAAATTTTATCTTTATCTTTATCTTTAGTTGGACCGGCAGTCCCCAGGCATACGACCTGCCTGGCGGGAAATTTCCCTTTATAGTAGAAGAGCACGATCACCCGCTCTTCCCTATAGTGGTGACCCCTGACAGAACATTGTCAACCTTCCTTTGCTCTCGCAGCACCTCACATAAATTAGTCTCAAAGCAAGGCCAGAAATCTTCCCTCTCACTTCATCAGTTCCACTACAGTCAACGCACCGACTACTGGGACTGATGGTGATCTTCCTCCAACCCCTCGGCACGGCAGCCACACAGCAGCACACGTACACGTTGCCAGTGGTACTGCAGCCTTCACCGGTTCCTACCACATGCGCGGGCTCCATGGTACTGTCGCCGGTGAAGTGACTGTTAGCCGCCGAACACCCTCAACCGCTAGTCGACTCACTGACTCAGCGTCACCTGGCATTGCAGGCTTTAGAGCACAGACTTTGATTCCTATCAGACCTAGCTATGCGTAGCTACGGTCTTGAAGGGGAGTGATGTGGCGAGCACATGTCAAATCTGTGCGCGCACTACAAACTCCAACATTCCTGGATCGCGCAATCAAAGTGTTTCAATGACATACCATAAATATAACGTCCGACTAATATTAGTTGGACCGGCAGTCCCCAGGCATACGATCTGCCTGGCGGGAAATTTCCCTTTATAGTAGAAGAGCACGATCACCCGCTCTTCCCTATAAAGCACGACAATAGTTGATATTTCCCTCAATTTAGTAGTCTACAAAGCAATAGAAGTACAATGGCATAGCATGCCAGGGGTATAACCCGCGCAAATTAAATAGGCAACTCTTGCGAAGAAGATAGATCCGCGTGAGAGGCCGAGTTAAGTTGCACGGGTTATACCTACCACTGCAATCCGATAAGTTACTGAACTACCGATTGTGTGAATGAAATGACCATTACCGGACTATTATGATAAACAACTATACATTTTAGAGACTCACCCTCCTGGTCCCAAACTAGAATACCCTGAGCTCTGTGCAACGGATAACCAGCCAAGCAAATCAAGCAAATTTCAAATCTAACTAACCTGAACATCATTCAACGACAAGACTTTTTAGCAGTCAGGTGTTTTGTTTTATAATAAAAATTTTTCAAAAGGCGAGAAGCTTTAGAATGGAACTGAAAAGGACCTTTTTATTAACTGCAGCTTGATTTGTAAAGCATAAGGTTTATGTAGTCGTGTTTTCAAAGCCTTTCAATAAACGTTATAGATTTCACTTTAATATTGCGAATAAAATATCAGCTAGGTATTCCTGGCAAAACTTTAATATCTTAGTTTTTTACAACTGATATTTTATTGCGAATTCAGTGTTGGTTCTGAGTATTGGTTCCTTAAAAAAGTGGTATGTACTGAAGGCGTGAAAAGCCCTCTAATTAATTATTATACTTTATTGGACCATGACCTTATGGTACAATAAAGTATAGTAATTAATTTACAACAGAAAGACACCCGTGCCCCACGGCTGGGTCATGGGTGTCTTCATGCATCGCAGGAGTGTTAGGCCATACTCTGCCTCGGGGGCTAAGTCCGGGTTGTAAGACAGTGGCGAGCCTTACTGTAGGAAGTAATTAAGCCGCCCATAAGGCCTCTGGCATGGCTTAACGACTGCCATTACATGACAGTCGGCAACAAAGGCTTACCGTGCCATGCGAAGCACGGAAGGGCTCGCAAAAATACAACTAGCGGTAGTCACGGGATGGTCACCCATCCAGCACCCGACCGCGCCTATTGTCGCTTAACCTTAGTGTTCGATTCTAATCATTCGGTTTCAATAGGCCACGACCAGGGAAAGAGCAAAGGGAAAGATAAAAAGTACCCGGAACCGGCGTGCGTGTATGCAACGACTTATGAACGTTGATGAAGCGAAGGTGATCTGTCAGGATCGTGTCAGCTGGCAGTCCCTGGTCTCTGCCTACGCCTCTGGAATACAGGCGTGAGGTTATGTATGTATGTAATATTATACTATTATATTATTTATATGAATACATTGATCGCCATCGCAAATAAACAAGTTTAGTAGACAAGACTAAGTTTGCAGTTTATTTGTCCATTTTTTCTCCAAAATAATCTAGATTTTGAAATGGACACCTAGTTTGAATTGTAACTTTCATTAAGCCGCAGTTTCTGCGCTACTTGGAATAAAACCTTTTCATTTAATTTAATTTCGTTTCATAATAGCATTAAAAAGTTAAAATTACTTTGCTGAATTCCGCCAAAAATCCCACAAGCACCATGCTGTTAGCTAATGCACCGCCTTCCCTCCCACTTTTTCAAGCAGAAGCAAGACACGAACACACCACCACCAACACCAATACTTGTGTGAGAAATACGCGACGCGTTTCGCCTCTAACACGAGGCATCCTCAGGCTCACAAATGCAAGTGAACTTGCATCTTGCGTCGCGTATTTTCTCACACAAGTATTGGTATTGGTGGTGGTGTGTTCGTGTCTTGCTTCTGCTTGAAAAAGTGAGAGGGAGGGCGGTGCATTAGCTAACCGCATGGTGCTTGTGGGATTTTTGGACTAATTTCGTTTCATTTCACTCTTTCTTAGTATGTAATGTTCGTTTTCCAAAATATATTTTGCTTGTCCTAGGTTGTACTAGGCTTTATATTCAAAATAGACGAAGACGATTTTTGATGTGTATATTTTGGAAGAAGCCCTATTATAAAACCACTTATGATTTTTGAAAACCACCAACGTTGGTGGCGCTAGTGAGCACATGAAAGCGCCTTAATTGTTTCCAGTTTGGCTTCCGTCCAGGCCACTCGTTGCGACACTCGTTAAAATGACGGATGATACCCAATAAGAGATGGAAAATATCCAGGTCACTTTGTTGAACTTGGCAATGTGTTCAACACGGTGAACTTTGAAAGCGGTGGTAGCGGAGTTGTGTAGAACGCCGGATGGTCGGGGATTCGAACCCCGGCATGTACCATTGACTTTGTTTTCTAAGTTATGTACATTTCTGAAATTGTACCTAGTAGCAATACTACTCGTGAAGGAAAACATGGTAAGGAAACCCTAGTGTCGGAGGTGTTAGCGTACCACAGCGCTTGCTACGTACAATGGCCCAACTATGAGGCTAAGTGCGGAAATCTCAGGTCTAACCTTCTTTTTATGATCTGAGGGTCTAACTAACTAACTAACAAAGTAACGGTGAACTTTGCCGTTCTGCTAGAGATACTATGTTCTCTTAAGGCGCTTTGGGGTACTTACTAACCCAAATCATCACTTGTTTAAAAAGTAAACATCAAAAAACTTAACATCGACATCCGGGGACTTAAAGATAAGATAAGATAAAAATATTCTTTATTGTATACCGGAAAATTTATACAGAACAGCAGATACAGACGATAAGATACAATTGGCGGCCTTATTGCTAATAGCAATTTGTTCCAGGCAAGGTAGCTCGTTTACCGTAAGGGCCGCCCGGCTGTGGAATGACCTGCCGGTTGCGATAAGACGCTACCCATCTCCGGCTATATTTAAAACCAGAGTAATGGAATTCCTTCTCTCTGAGTAACTTATATTGCTGTAAGCATTCATTAATTTCCTTTAATATATATGTAGGTATATCATCTGTTTCTAACACACTTGTTATATAAGTCACTATTTATGTATGTGTACATAGGTATTATTTATAGTATTCAAGTATGATTTATGTAAGTTTATTATTACGTATACGTATGTTTATTAATACTTATTAATATTTTTACCGACTACCCGTGTCTATTTCTCCTTCGGCAAATTCTCCGATTTGAGGTTCTTCTTCTTCTTCTTCAGGCTATATTAGTCCACTGCTGGACATAGCCCTCCCCTAATGAGCGCCAAAGCGCCCTGTTTTTTGGGTATTTGTTGGTAATTAGGTTATTATTAGTTAGGTTGTTTCTTCCAATTTGTACAATTTTTTGCAAAGTTTTAGTTAATTGCCTACCTTCTTCTTCTTCAGGCTATTATAGTCCACTGCTGGACATAGCCCTCCCCTAATGAGCGCCACAGCGCAAGGTTGTACCTACCATCATTGGAGGGTAATGCCCATAATCCCCACGCTGGGCATGCGGGTTGGAGATCGCAGTTTGGTGGAATTGTCCTGCAGGGGGCGCTGCTGCCCGCCCCCCGGTTCGTGTCCCTAAAGGTCTTCGCACATTAAAACGACTCAACGGCGACTCGACTCTATGCCAAATATTGAAATTTAAGCCGTGTGTCATATGTTCAAGGTTTAATTTAAAAAAAATGATATTAAAGTAGTGTACGACGAGTGGCCTACGCATCGTACACTAAAGGTCAACCCCGACACGTTTGTCACGCAATGACCACACGTTGTCCACGCAACGACCACACGTTGTCCACGCAACGACTATGCGTTTGCGACTGACGCGTGACGGGCAACCATTTGCCAGCCCCCCCCGTCCGCCATTACAATATTCACCTTCTGATTTCCTTTGTCGCAACATATCATGTACCCAATATCTTTTTTTCCTGCTGTTTCGTTCATTTTCATTATCGAGTATAATAGCTATAATCGCCAGTTCACTGAATGTAAAGTTCGACATTTCATAAGCAACATGACTTCTTTGGACAAAATTCAATACGCATTACCCACTCGTTGACACCGCGTTGTCCACTCGTTGACAACGCATTGCCCACTAGTGACCATGGGGTGGATCAACTAGTTGACTACTCATCGAGAGTGTGAGTAGAGTTGCTGCCGCGTTGGCGTGGAGTTGTTATAATGTGCGAAGACCTTTACTCGCCTTTTACGACACCCGCGGGGAGAATTCGGTTGGTGCTATTCTCTAGGCCGACACCACACAGCATTGGCAAAAACAGCAGCAAAAATGGCAAAATTGCCTACCTGCCCTATTTTATTTACAAACTTTTTCAGCTGCCGGCAGATCTTTTAAGATTTTTAATTCGAGTCATTTTTTAAAGTAAAAAGCGTTGCTCTACGCAAGATTTTCACGTTAATTAAAACTGCTTTGCGAGGTGTAAACTGTGCGAGCCGACCTTCGGGCCCCTAATTATACCTTTAACGAGCAAAGTTCACTTTTATTTTTATTACGTCAGTGGCTAACTTCTGCCATTCGAATTAAGCTCACGTAGTTAAGAGGCCGCCTCAAGTACGGAACTCTAAATGCGCTCAAGCAGATTTTAATCATCATACTGCAGTGTAAAGCCGCGTTTTCACGGTCTTAGTGGACTCGGGCCGAGTGCGCCATCCGAGTAAACTAATGCTTCTGATTGGCTATTCTGGTGTTGTCACGGAAAACCGTCCAATCAGAAGCACTAGTTTACTCGGATGGCGCACTCGGACCGAGCGCATTAAGACCGTGAAAACCTGGCTTAAGTCTCTGACCAATCGTTTCTCTATAACGTTTTTCCAACGTGTCAATGCCAGCATTTTTAACATTTTCACGGACCACTATAACAAACCGAAATATTTCTTCGTTTGATTATTTTCCAGTATATTTGCCATTTTTTGAGACGTGTATGCTAGCCGAGTGACAAGTATGGGCCGAAAAAATACTTTCCTGTAGGCTTGCTTGGACCAGCAGGTCTGTCTTTGATATGTGTCAAAATAGTGACAGAAATTATGTGTTTTGTTTGTGCTTTACTTGTCCTTTCTTCTCTTTCTTCTTCAGGCTATATTAGTCCACTGCTGGGCTATCCCTCCCCTATTGAACGCCATAGCGCAAGGTAGTGCCTTCATTGGGGGGTAATACCCACTTGCCCTTTACCACTATTTAATACTGTAATCATTTCTTAAGCGAAATTATCTGTTTAACCGTTTAACTCGATTACACTATTTTTATTTTTAATGCACTAACCCGTGCTAAGGAACAAATTTAAAAACCTATTTAGAGGCTAAAAATTTCACCCATGCCGGGATTCGAACCCGCAACCTCTGGCTGGTACGGATAGCCAGAGGTTGCGGGTTCGAATCCCGGCATGGGTGAAATTTTTAGCCTCTAAATAGGTTTTTAAATTCGTTTAACTCGAGTTTAATGTGCTATCCCGGGCTGACACAGTGGGCCTAAATATCAAAACTGGCTGTAAGAAAATTCTCTAGAAAAAAGTCTTTCTTTGCTAATAATCTAAGTTAATCCTGATTTTTAAGTGATATATTTTAAATAATTCTAAGTGACGACCTCTGTGGCGTAGCTGTGGTGCATCTACCTACCATGCAAGAGGTCCCGGGTTTGAATCCTGGCTGGGAACAAAAAAAAAACCCCCAGGTCTTGGATGTTTACATGTTTATGATGTCGTTGTTTCTGGTTCCCACGACATAGGGTATCCTAGTGTGGGGCCAGAAGCAATGTATGTGTCTGTATGTAAATGTTTAGTGAAATAAAGTGTAGCAAACAAACAAGCAGACAAACAAATAAACGAACGAACGAACGAGCGAACGAACAAACAAACATACCACAACACAATGTTCCAACTTACGCATTGTTAAGCCATTGGCCCAACTTAATTAGCCTATGAAGATGGGTGCCGCGAAGGGCTTTAACATAAGTTTGCTTGAAGTTTGTACCTAAGTGGGGACTTGCCTTTGCTATTCTGCAACAGTTAGAAGGCAATTCTGCTTATTATATAAGCTTATACCTCACGAAGCAAGCCCGACGCAACAATATTACGGGAGTTAACAGAGTAGTACAATCAACAGCAAGTCAATCTTTATATAGTCGGCGGTAAGTTAACTGAGTAGAGTTCACAGGTGTAAAGGTTGATGTGTTGTCGACTGTACATTAGCCTATTCTTTATATGAAACTCAATATGTTCGGATCACGCTGTAACAAAGTTATCAAACCGGAGCCAACTTTATTGCTACCATCAAGTTCCGAGCCTGAGGCCAAAGAGGGAAGAACGATATCATTTCGTTTTTTCGGATGAGCCTTCACAGGTGTGCATACAAGTGTGCTATGATTCTATGTGCTAAGTTTTATGAAACCTAGTACTTATATATATTTTTATTAATTCATGAGACTGAAGCAAGAAGTCACGAACACGGCTAGGTATTTTAGTATAGTAGAAGATACGTGTATGTTTTTATCATTGAATTATGTATATCTTGGGTAAAGGACCCACTTAAATAATAATACTTAAAAATTATGAGAAAAAAAAGACACTTACAAAGTCTGTCTGCGTCGACGCCTCTCGACTTGGCAGCCGGCGCCGTTCGAACTGGGTACACTGGAAGATCTGAGGGTCCCTAGACTTCCCCGTCTATCCCAAGAGCTCTTTCTCCAGAAAGTTACCTACCTTCAGTGCACTTTCACGGCACCCCAAAAATATATCTCTACTATTTTCACCAAAATATAGGTTATGCCTACTATTTTGGGCAATCCGTCGCCCAACAACCAAAGTGTCAAATACTGGGATCCGACCCTGAACTTATTTCGCACTTCACACGAAGATATAAGCCCGGCAATCTAATTGCCACAAAAATGAAATGTTTCACAAGCAACAAAACAAGAGGGCAATTTCCAACTCATCTGACAGCTGTTAAGTAGTTACGCCCGTCATGGTGCGTTCTAAAATCAAACTTCTATTCTTAACAATATTTATTATTATCATTTAAAAACCAACTGTACTGCATCCTTTGGATCGGTTTATGCAATCCACGCTATCCAGAGATGGTCTGGAAGTGATCGATCTAATCGATAAGACCGCCAATTGCATAACATTACTTAAATTTAAGAAATAATTGTTGTAACTATTTTTTCTTTAACTATTCTGTTTGTGCAATAAAGTGTTTTAAAAACCTATTTAGAGGCTAAAAATTCCACCTATGCCGGCGATATCATTCCAATGTAAAACCTAACTGCAAAGTAGGTACTCGGGGCTGCAAGTGATGCAAATTACTTCAGCCAGATGTCGCTTCCTGGACGTAACACAGAGAGTATTGTAAAGAGGTTCGAAATTTCACTGATGCCGGTAAGTCGCCCATTAGCTCAGATGGGAGAGCGCTGGCACGGTTAGCCAGAGGTCACGGGTTCGAGTCCCGGTATGGGTGGAATTTTTAGCCTCTAAATAGGTTTTTAAAATTATGTATTTTAACAAATATGACAACGGTTTTTAGAAGCTACAGTCCAAAACCAAGGATCAATAACTTTAATCGATCTCTGCTAAGCACGGCCGCTTTTAGCTAAACTGCTTTAAATTCCTAGATTCTTGGACCTAAGTTCTTGTCAGTAGGTTCTAAATTGATTTACTAGATTTATGATGTTTATGTCCTCGGTATGCCCGGTTGGGTTTGCAACCGGAAAATAAAATATATAAATTAAACACAAAAATGCATACTCTTCTCAAGGCTGTATTTACAAACCTGGCCAATAAAAGAAAAAACTGAAAAACTTAAAACTAATTATACTATTTTTATTTTTAATGCACTAACCCGTGCTAAGGACAAATTTAAAAACTAAAAATTTAAAATGTACGTAATACAGATAATAGTATAAAGAGGTTCGAAATTTCACTGATGCCGGTGAGTCGCCCATTGGCTTAATTGGTAGAGCGCTGGCACGGATAGCCAGAGGTTGCGGGTTCGAATCCCGGCATGGGTGAAATTTTTAGCCTCTGAATAGGTTTTTAAACTTAAAACTAAATTCTAATTCCAAAAAACTCCAAAATAAAATAAAATCCTCTGTGGAGAGCCGCCACAGTACTCCCCTTCTAAAGAAAAAATGAAAAAAAAAAATCCTCTGTGGAGAGCCGCTACAGTGTTCACTTTTTCCAAAGACGCGTAACAAGAGAAGATATGATCTAGATTTCTAAATGGACACCTAGTTTTACTTGTAACGTTCAATAAGTGACAGCTTCTGCGTAATCTTCTCTAACGGCACGGATAGCCAGAGGTTGCGGGTTCGAATCCCGGCATGGGTGAAATTTTTAGCCTCTAAATAGGTTTTTAAATCTTCTCTTATATAAAAATGAATAGCAGAATGTGTTGGTAAGCGCAAATCTCGAGAATAGGTGAACCGATTTAGCCAATTCTTTTTTTAGAATATTTCTTGAAGTATGAGGATGGTTCTTACGGAGAGAAAACAAAAATTAAGAATCGACTGTTAGGCGGTACGAAGTTCGCTGGGTCAGCTAGTTTTGAATAAAATACTTTGATTTCTTATAATGATTTTTTTTCACTGCAGGCGCTAGTTAGCGCCCCGTAGCGCTTTATGCGTCCGCCGTTTGCCAGTACATTGTCTCCACTCGACAACTTTATTTTTATTTATTGAAGGAAAACCAACAATTCTACAATATAAAACAATGTAAAACTTCATTTGTCCAGCGTTTCTCCACTTTTATTTTCCCTTTTCTTTATAATAAACTTATGATACAGTGTGATTTCGTAAAACTTACTCACTTTGCGGCCAAAACATATATCACCAAATTTTTGAGGACTCTCAGTTATGAAGATACCGAAAAAGTCTTTAGTAAAAATATCTAATGTGTATATGTAAACTCCATATTTCAGTATATACCTATTTCACATAGTATATCAATAGTAACTAGAATATTTTCGGGGCTTAATCGCGTAGTAATTTATATTCTAACTATGTGTACAAGTTTAAAATATGTTATTAATAGTAACTCTTAATGGATGGATTAATAGTAACTCTTAATGAGATTAATAATTTTGTAACACATTGTACGCTTTGATGCGCTTATGATAGACGTCGTTTAAATTAAGTTATGATAAAACGAAAATAAGAGCCCCCAAGATACAGGCTCAGCCTAGTTTGGGGGCTGTCATCGAAACATAAATATTATGTAAAACATGAACTGTCATTCTGTGCATCAATTTTTGTGATTTAACTGTGTCATTTTAAATAAATATTTTTACTTTTACTATAATTTCAGGTCAGAAAATTCTTAGTCATATAATGTATGTAATTGTGCAGCCAGTGGCGTTTTCTGTAGATTTAAACAAAGACAATAACATGAAAAATAAAAACTCTATCTTACTCTGCTAACACCAATCCAGGATGAGATTAGTGGAGTACATCCAACAGCACATCAACCCCTACACACTTCGTTGGTTACCATGGCAACGCGAGGTTTTGCTCCTACCTCGCTGGCTCTATAAAGTTGGGAGTTACGCTTAATGCTCTTGTTCGCATAAAATGTTACACTTTTCGTTTTAGAACATTCGCCTCACCCGGAGATCGGATCCTCTGTAATGTAATGCATGCGCAGCATGATCGCTGGTAACGTTCAAACCAAAAGTGAAATATGAAACGAATGTCTATCATAGTTACATATTAAACGGATTTAATATACAACTATGTATATATATAACTCCACTGTGGCGCAGCAGTAGCGCATCTGCCTACCTACCATGCGAGATGTAGCGGGTTCGAACCCCGCCTGGGGACAAAAAAAAAACACCAGGTCTTGGATGTGTACATGTTTGTGATATTGCTGCTTCTAGTTCCCACGGCACAAGGTATCCTAGTGCGGGGCCAGAAGCAATAACTATATGTGCCTGTATGTAAATGTTACGTTAAATGACGACCTCTGTGGCTCAGCGGTAGCGCATCTGCCTGCCTACCATACGAGTGGTCCCGGGTTCGAACCTCTTACTTACTCTTACTCTTTGTGATGTCGCTGTTTTTGGCTTCCACTGTGGTTTCAGAAGCAATGTACCTGCCTGTATGTAAATGTTATGATATTATATGTATGAGTACCTATCGCGAGTGATTAAGAAATACTAATGTCTATCATAGTAAATAACGCTTCTTCTTAGCGTGTCGATGGCAAGCCATTGACACGCCATCGTGGTGAAAGGATTTGCCAAACAGCGCGAGGGATTCACTGATTGTTGCCCAGGGTGCGGCAGACGTACGGGCTCAGTGAGTAGGTACGCCGTTCGGGGAGACTCCTTATATGCACCCCCTTGTAAGAAATGGTTTCAGTTGGTAACTTGGTACCTCTATACTCACCATATCTTCTTCTTCAGGCTATATTAGTCCACTGCTGGACAAAGCCCTCCCCTAATGAGCGCCATAGCGCAAGGTTGTGCCGTCATTGGGGGTAGTGCCCATAATCCCCACGCTGGGCATGCGGGTTGAGGATCGTAGTTTGGTGGAATTGTACTGCAGGGGGCGCTGCTGCCCACCCCCCAGTTTGTGTCCCTTAGTCGCCTTTTACGACACCCGCGGGAAGAATTTGAGTTGGTGCAATTCTCTAAGCCTACACCACACAGCAATACTTACTATACACTTATATATTTTGTAAGTTCTGTATTTTCTGAATGATTTTTATGTGTGCAATAAAATATCGATACCAATGTCCTCACTGCTGGGGCACGGGTCTCATCCTGCATCGCAGAAAGTTTAGGCCATACTCCACCCCTGGGGTCAAGTCCGGGTTCCTAGAGGATTGTAAGACAGTGGCGGGCCTTACTGTCAGAAGTTATCAACGGCCTGTAAGGCCTCTGACATGGCTAAACGACTGGCATTACAAGACAGCCGGCACCAACAGCTTAACGCACCTTGCGAAGTACGGAAGCGCACGGAAATTAATGCCAATAGGGGTAGTCACGGGATGGTCACCCATCCTGGACCTGATCATGCTTATGCTTATTTAACCCAAGTGATTGATTTCAATCGGTACCACTACGCCACGAACGCTTCATAAATGCCTTGAAGCGCCATCTGATGTTCGTCTATCTCTTTATTAAATTACATAAACTCAAATAATAATAATAATTAATAAACAATGTCCCTATTTTCTTCTACAAGCATGATTTTTTTTTAAGTATATTACTTTAGCGTTCGTGATCTAGCCGAACCAAGTTATGGCACCAATCATCAGAGTGTGATGTGTTTGTAAGTATGGTGAAAGTAGCCTAAGAAGAGTCAGCCTGTCTATGAGTGGCCTAGTCGAACCGAGTGATTGGATTCAATCACTCGAGTTAAGCAACAATATAGGCGCGGTCAGGCGCAGGATGAATGACCGTCCCGTGACTACCGCTAGTGGCATTTTTTCCAGCGCTTCCGTGCTTCGCAGTCGTGGCAGTCGTTAAACCATGTTTAAGGCCTTATAGAGGGCTTGATAACTTCTGATAGTATGGCCCACCACTGTCTTACAATCTTCCCCCAACCTGGACTCGACCCCCGTGTTGGATTATAGTCAGCTGATTAACCTCTTTCACTTCATTAACGTTAGTCGTTGCATAACTACTACCCATCTTTGTCAATTTGGATGGATGTTTATTACTCTATCAACACCTCTATGAACACTTCAGTGACTCAGGTTTCCTCACGAGGTTTTCCTCTACTGTCAGTAAAAAAGAGTATATTCAACCTCGAAGTGATTTTTCATTGATATTTTCAAGGTCAGGTCAAGAGGTCCTGTAGGTCACGTCAAGGTCAGAATGTTAAGAGGATGTAATGATTCGGTTTCAGCTCAGAGCTCAAATTCTATGCTTCGCGGTCTCGTTTATTGGGAAACTTAGCACAAAAGACTTTCTGGAAGATCAACAAGTGATAGAGCCACTTGGCAACAATGTTGTCTTTAAAGGTACTACCTTTGCTAAATTTGCTAAAGTGAATTTGTTGGCGATCGCATCACTTTGAAGAACTATGAGACTTTGTAGAGATACTCAGGACATTTAGTTGCGGGAATTGACAATATTTAAATTTTTTAGCTTACGTATTTTACTGTCTTAAAGGAAACTAGATTTAAAACGACACATATTTTTTTATTTTAGGAAATTCGATGATTTTCATTCATAATTTTCAGTTTGAATTTCGTCTTATTCTAAAACGACGTAACCGCAAATGGCGTCACACATTCGGCTTAATAACACTCTTGCAGCCTTTTTATAAACCATGGGAATTAACCCGCCATTGGTGACGTATATGTCTGAGAGACCGGGTGACTCGAAAAATTCGAATAACTTTTTCGCCCGCCGTCTATTCGGGTTGCGATTTCGAGTAGCTGCCTCATTTTAAGTCCTAAACAGTCAGTGCCGCTCGTGGCTTCGCGGCGAACGCATGTTCCGGAGTTTTATTGCCAACCCGGTCCGTGAGACCGGGCGTCACCAAACAAGTAAGTAAAATATTTACATGGAATTTAGCACAGTTCCATGTGTTTTTAAATATATGCGTAAAACCATAGTGTTTTTTAGTGTTTTAAGTACAATTGTTTAATTCGTAATAAACAAGCTGTGATTTAATTATTTTTTGTTTTTTCTTGCCAAACATATGTTTATAATTAATTAATTAATTAATTAATTAATTAATTAATTAATTAATTAATTAATTAAACCTAAATTAACTAAAAGTAGGATAACTAGTTAATGGTTGGCCAAATCATGGGTCTGTGAGACCGGCGTCACCAATGTTGTAAGTGAAACTGACGTCACCAATGGCGGGTTAAGGAAAGGAAAAGTAATTTCTCCGACATGACATTTCAATGAAATTGAAAATGACATCTGACATATCATTTTTAATATTAGGCAACGGTACCTTCTCATTCCACCGTATGTGTGACGTCATCACACAATTTTTGGTTTTTATTTTTTTCTCTAAAATTAAGCAATAATAAAAATTCTAAATATTTTTTTCGTAATCAAGATAGCAAAATTAAGAAACGGTATTTTTAGTTTTGCGCGTTGTAAAATATGAAATGTTGTAATTGTGGCTGAATTAGCTTTCCCAGCGGGCCTGAGACTTTGATTTTTTTATTTATAACACATACGTTCGACCGAGCGTAATATGCGAAGTACTCGTGGCCTAGTGAAACTGACTGTTTGCAATCAGTCACGTTAACGGCCTGCGCAGACGACGGACTATCCCCCGGGTACTTTTTGTCCGTCGATATAGATCTCTTATAAATTGTATCGAATAACGCTCACGAAGGACTAAAAGTACCCCGTACAAAAAGTCCCTCAAGTTACCGAGGACATCAAGAGACCGGACTGTACAAAAGTTCCTTGTTTTCTTTTAAAACGCCTTTTGTTTTTCAACTTCATGTAAATTACAACACAACCTAATCTCAGATTATTTGCTTCCATAGCGTATTTCCATCACTTAATTTCCGGGGAACAAATGACCGCAGACCGTAGGCGTTGAGTCCGCGACAAGTACTCGGAGGACATTTTTTACAGACGAGGGACTTTTGTCCCCAAGAGACAAAAGTCCCTCCTCGGCGCAGGTCTTTAAAGTAACCCGTACAAAAAGTCCCTCAAGTTACCGAGGACATCAAGAGACCGGACTGGACAAAAGTTCGGTGTTTTCTTTTAAAACGACTTTTCTTTTTCAACTTCATGTAAATTACAACACAATGTAATCTATACTTGCTTCCATAGCGCTTCACTCAATTTCCGGAAAACAAAATGACCGCACACCGTAGGACAGCGGTACGAGTACGCGTCGAATCCGCGACAAGTACTTGTACCGCTCGTGGCATTTTTCCGAGCGGTTCCGTGCTTCTCAAGGCACGTTAAGCAGTTGGGGCCGGCTGCTGTCGATAAATGGCAGTCGTTAAGCCAAGTCAGAGGCCTTAAGGCGGCTTCTGATAGTAAGACCAGCCACTAGTCTTGCAAGCCTCGACCAATCCGGACTTGGCTCCCGTGGTGGAGTATGGCCTATACCTTCCTCAGGGAAGAGACCTGTGCCCCTAGGTGGGGTCATAATGTGTTGATGATGTCAAACGTCCTACTGCAGGGCAAAGCCCTTCTATCAGAGAGAGAGGGAGCAATTTCAAGCGCTGAGGTATTTAAAAAATATATCCTTCGTTATCAACCCTTGTATGGAGCGGTGGTAGCGGAGCGTAGAACGCCGGATTCTCAATCGGGAGGTCGTGGGTTCGAACCCCGGCATTTACCAATGACTTTGTTTTCTAAGTTATGTTCACTTGTTAAATTATAGTAGCAATACTACTTGCTGACGGTGAAGGAAAACATCGTAAGGAAACCCTAGTGTCTGAGGTGTAAGCGTACCTCAGCGCTTGCTACGTACAATGGCCCAACTATTAGGCTAAGTGCGGAAATCTCAGGTCTAACTAACTATCAACCCTTGTATGTCCCCACTGTTGGGGCACGTGTCTTTTCGTGCATCGCAGGAAGGTTAGGCCATACTCCACCACGGGGGCCAAGTCCGGGTAGGTGGAGGATTGTAAGACAGTGGCGGGCCTTACTGTCAGAAAAATATATCCTTAAATTATATTATTTCAATTTTACACTGCGCTGTAATTGAGCGGTTGAACTGAATAGAAAGTTGCAGCTATAGAACGAGTACTTGTAATAATATTTGACAGTCGTCAATTGAAAACGTTTCTCCCTAGGACTGATAAGTGTAACTTTCAACCAGCTCCTCAGGCAACTAGCGACCCATTTTCCGACTATATATTATTAAACGGTTGCGGTCTAGAACTTCGGCCGACTTGCGTGACATTTTACTTAAGTTAACTTTAAATAAAATTAACTAAACACGTTTACTCTGCTAAATTTCGTTAAACTAATCATAATTAGAATCGTCTTGCACAACACTTGTCATTCCGTTATTTAGCTAAATATAGTTAAGGACGAATGCGTGTCCGTAAAGCAGGCTTTGCGTTCCGTTGTACGTCTGAACTTATTTCCGCTAGCAAAAATGAACTTGGTTAGAGATTAAAATCTGCATGGAACGAAACAAGTTACATAAAGAAAACAAAAGTTTCAAAATATCATTCTGCGCAACATTGTTACTTTTGTTTTGTTTGGTTCTTTGTTTGAAAATCAACTTCTCGAAGCACACCACAAGAGTTTATGAAAATAACCTCACTTCTTATATTGACACTGAACAGCTGTGAAAGTAAGATGGCGCTCACTATGGTTAGCAGAGTTAAATAGCCAATCTCGGCTGTTTAAATATGACAGTCGCCTAAACATAATTAAGAACAAAATTTTTGTTGTGCAAGTCGTTAATTTTAGTTAAGAACCTAATTATGATTATCTCGTATTAAAACAATATTTAAAAGCGTTACGCAAGTCACCCTTAGTGTCGCTGACTGCGTATCACTTGTAATCGTTCGGTGCTCCTGAGTGCAGGTTTAAGCAATATAATAATTGATAGATAGATAAAACATTTATTCACATAAGACGCACACACGTATACAAAGCACAGCAATACAAAACCAAACACAAGTCACAGCACGAACAAAGCATAATCATAGCAAAAATTTAGCATTCATAAAAAGCAAAACCACACAGAAGGCATACACGGTCAGTAATGTAGTGTACTTAGGCAATGTACTGGACTGGGAGTGATCAAAGTAGGTGTGGCAAAAGTGAATGGCCATTAATACAAAAAAAAGAGTCGAAGATCGGGCTTAGTGGCGAGTCTTGGGAGAGACCGATGTCCAGCAGTGGACTGATACCGGCTGATTACGACGATAAATTGATTTATAAACAAATTAAAGAAGTTTTTTTACCTTAACGTAAATAATTGACTTGTAGGACGCCCTTCGACCAAATGGTATGACGATCTGCGAAAAAATTCCGGCAGATGCTGGATGCGGCAAGCTGAAGACAGGGCGCTATGGCGTTCATTAGGGAAGGGCTATGTGCAGCAGTGGACTACATAATATAGCCTGAAGAAGACGAAGAAGAAATAATTAACATTCCGTTTGCTGAATCGTCGTCGTTGTCGGGCTAATACTAGTCCACTGCTGGACATAGCCCTCCCCTAAAGAGCGCCACGTTGTGCGATCATAGGGGGTAATGACTATAATCCCCACGCTGGGCATGCGCGTTGGGGATCGAAGTTCGGTGGAATTGTACTACAGGGGGCGCTGCTACCCACCCCCCGGTTTGTGTCCCTTAGTCGCCTTTTACGACACCCGCGGGAAGAATTGGGTTGGTGCTATTCTCTAGGCCGACACCACACAGCTCCTTTTGCTTTGCTGATTGTTAATTTACAATGTAAGCCGATGCCTTCAGCCGTAGTATAGTGGAGACAAAAGCAGCGGGAAAAAAACTCCACTCTTACCATACTTTCTCAAGTAATTTAAATTCTAATACATTTTCCCCCAGTTTTTTGTACACTAACAATCGGTTAATCTACTATTAACAGCTGTCACATTTTTTTTGTATGCACTTTGCCTAACTGATAGCTAATAGATAACAGTAGATTAACGGCTTGTTAGTGTACCAGAAACCGGGGCTTATTCTACTAAAACTAATGTTTCAGTATAACATTATGTTTTGTACTTACGACGGCATCTATACTATATTTATTAGAAGTATGAGGCTGGGCGCATACTGAGACGCAAAGCAGGGCAGACACATGTCTGCGTCGCATGTGCCTGCGCCGCAGTGTAAGTAGCTCAATGAGACGTTGCACGCTTTACAAAACCTGCGCTGCGCTGTGCTGCGTCGCCTGCGTCTCAGTATACGCCCAGCCTAACAGTTACCAACGCCACTTTTCGAAATGGTATTGTGAGTTTATTTTAGAGTATTACATAAAGAAAACACGACTATAGCATATTTTAAAGTCGCATGGCTTATCGTTCGACATTGTCAGTGTAGTGTGTCGCAACCCTAATAGTGCTTTGTGATAGCTGATTGAGGGTAGTCTGATATCTCATCAGCCGAAGATGCGAACGGGTGCCAGCCATCAGTCTTCTCGTGGCCAAAGAGTATATAACCACTACGTAACGTCGTCGAAACGTCGAGGTAAAATAGCAATAAATTACTACGCGATTTGCCCCGAAAATATTCTAACTATGAAAACACGACTTTTTTATTCCGGACTTAGTAATAATGATATTACTTCGATTAGAGATGATATTTATTTATTTATTTATTTATTTATACAGTTTGGAGAATCATCAGCTTACAAAATTATGCTAGTAGAAGAAATAGGTTACTAAGAGCTAATAACAGATTCCCGCCTATAGATACAACGCAATCAAAAAATGTATGGACTTCATGCTTCGCGCTTCAAACACTTACAATGATATATTATAATTTATAATACTTAACTATATATATATATATATATATTATAATATATAAACTAGTATTTATCCACCTGCAAAGAATGGCGCACTAATTAAGCGCCTTAGAGTGTGGACCCCTGCATTGAACAAATCTATGTCATGATGTGCAGTAATTTTATTGAATTTATCGCTCGCTCGCACAATAAAACTATTCAGTCTCGTATGGATCTTCCGTGAGTCGGCACGCGTTTCGCAACTTACACGAACGGACTTATTTTATTAATAACTTCAGTGACTGTCAACCTTTGGGCCGCGAACCTCGAGCATAAATCATTAGACATGCTTAGCTGCGCACGTTGCTCGGAAACCTACAATGATGGTGCAGAGTGTGCGGTGTGTCAGAAAAATTACGACTTCCAGTGTGCTGGCATTTCCGAATCGGGTTATCGTAAGCTGGGAGCTGCTAAACGTGCCACTTGGAAATGTCCAACTTGTAAATTGCTACCCGCACGAAGTGACGACAAGATCGATACAATTCTGAGCGAACTCCTTGAATTGAAGCAACAATTGGCTACAATACCCTCCCTAATCGAAGAAATGAAATCTATCAAGGACGAAGTCTCAGAGTTGAAGAAGTCTTGCGAGTACTCCAGTGCTACAGTGGAGGATTTTGCAAAGCGACTCGATGCCCTGGAAGGAAAGATCCCGAATTATAATCAATTACTAGCTGATCATGCTGCCAGCAACGAGGAACTTTCTCGTCTCAAACGAGAACTAGCCGCTAGAGATCAATGGTTCCGTTCCAATAATGTTGAGATCAAGGGAGTACCGTTAAAGAACAACGAAAACCTCTTCACTATTTTGGAAAACATAACAAATGCCATTGGTTACAGCTTTCCCAAGAACTGCATCAACTATATTTCAAGGGTGCCTATGCACAATTCTAAAGAGAAATATATCATCGCTAGTTTCACGAATCGGTATGTAAAAGAGGAGTTTCTGGCAGCAGCAAGAGCCAAAAAAGAACTGGCTGTGGATGAGATCGGATTTCAGAACTCTAAACAGCGTGTTTTCGTCAATGATCACCTCAGCCCGGAATACAAAAAACTGTTGACGAAAACGAAAGCTCTGGCTAAGGACAAGAACTACCGCTTTGTATGGGTTAAATTCGGTAAAATCCATGTCCGGAAAGACACCGATGAAAAAACGCGTGTTTTTATTATCAACGACTCCTCTGATTTAAACAAGCTTGTATAAAATGGTTTTCAATGTGTGCAAGTACTTGTGTCGTACTTATTTTGTGCTACTGTAAAATTAAAAAAGTGCTCTGTTGTTTGCTCCTAAGTTCGGAGAGGTTGGGCGCCCCTGACATTTTCTTATCGGACGGTCGTCGCTTTTGTTTGTTTAACCGGTCTGGCAGATGCATCGGTCCACGGGCCTTTGTATTGACAAATCATGCCTATAATTGTTTATTCGCACCTTTCTATCTCATACTATTTTGCATGTATCACCTGCTCACTCGCACTTATACAGACAAAAAACTATGTCTGTTATTTTTTGAAGTTATAACATTACATATTGCTAATTGCTACACTGCTCTGTTAGGTTATGAAGTTTATCGACTTGTTATAAGTCATATAAGAGTTTGCTTATTATTATATAGCTATAATGTCGCTATCAATAGGCTTAAAAATGAATAGTACTGGGGTAAATAAGCTAAATATCTATTATCAGAATGTACGCGGGTTGCGATCCAAAACAAATATATTTTACCGTAACATATGTTCCGCCTCGTACGACGTAATTATTATTACGGAAACCTAGCTATTGGATGGGATTAGGGACTCGGAACTTTTCGACGGGCGCTATGTGATTTGGCGGCGGGATCGGGACTACGAGTCGACTGGTCAAGCGCGAGGTGGAGGGGTCCTTATAGCTACTCATAGAAACTTAACCATTCTACCGCAAGGTACATTCCAGTCCTCAGCGGAGGACCTATGGATTACTATTAATATGTATAATAGTCAGTCCCGGGCACGTTTTAAACTACATTTATGTGTTGTGTACTTATGCCGACAAAATCTAGGCAACTCCTTTTCAACTCAACTGTCAAATTACCTGAATACATTAAATAATAACGTTCTAAATAATTCCTCTGACACATTTTTGATTGTAGGCGACTTTAACCTGAGCGGCATCGGATGGATTAAAACTGACAATTGTTTTTCTCCGACTAATTATACCTCCTTCGACGAAACACTTTTAATAGATGAAATCACCGCTCTTAATCTTAAGCAGTATAATGGGGTGCTTAACAAATATGGTAAAATTTTAGATCTTGTTTTATCAAATAGCGATCTATCCGTACATTCATGTGACACCCCTTTGGTCCCGATCGATTCGCATCATGGCGCATTATTACTTGATGTTAGTTTTGCAGTCCATGACATTTTAAAGCCGGCCCCTTTTATTAAATATCTTTTCAATAAAGGCAACTACCAGGCTCTTAATCAAGATATTAAAAATATCGACTGGGAATCAGAGTTCGTATCAAGATCCCTTGAGAGCTGTGTCGATTTTTTCTATTCCACATTTCATACACTGCGTAAGAAATATATTCCCACAAAAAATTGCAATGCTGGTCACTATCCAAGGTGGTATACTCCGGCACTTAAAAAAACTATTAAAGAACAATATAAATATTATCGTAAATATATGACTTATAAAAACTCGTGGGACCAACAATCCTATAAATTATTGCGTAGAAGAGCTAAAGAGTTGGAGCATATATGCTACGAACATTACATAGCAACTGTTGAGGAGTCTATTGGTACTAATCCAAAAAAGTTTTGGGATTTTGTAAAAACCAGGTCTACGTCTAATGCCATGCCCAGCAGTCTGACTCTAGGCGGTGAAACATTTAACACGGGTGATAATATTTGCAACGCTTTCTCTAATTTCTTTAAGTCTACGTTCCTAGATAATGACCCACGGGTTCATTCTGCATCTTTATACGAGCATTACCCAGCTACAGTTTCTGATATTTCCAGCATCGAGCTAAGCGTCGAGTCGCTACGTCTCCTTCTGCTAAAGCTAGACCCCTGCAAATCTGCTGGGCCAGACGAAATGCCAGCAAGATTTCTAATAGGATGCGCTGACACAATAGTCGAACCGATTCGCCTACTGTTCAAAAAGTCCCTGGACTCTTGTACAGTTCCAAATATGTGGAAGAAAGCCTTTGTCACCCCTGTACATAAGAAGGGTTCCAAAACAGAAATCACTAACTATAGACCTATATCTAAATTATGTATAATTTCTAAGGTCTTCGAAAAAGTGATACACTCCCAGGTCTACGCAGCTATAAAACAGTCCCTTAACAACGCACAGCATGGATTTCTACCGGGCAGATCTACAGTGTCTAACCTCGTATTGTTTAATGATTTTTTAACCACAGCTATGGATAGTGGTTACCAAGTTGATGTAGTGTACACTGACTATAGTAAAGCTTTCGACAGGATTTCTCACAAACAGCTATTATACAAACTGGAATATATTGGTATCAGGGGAGATTTGTTGCGCTGGTTTTCCTCGTATATCGAGAATCGAACCCAGGCTGTTGTTGTGAGCAATTATATTTCTAGCTGGGTTAGTGTACCTAGCGGAGTGCCCCAGGGCTCTTTGGTTGTACGTAATACAGAGAATATTGTAAAGAGGTTCGAAATTTCACTGATGTCGTGAGTCGCCCATTGGCTCAATTGGTAGAGCGCTGGTACGGATAGCCAGAGGTTGCGGGTTCGAATCCCGGCATGGGTGAAATTTTTAGCCTCTAAATAGGTTTTTAAATTTGGTCCACTTCTTTTTATAATTCTAATAAATGATGTCCACCTGAGCCTCAGTTCGTCCCAGTTGCTTTGTTTTGCCGACGATATGAAGATTTTTACATTTATATCATCATTACATGATGCTGAAAGGCTGCAGCATGATCTCGAGAGTCTTAGTTCGTACTGTCTCAACAATGGCTTGGAGTTAAATCCTAGCAAGTGCTCATTAGTAACGTTCACGCGTAAAATTAATACAATTACCTACAACTATCAGCTGCGCGGATTTTCTTTAAAACAAGACAGCACTGTTCGTGACTTAGGAGTACTCCATGATTCTAAGCTTTTGTTTGACGACCATATTAACAATATAATTTCGCGAGCATACAAATCTCTAGGTTTCATTATGCGCATGTCGAAGGATTTTAAGCACGTTAAGACACTCAAAATACTATACTGCACCCTAGTCAGATCTATCTTAGAATACGCATCCCAGATATGGAATCCCCAATATAGTACCTACATAAACAGAATCGAATCCATACAAAGAAAATTCATTAAATTTTTGTGCTTTCGTCTTAAGATACCCTACGACTCCAGGAACTATCACAATATGTGTAGGAGATTTCATTTTCTAACACTCCGGCTTAGACGAGAGGTAGCTGACGTAGTGTATTTGCACAAGATTGCAACATCTGGTATCGACTGTTCTGAGCTACTCGGTAAGCTTCACCTAAGGGTTCCAGGCCGAGCCCGATATAAACCCCCGTTAGCAGTGCCTAAATGTTCCACAAACTTCCGACAAAATTATATATATTATATTTGGACTATGATTAAAATGTGCTCCTTGTGGGAGGATGTGATATGTATGTTAGTATCTTTGTGAGGATCTTTTCACTTACAATATAAATAATTCGATCTTAACAAAGATAGGATCGAATGTACAATAGGGCACTCTCCGGAGGACACGGGGAAGGGAGGTGGTAAATGATCATGCATAACAGCACGGACCCGGCCGTGCTGCCAATGTGGGACTCACAAGAAGTGCGCCTACCCACTTAACACCACCTTGGGACTGGTTTTGGTCCTAAGGACCCCTAAACCCACATCGGGAGCGACCCCCCTCGAGGCCGAGGAGGGCGCACAATATACAGGTTCATTGAGCAATCAATATATATCTGCTTCAAAAACACTTTGCTGGCGCGATGCAGAAGTATTGTGACGGGCACACGCATCTTGTAAGTGGCCCGTGAGATCAACCACAACACGCCAGGGCGATGCCAAAACGCAGCAGTAATGGAGTCTATTAAAAGTCAACTTTATTGCGCAAGATCATAAAGATCTCGCGAGGTTTAATCGACTGGATTTTATGTCAAGTTAGTGGGTATAAAGTTTGGAATACACGCTGCACACATGTTTGGTCTTAAAGGCGTGGTGGTAAGGAAGAAATTCCTATGAAGATGAATATTGGTGGCGGGAGATGCGAGATGGGTTATTTGTACGGTCGCATAAGCAACAATGTGTCTAAGTGTTTAGCTGTAGTTTTATCCACCAAAGTTTCATTTAGCCAAGATTAAGTTTATGACTAGTTTTATATAAGAACTAGCTGACGCGGTAAATGTCGTTTTGCCATATTAATTAGGCTACGACCTATTCTTAGACATACCAACTATACACAAAAAAAAACATTAAAATCGGCCGTCGATAACAACCACGCATAGTGGAACCGAGTGATTGGAATCAATGACTTGGTTTAAGCAACAACAGGCGCGGTCATGTGCAGGATGGGTGACCATCCCGTGAATACCTCTAGTGGCATTATTCCGAGCGCTTCCGTTCTTCGCCGTTGGTGCCGTGTGTCATGTAATGGCAATCGTTTTAGCCATGTCACAGGCCTTATTGGTGGCTTAAAAACTTATCTGAAATTGAAATTGAAAAATGTTTATTTATCACACACAGATAAGAGAACACATGAATACTATGGAAAAATAGTGACAATAATTGTGATAAAAAGGATAGGGCTCAGCTAGGTGCTGTGAGTGCATGCATCATCACAGCGCTGATTTTCAGCCCGTCCTTGTTCTCACTGAATTAAATAAAAGTTAGCGGATTTTAAAAAGAGAACACTGCAGTTGTAATCGAACAAAAATCTGTTAAGCATTATTTAGCTTCCACCCCACGAAAGGCACAAGGTGAATGAATATGAAGTGTACAGCATGTAAATTATTACACTGAATGGTATGGTAGATTTCATACATTAAAGATCTTATCAAACCACTCAAATATGACAAGAACTCTCAAATTAAATTTAGTCACACCTGTATTTCCTAGGTTTTACTTGACAGGACTGGTTCAGGTTAGTGGTTGTCCAAAAAATTAGGCTAAGCGGCAATCAGGAGAGATTTTTTTGTTTGTCTAAAAGTAAAGTTTTTAATTAAATTTTAAACCTCGTGGTTAAAAGTAAAGTTTTTAATTTAATTTTAAGCCTCGTCGGGTTGGTGGAGGGTGTAAGACGGTGGCGGGCCCTATCTGACAGTAGGGCCCGCCACCGTCTTACACCCTCCACCAACCCGGTCTTGGCCTGCGTGGTTGAGTATGGCCTAACCTTCCTGCGATGCAGGAAGAGACCCGTGCGCCCGCAGTGGGGACATGCAAAGAGTTGACGTCATCAGTATTATGGTATTTGTATTTCTATGTCTTTGCCAAAGCACAGGTACAATGACAATTGCATAAACATGGCGAGTTAATTTCGTCGCTGCTTCAAGTCTACGCGCGCCCATACATGGAACCTTCTAGGCGTCTATGAAAAAGCACCCCACGTGACCAAACCAACACCATGTTGGTTGTCTGTCATGGTACTATAATGCACTAATAGAATCGAGGAGCAGGTATTCTTAGCATCATCGCCCAAGTAACATTTTAAGTCAGAAAGTTATAGATTTTGAAATGGACACCTAGTTTGACTTGTAACGTTTATTAAGCCGCAGTTCTGCGCTACTTTGAATAAAACCATTTTTTTTCATTATAACTCGCTAATCGTAACGTGCTTCGCAAGGCTCGTTAAACCGTTGGTGCCGGCAGTCATATAATGGCAGTCGTTAAGCCATGTCAGAGGCCTTAAGGGCGGCTTGATAACTTCTGACAGTAAGGCCCGCCACTGTCTTACAATCCTCCACCAACCCGGACTTGGCATCCGTGGTGGAGTATGGCCTAACCTTCCTGCAATGCAGGAAGAGACCCGACATACAAGGGTTGATAACGAATCTTCGTTGTGGGCACGCTTCGGGCACGCGTGGTGATTAAGCCCATACTCTCTCTCTGACAGAACCCTGTGCCTACAGTGGGTCGTTTATAGGCTACATAAACAAACTTTTATACTAGCCAGATGTAGGGACCCCGCGGTAAGGACGCTGATTAAAATTGGGTAGCCATGTCTAAAATTTATAATGCTACTTTCTTTCATTATTTCAAACGTACTTTACACAGAAAATATGCACAGAGGAGGTACTCATGGAGCTTAGGATTGGTTTATTATTTTGGTCCAAAGAAACTTTTTGCATTGCTTTGCCAAATGTGGCCCAGATTTTGTTTTACAAAGGGAGATTAAAAGTCCTGAAAGTCAACAAAAAGATAACCAAACCAACCAAAGTATGGTTAAAGGTGCATCTAGACTTGGGCTGATGATCCGTATGGTTTTCAATACTCATCATCGAGACCTGACTTCTGTGAGTCTGGGTAATAAGATGACGCTAGAAGCGCGTCACGATTTTCCAGTAAGTACATTAATTGTCAAGATTTGACATTTTAGCGCAACATAACACATGTAGCATATCGTAAAAATGAATACATAGATATCACTCTGTCGTACATAAAAATGGAAATTAAATATTTCTTAACTTAAGAGTGCAGACGGCGACCTAGGTTGTACGACGGAGCAGGCCTAGGTTGCACGACGGTGCAGGCCTAGGTTGCACGATGGTGCAGGCCTAGGTTGCACGACGGTGCAGGCCTAGGTTGTAAGACGACGCAGGCCTAGGTTGTAAGACGACGCAGGCCTAGGTTGTAAGACGACGCAGACCTAGATTGCACGACGGCGCAGGCCTAGGTTGTAAGACGACGCAGGCGTAGGTTGTAAGACGACGCAGACCTAGGTTGTACGACGGTGCAGGCTTAGGATGTAAGACGACGCAGGCCTAGGTTGTAAGACGACGCAGACCTAGGTTGTAAGACGACGCAGACCTAGATTGCACGACGGCGCAGGGCTAGGTTGTACGACGGCACATCCCTAGGTTATACGACGGTGCAGGTCTAGGTTATAAGACGACGCAGGCCTAGGTTGTAAGACGACGCAGACCTAGGTTGTAAGACGACGCAGACCTAGGTTGTAAGACGACGCAGACCTAGATTGCACGACGGCGCAGGGCTAGGTTGTACGACGGCGCATCCCTAGGTTATACGACATCGCAAGTTCCGTGTTTTGTGGCGCTAAAATATCACAATTTGACAATTAATGCACTATAGTGAATAGTGAGGAAATATGCATCTTGGTTGGCCCCGCACGTATTGACTCTTCTTGCCTGCGGGCTGGGCCGACTAAGCTGCCGGGATGGTATAAGTGCTGAGCAAGCTACTCTATCTAAAAACATTGTCCCAGGACTGCAGCGTCCATGTTTTCCCTTCACCCATCTAGGGTGAGTTAAGATGCGACAGGACGCTTTAAAAATCATCCCAGTTCGTAGATGCAAAGGTCAAAGTACTATGCTACAAAAGGTAGTACGATGACGGGAGTCGCGCGGTTTAACCTCAAAAATCGCGACTATTCAGATATCAAATCATCGATATCAACCCTTGTATGTCCCCACTGCTGGGGCACAAGTCTCTTCCTGCATCGCAGGAAGAAGCGCTCGGAAAAATGCTACTAGCGGTAGTCACGGGACGGTCACCCATCCTGTACCTGATAAAATAAATAAGATTAAAAAAATACACTTTACTTAATACGGTTACGCTAAGCACAGTGCAGATGCACCTTAATAGATCTTTTATTTTATTTCGAGCTCGTGTACTTTGCGAGTGGAAACTCTTTGAAGTTTTTTTGGTGCGTTTGTGTGCTAATGAATCGGGTAGATTCGGTAACAGATGGAAATAATTCTTTATTACACCACGTATGTAATAAGGTTTAATCTATTTTACATTTTTGTTTGGACTAAGTTGGTACGTAACAAAGCCACTTTATTCCTTTTTAGGGTTCCATACCTTAAAAGAAACAAACAAACAGTTCTCGTTGAGAGAAGGCCCGTGCCATGCAGTGTGACTTTTATAGGCTACATGAAAAAGATAATAATAATAATAAATTATAAATATTCATGAATATGTTGCACAGATCTCGTTAGCCCTATACTAAGTACAACATGACTTGTGTTATAGGTGCTAACTCGACGATAGATTTAATACAATAAATACAAACATAGATAACATCCAAGACCCGAGCCAAACCAGAAAAGTTCGTTTCCTAGTCTGACCCGGCCGGGGATCAAACCCGAGACCTTCGGTTTTACAGTCAGCGTGCTAAACCGCTGCGCCACCGAGGCCGTCGATATTGCACCACCGGAAAAAATACAGCTACGGTTTCTTCGTTATCAACCCTTGTATGTCCCCACTGCTGGGGCACAGGTCTCGTCCTGCATCGCAGGAAGAAGAGCTCGGAAAAATGGCCACCGAGGCCGACAAAGAAATAACGGAGAAAAAATATATATAAAAGATAAAAGAAATAACGGAACCTTTATAAGATAACTTTGTTGTCGGTCCGTCCGTCGGTCTGTCAAGACATTTTTCTCAACCGCGTGGAGATAATCAGTTGAAATTAAAACCCTATACTCAGGTCTACAGTCCCGAATTTGTTAAAAATTAAACTTCTAAGTTAACGCAAAAACGTTGCGGCCGTTTATGCCGCAAAAGCGCTCGTGGCCTAGCCAAACCGAGTGATTAGAATCAATCACTTGAGTTAAGCAACAGCAGGCGCGGTCAGGTGCAGGACGGGTGACTGTCCCGTGACTACCGCTAGTGGCATTTTTCCTGAGCGCTTCCGTGCTTCGCAAGGCACGTTAAGCCGTTGGTGCCGGCTGTCATGTAATGGCAGTCGTTAAGCCATGTCAGAGGCCTTATGGGCGGCTTCTGACAGTAAGGCTCACCACTGTCTTACAATCCTCCACAAGCCCGGACTTGGCCCCCGTGGTGGAGTATGGTAAAACCTTCCTGCGATGCAGGAAGAGACCCGTGCCCCAGCAGTCGGGACATGCAAGGGTTGATAACGAAGAAATCGTAGCTGTATTTTTTTTCCGGTGGTGCAATATCGACGGCCTCGGTGGCGCAGCGGTATTGCACGCTGACTGTAAAAGCGGAGGTCTCGGGTTCGATTCCAAGCCGGGTCAAACTAGGAAACGAACTTTTCTAGTTTGTCTCGGGTCTTGGATGTTATCTTTGTATTTATTGTATTAAATCTATCGTCGAGTTAGCACCTATAACACAAGTCATTTAGCAGTACTTAGTATAGGGCTAACGAGATCTGTGTAATATGTCCATGAATATTTATTATTATTTATTTATTAATAAAGATAAGATAAGGTAAGAATATTCTTTATTGCATACCGGAAAAATAGTTACAGAAACGGCAGATACAAAAGATCAAATACAATTGGCGGCCTTATTGCTGAAAGCCATTTCTTCCAGGCAACCTCGAATTGGAGAATTTGCCGAGGAGAAATAGATACGGGTAGCCGGTGCAAATACGAATATTAATAGACAAAAGTACGTATACGTACCTTATAATAAAGTTAAATAAATCATACTTAAATACTCTAAATAAATATCTACATATACATACATAAATAGTGTCTTTTAACAAGTGTGTTATATGAACAACAAAAGGTTATATTATATACCTACATAATATATATATTATGTAAAGAGAAGTGAATGACTACTTACAGCAAAATGCTTAATTAGACAGAAGGAATTCCATTACTCATGTAATTAAATATAGCCGGAGATGGGGAGCGCCTTATTGCAACCGGCAGGTCATTCCACAGCCGGGCGGCCCTTACAGTAAATGGGCTACTAAAAAACCTTATCGTATGACTTGGTGTTTTCAGCGCTAAAGTCTGGTCGGATCGTAGTGCCCGGCTATGGGAGTCACTCAGGAAACTAAAGGTGTTCTCTAACTATTTGTTTTATGTTGTGTACTATAAAGAGTTCTCTAATGTAATCTGATAAAACTTGCTACAAACTATATTTAATTTACGTCCCGTAATAGCCTCGCGTGCGGCCATTTTACCTTAACTGCAGACGTGCCTTGAAAAGAGACGTGTTTCCTAAAAATACCTCTGAGCATTGTTGTCCGTTAGTTCGCGCAGAAGTTGAGGGCTGGCCCCGAGGGACCACACGAGGGGTTGGGATGGTTTGCTGGTGACGTGTTTGCCTAGCCAGGTTGGGCTACGAAAAGTTAGGCTGCCTACTCCCTAGAGCCGAAAGTTTTGGTTACTATTAAAGAAATTCTACAAAAAAAAACCTGTCAAGTGCAAGTTGGAGTTGCGCGTCGTGAGTTTCGTACAAATTTGTAAATAGATAAAATATTCTTTGTTGTTAGTACACCAGTACCAATGCATAGAATGGATAGTTTTGGAATCGATTGAAAATTAAACATAAATTTTAAAGTTTTTTCATCCGTTCTCCATATAGACGCCTAGTTTGAAGTGTACTGTTCATTAAATCACTGTCGTTATTTTGAATAACAACATACATTTTGTTTATTTTATCAAGATGAATAAGGCGAAAGATAAAAATCAATTTTACTCGTATATTATCTTCAAAAACGCACGTCCTATAAAATGAAATGAACAGGTTTTATTCAAAGTTGCGCATGAACTGCGGCTTAATGAACGTTACAAGTCAAACTATTGTGTCCATTTCAAAATCAAGATAGTTTTGGAGAAAAAATGGACAGAAAAACTTCAAACTTAGTCTTTTCAAAGTCCTTAATTAACAGAGTTTTCATATTTATTTTTAAACATACAACTCATGCATTGTACTGGCTTTGATTCCAGACATCATTGTCATCTAAATAATCCTTTATGTTATAGTAGCGTTTTTGGCATAGCCCGACCAGCCTCCCAAAGCCCAAGGAAAAAATGCCGGATGAAGTAATAAAACAGATATTTTTATTATTAGATATTAGAGGGCCGAAGACGAAATGCTATATATCTCTAGTTACTTTACGAAGGCATAAGATGGAAATCTATAATGTTTAGTTACTTTACGAAGGCAAAAGATGGAAATCTACGATGTTTAGTTACTTTACGAAGGCAAAATATGGATAGGTGTCTATAATGTTTAGTTACTTTTCAAAGACAAAAGACGAAAATCTATCATGATTAGATACTTTACGGAAGCAAAAGATGGAAATCTACAATCTCCAATTATTTTTCGGAAGGAAAAAATGAAAGCTATGACCTCTAGATACCTTTCGGATATACGAAAAGCTATTTAATGCCATCTTCAAAACTCGCACGTTCCGTAGCCCGACCAGCCTTCCAAAGTCCAAGGAAAAAATGCCGGGTGTGGTAATAAAACGAGATATTTTGGTCGCGACAAGGTGACTGATAATGGGGGAACCTCGTCTCTGCTCGGAATGGCCGACGGTGGGAGTGTGCGAACGTATAGGTTGGGACAGATTTTGCCCACGGAGATTAAACCTAGTTATATATTAGGGGCTCAATACTTTCAACCATGTCTTGAAAATAAAATCAAGATATAAATGTGTAATTTTATTCTTTTGTTTTTTGTGTTCGCCAAATATTTGAGAATATTGCTTGTTTTTATATTGTGTTTTTAGTATTGTGTCGTTAAATAAATGTTTTATCTATCTATTAAATGGGTCTTATCACGATTATTCATTAGGTAAAACGTAATTACCTTATTTCCCGACGTTTCGGCAGCGTTACAGTTGCCGTGGTCTCGGGTAGACTGAAGTGGCGAGTACAGTCTATTTTATCATTGTGGGTAGTCACTTTTAATTTTTCGCACCTGGCCGATACATGTGCGCGTATTGCGAATCAATAAGAAATACTAGATTAAATTTGTTATTTGTAAATAAAACTATTTCTCCAGATGTTAAGGAGTGTTTTAGTTTCAGTAAATGTTTTAGAAGTTTTTTCGTTTTACTCCGTAGCCTTTCGCAGTCGGCTAAAACATTGTTAAGACACTTCATCTTTAAAAACCTATTTAGAGGCTAAAAATTTCACCCATGCCGGGATTCGAACCCGCAACCTCTGGCTATCCGTGCCAGCGCTCTACCAATTGAGCCAATGGGCGACTCACGGCATCAGTGAAATTTCGAACCTCTTTACATTCTCTGTATTACGTACAGGCAGCGACATCTGACTTAAGCAAATTGCATTACTTACAGCCCCGACCACCTACTTTGCAGTTAGGTTTAACATCGGAACGATATCACTGTACATGATTATACTATTTTTATTTTTAATGCACTAACCCGTGCTAAGGAACAAATTTAAAAACCTATTTAGAGGCTAAAAATTTCACCCATGCCGGGATTCGAACCCGCAACCTCTGGCTATCCGTGCCAGCGCTCTACCAATTGAGCCAATGGGCGACTCACGGCATCAGTGAAATTTCGAACCTCTTTACATTCTCTGTATTACGTACAGGCAGCGACATCTGACTTAAGCAAATTGCATTACTTACAGCCCCGACCACCTACTTTGCAGTTAGGTTTAACATCGGAACGATATCACTGTACATGATTATACTATTTTTATTTTTAATGCACTAACCCGTGCTAAGGAACAAATTTAAAAACCTATTTAGAGGCTAAAAATTTCACCCATGCCGGGATTCGAACCCGCAACCTCTGGCTATCCGTGCCAGCGCTCTACCAATTGAGCCAATGGGCGACTCACGGCATCAGTGAAATTTCGAACCTCTTTACATTCTCTGTATTACGTACAGGCAGCGACATCTGACTTAAGCAAATTCCCGGCATGGGTGAAATTTTTAGCCTCTAAATAGGTTTTTAAATTTGTTCCTTAGCACGGGTTAGTGCATTAAAAATAAAAATAGTATAATCATGTACAGTGATATCGTTCCGATGTTAAACCTAACTGCAAAGTAGGTGGTCGGGGCTGTAAGTAATGCAATTTGCTTAAGTCAGATGTCGCTGCCTGTACGTAATACAGAGAATGTTAAGAGGTTCGAAATTTCACTGATGCCGTGAGTCGCCCATTGGCTCAATTGGTAGAGCGCTGGCACGGATAGCCAGAGGTTGCGGGTTCGAATCCCGGCATGGGTGAAATTTTTAGCCTCTAAATAGGTTTTTAAATTTGTTCCTTAGCACGGGTTAGTGCATTAAAAATAAAAATAACACTTCATCTTGTTTTATCCAAATAAAGGAAGATAAAAAATATTATTATAGTCACAGGTTATTGCATAAGAAATAACGTGTACAAAGGTGAGCTTATGTCTGTAAGAGATTTATTCCAGCAAACCTTAGAAGATTATGTTGCGGAAAAATAAATGACCAGGAACGTATTATTGGAAGTCACGAAAGAGAGTCAAATAAAAAAACTCGACTATTAAATAGTCTTAGATGAATCAGTCAAATATTTAATCCAAGAACGTGGGACTTCTTCTTCTTCTACTTCAGGCTATATTATGTAGTCCATTGCTGGACATAGTCCTCCCCTAATGAGTGCCATAGCGCCCTGTCTTCCGCTTGTTGCATCCAGCATCTGCCTGCAGTTTTTTCGCAGATCCTCATCCCAACTGGTCGGCGGGCGTCCTTCACTACGTTTGCCGAGTCGCGGTCTCCACTCAAGAACACGTTTACTCCAACGGTTGTCGGTTCTTTGCGAGGCTAAACTAACTTATCTACAAGAAATGTTATGAGTATAATAAGATTTTATGTTTTATAAATAATTCATCTTTATTTATAATACACAAAAACCGTCTGTGAAATCTATCCAAATGTGGGGAAAATTAAAAGATATAGGTAAAAAAAATCAAAAAGACAAAAAAATCACAATTAGAGTCTTGATATAATATTGAATCTCGTCCATCAGCAGGTTAAAAAATTATGGATTCAAATGACGATGTGTAGGAAATAATAACTAAAACACTCAAGTTTCCTTGAGTATTTAAATAACTTAAACACTCAATCAACGTCACTGTTTAAGTTATTTAAACACTTAAGGAAAGCCGAGTGTTTGAGTTATTAATAACTTAAGCTTGCCTGAAACGCGGTTCTAAAAATATGTTAAGCACACTTTGTGGCAAAAGGGCTACTATAACATAAAGGATTATCTAGATGACAATGATGTCTGGAATTAAAGCCAGTACAATGTATGAGTTCTATGTTTTATAATAATTATGTAAACTCTGTTAATTAAGGACTTTGAAAACACTAAGTTTGGAGTTTTTTGTCCAATTTTTCTCCAAAATGATCTAGATTTTGAAATGGACATTATCAACCCTTGTACGTCCCCACTGCTGGGGCACGGATCTCTTCCTGCATCACAGGAAGGTTAGGCCATACTCCACCACGGAGGCCAAGTCCGGGTTGGTGACTTTTTGGATTGTAACGTTCATTAAGCTGCTGTGTGGTCTCGGCCTAAAGAATAGCACCAACCCAAATTCTTCCCGCGGGTGTCGTAAAAGGCGACTAAGGAACACAAACCAGGGGGTGGGCAGCAGCGCCCCCTGCAGTACAATTCTACCAAACTACGATCGCCAACCCGCATGCCCAGCGTGGAGATTATGGGCACTACCCCCCATTGATAGCACAACCTTGCGCTGTGGCGCTCATTAGGGGAGGGCTTTGTCCAGCAGTAGACTAATATAGCCTGAAGAAGATTAAGCCGCAGTTTCTACGCCACTATGAAACGAAATCTTTTAATTTAATTTTATTTCATTTCATTCATCGTTTCATTTTATAATCTGTAGGGGCTGAGACTACTGTCGCACCATGATGATAGTTGAACGGACTAGCGATTGCCCCGCCAGTGGTTCGTGCGCGATTCCTCCAACACACCACTGTATTTAGAAACCTATTTAGAGGCACCATGCAACTATGCCGGGATTCGAACCCGCAATCTCTGGCTATCCGTACCAGCGCTCTACGAATTGAGCCAATGGGCGACTCACCGCCGTCAGTGAAATTTAGAACCTCTTTACACTATTCTCTGTATTACGTACAGGCAGCGACATTGGCTTAAGCAAATTGCATCACTTACAGCCCCGACTACCTACTTTGCAGTTAGGTTTTACATCGGAATGATATCACTGTACCCACATGATTATACTATTTTTATTTTTTTAATGCACTAACCCGTGCTGAGGACAAATTTAAAAACCTATTTAGAGGCTAAAAATTTCACCCATGCCAGGATTCGAACCCGCAACCTCTGGCTATCCGTGCCAGCGCTCTACCAATTGAGCCAATGGGCAATGGGCTTAGCACGGGTTAGTGCATTAAAAAAAATAAAAATAGTATAAACACCACTGTATGTGCATGCATCTCCATCGTATTTTCCGTGTTTCACCAATATAATTGTAGAACTGAATTCGAACTTTCATTTACAATGTAGTACCCCGAAATGTCACTCAAAAAAAATTCAGCAGCTATTAAATGGGTACCTAACCTCAAACAGTCTAAATCCACATCGTCACGAGCTTAGATTCGAGCGTACGAGCCTCACACGCCCCGGAGTCTATGAACGCGTGTTCAATGACACCAAAAGTAATGCCCCGTCACAAAACCGCAGTAAGGGGAAACCTATAATAGAAAATAACAACGCTCGTGAACGTTAGCGCACCGCCGTAACCGTTCAGAGTGACTATCGCGAACCAGATATTGTTAAAGTGTATGTTTTATATCGTTACAGAGAGATTTAGAAATTTTAAGCAACACTTGCTGTAGTTTTTCTTCCTTTTTTCAAATTTTAGACTGATAAGATAAGACAAGACAGGACAGGACAGGACAGGACAGGACAGGACAGGACAGGACAGGACAGGACAGGACAGGACAGGACAGGACAGGACAGGACAGGACAGGACAGGACAGGACAGGACAGGACAGGACAGGACAGGACAGGACAGGACAGGACAGGACAGGACAGGACAGGACAGGACAGGACAGGACAGGACAGGACAGGACAGGACAGGACAGGACAGGACAGGACAGGACAGGACAGGACAGGACAGGACAGGACAGGACAGGACAGGACAGGACAGGACAGGACAGGACAGGACAGGACAGGACAGGACAGGACAGGACAGGACAGGACAGGACAGGACAGGACAGGACAGGACAGGACAGGACAGGACAGGACAGGACAGGACAGGACAGGACAGGACAGGACAGGACAGGACAGGACAGGACAGGACAGGACAGGACAGGACAGGACAGGACAGGACAGGACAGGACAGGACAGGACAGGACAGGACAGGACAGGTCAGGACAGGACAGGACAGGACAGGACAGGACAGGACAGGACAGGACAGGACAGGACAGGACAGGACAGGACAGGACAGGACAGGGCAGGACAGGACAGGACAGGACAGGACAGGACAGGACAGGACAGGACAGGACAGGACAGGACAGGACAGGACAGGACAGGACAGGACAGGACAGGACAGGACAGGACAGGACAGGACAGGACAGGACAGGACAGGACAGGACAGGACAGGACAGGACAGGACAGGACAGGACAGGACAGGACAGGACAGGACAGGACAGGACAGGACAGGACAGGACAGGACAGGACAGGACAGGACAGGACAGGACAGGACAGGACAGGACAGGACAGGACAGGACAGGACAGGACAGGACAGGACAGGACAGGACAGGACAGGACAGGACAGGACAGGACAGGACAGGACAGGACAGGACAGGACAGGACAGGACAGGACAGGACAGGACAGGACAGGACAGGACAGGACAGGACAGGACACACAAAATTGTTTTCGTACGGATGGTAGTGTATACACGCGCTTAAGTTATAGTAACTTATGCTAAAGTTATAGTAACATATCATATTTTATCTTTAGCCGAATGCTGCAACATTGGTAAGCGTAAAAAAAATAAAATAATAATAATAAAAATGTATATTTTTTAAAACACCAATTTAGAGGCTATAAATTCCACCCATGCCGGGACTCAAACCCGCGACCTCTGGCTATCCGTGCGAGAAGTTGCGTGTTCGAGTCACGGCATGGGTGGAATTTTTAGCAGAATAGGTTTTTAAAAAATTGTCCTTAGCACGGGTTAGTGTATTAAAAATAATATAAATATATATTTAAAAAAATATATAAGTATATAATATACTACAAAAGGTAGGCCTGTGTACTGTCAGTGGGACGTTTACAGTCTACATAAAAAACCCATAAAACTAAATTTGAGGAAAACAACAAACTCCAATTGTGTTGTTTCAGGGCAGCGGAATTTGGAAATTACCTTTTATTGCGTCAGGTTCGTGATAAGCCCCAGGCTCACTCACTGGACGCGGTGTTACACGTCTTCGGCGCGAGTTTCAAAGTTTAATAAAATTTAACGATGACCCGAAAGGTGCCGGGGGCCTATTCTGGTGGCGAAATTTCAATTCTTGTGACGTTTGTGACTCACTTACCTCGATCTGTCAACCGGTGCTAACTAAAAAGAATGTAAACTACCCGTCACCCACGACACAGGCTGCCCTAGTGTAATGGTCGTAATAGACCATAATTACTGTATTCAATTTCTTATAAATAAAAAGTTTTTTTTAATTGACGAACACTGAGCTAGAAGAAATGCTGTTGGAATCAATCACTTGGGTTAAGCGACAGCGGGCACGGTCAAATGCGGGATGGGTAACCGGCTCGTGACGGGTACGTCCACTCGGATCACAGACACGGATCACAGTCGCATTGGATCACATCAAACTAAGCAACTACATTTTTGATTAGATTTTTTCCATTTGCATAATCTTAGTAGGAAGGTAATTGAAGGTAAGGTAAGGTAAGCTAGTGGCATTTTTCCGAGCGCTTCCGGAACTTATGTTGTTCCGGAAGCGCTCGGAAAAATGCCACTAAAACAGTTAATATTATTTTTTATTGATTCACCATTTTTTAAGTTAGTATGTGCTTCGCAGGGCACGTTAAGCCGTTGGTGCCGACTGTCATGTAACGGCAGTCGTTAAGCCATGTCAAAGGCCTTATAACTTCTTGATAACTTCCGACATTAAGGACTGTCTTACATCTTCCATCAACCCAGACTTGGCCCCCGTCGTGGAGTATGGCCTAACCTTCCTGCGATGCAGGAAGAGACCCTTGCCTCAGCAGTGGAGACATTAAAGGGTTGATAGGCTCTCAATTTTCCCCATACTGTGTTTCAAATTAAGCCACAGTGAGACGCCAGCTGTGATCCGACTAGTTATTTCCCGAATAGTCATTTATTACAATATTGAAAGTTTCAATCGGATCGCAATTCCTTCTGCGACTGTGAACGTACCATCGTTTAAACTAAAACTAAGGTTGGCAAAAAACATTGAGGCAGATTGAAAGGCAGATTTAAAGAAATATTTAAAAAGGAACAGACGGCCTCGGTGGCGCAGCAGTTTGGCACGCGTCTCCGCAAAAACTAAATCTTACATGAGCCCTAGATGTCTAAACTAGGTCCAACATGTACTATAGGCATGTAATGTCTCTTTTTACTAGTTTTACTTAATGTCGCTTTGCAAGTGGACACTATTTCAAAATAACCTTGAGCGAGTATTCGTAAAAGAAGAGAAAAAGAATTAGGTACCTATAAGGAAATTATTTTTTATTTCTTTATTTCCATAAAATACATTTCATTACAGGGTTCACCTAATGCGAATGGTATGCTACTTCAAAATATTTAAAAACCTATTTAGAGGCTAAAAATTTTACCTATGCCGGGATTCGAACCCGCAACCTCTGGCTATCCGTGCCAGGGCTCTTCCAATTGAGCTAATGGGCGACTCACCGGCATCAGTGAAATTTCGAACCTCTTTACACTATTCTCTGTTTTACGTACAGGCAGCGACATCTGGCTGAAGTAGATTGCATCACTTACAGCCCCGACTACCTACTTTGCAGTTAGGTTTTTACATCGGAATGATATCACTGTACCAACATGATTATACTGTTTTTTTTTTAATGCACTAACCCGTGCTAAGGACAATTAAAAAAAAAAATTGAAAAAAAATAGGCACGGATAGCCAGAGGTTTCGGTTTCGAATCCCGGCATAGGTGGAATTTTAGCCTCTAAATAGGTTTTTAAAATTGTCCTTAGCACGAGTTAGTGCATTAAAAATAAAAATAGTATATTCAAAATATTTAACTTATCTATCTCTTATCTAATCTTATGTCTAATGTAGTAATAGTAATATAGTACATGTAATATAGTACGTAATGTATGTGGTATGTGTGTGTGTATAATAGTTCGTGTGAGGTGGTGCGTGCATGTGTGAGCGTTGTATATAAGTATTCAGTTGTAGTTTTTTTTGTGAGTCCTTATTTTGTTTAATTTAACTTTTATTGTTACACTATTTTTATTTTTAATGCACTAACCCGTGCTAAGGAACAAATTTAAAAACCTATTCAGAGGCTAAAAATTTCACCCATGCCGGGATTCGAACCCGCAACCTCTGGCTATCCGTACCAGCGCTCTACCAATTGAGCCAATGGGCGACTCACGGCATCAGTGAAATTTCGAACCTCTTTACAATATTCTCTGTATTACGTACAGGCAGCGACATCTGACTTAAGCAAATTGCATTACTTACAGCCCCGACCACCTACTTTGCAGTTAGGTTTAACATCGGAACGATATCACTGTACGTAATACAGAGAATATTGTAAAGAGGTTCGAAATTTCACTGATGCCGTGAGTCGCCCATTGGCTCAATTGGTAGAGCGCTGGTACGGATAGCCAGAGGTTGCGGGTTCCAATCCCGGCATGGGTGAAATTTTTAGCCTCTAAATAGGTTTTTAAATTAATTTTTATTGTACAATATTTACAAAGTTTTCAATATCATTGTGAGTGTTGTCTAAAAGCCATTCCTTTAGAATATAGTCTTGCATAAATGATGGTTCATTGATTGAATAAAAAAGAACGTTGTTATAAATGAAATTAGAATTGGACATACATACATAGAATCGTACATACCTACATACAGATAGATATAGATAGATGGATAGAACATTCTCTATTGTACACAGAAATTGCAGTAACAAAAATTACAATTACCTACATACATACAGCATGAAGCGCTCGAGGCCTAGTGGAGCCGAGTGATGGGAATCAATCACTTGGGTTAAGCAACAACAGGCGCGGTCAGGTGCTGGATGGGTGACCATCCCGTGACCAATGCCATTTTTTACTGACATGAAATGAAATTACGCAAGTATATTTCGTGAAGACGAAAACTCCCAGTTCATATTAAATATTTTCATTAATATTTCCAGAGACTGGAAAATTCCCGACATTGCAGGCAACATTCCCGAATAGAATTATTTATTTTTATTTATAACTCTAACCACGTATTACAGTCAAACGCTGTGTTGTCATCACATAAATTATACTGAATTTTATTAGAGAATATTTTAAAAACCTAATTATAGGCTAAAAATTCCGCCCATGCCGGGATTCGACCCGTGACCTGTGGCTATCCGTGCCAGCGCTCTTTCCAACTGAGCTAATGGGGAACTCACCGGCATCAGTGAAATTTCGAACCTCTTTACAATATTCTCTGTATTACGTACAGAATATTTGTCTTCTGTTTTGCTTTTACAGCTTTAATTTTTTTTTATTTCCTTTTTTAATTTTAGGATTTCGTGCCTCAAAAAAAAATCGGAACCCTTATAAGATTTTTGTTTTTGTCCGTCTCTCTGTTAAGAACCTTTATCTTGGGAACGCATTGTTTCCTCCGAAATTTATTAAAACGTAAATTAAATACAGTCTGTTTGATGAATATTTAGTTAGTTAGACCTGAGATTTCCGCACTTAGCCTCATAGTTGGGCCATTGTACCTAGCAAGCGCTGAGGTACGATAACACTTCAGACACTAGGGTTTCCTTACGATGTTTTCCTTCACCGTCGGCGAGTGGTATTGCTACTATAATTTCACAAATGTGCATAACTTAGAAAACAAAGTCATTGGTACATGCCGGGGTTTGAACCCACGACCTCCCGATTGAGAGGCCGGCGTTCTACACCGCTCCGCTACCACCGCCCCCCCTGTTTGATGAATGTCAATGTACAATGTTATTGTTATTGCTGCGTTCGGGTCGAGTTGTAGTGTACAGGCCGTTCAAGCCTAAACTTCGACCCTTGGGGGGAAATCAAAACTTATAATGTATTTTCCGTTACCAAATTTGTATAGGATCTATTTTTACTGCAATTATAAAGTAAAAAATATACGCTTCTAATTGCATTATTGGAAAGGCTTTGAATTTAGGAAAAATTTATGAATTTATGAAAATTAAAATTAACGAAATTTTTGCACATTAAATCACAATAACAGACACCCACATTTAACGTTACTATCAACTTTATTATTAATTAAGCTCGCTATTGATATTCCAAAGATGCAGAAACATAAATAAAATAAAAGCTCGGAACAAAGAGTTTGAATTTCGAAATACCTACAAATTTGTAAGGAACCCCTCGGTGGACGAGTTCAACTCGCATTTGTCCGGTTTTTATTTTTTTTTAAAACAAAATGTCTGTCCTAAAATGACTCGTTTATAAATTGACCTTTCTACGAGAATACGCCTGCAAACTTGGCGAATATTATACGTTACTGCACTCAAGCAATATGGCTGAGATTTTAACTTCCATAGCCTCTTTTGAAGCTTAACTCTGATAAAGATTATTGTCCGGAGTTCGTCGCCTCTAAGCTATTTGTCGTGTACCAACTTTCCAGATCTCTTTGGTAAGTCACTGAAACAATAATAATAGTTTGTCTGGCTTAATGGAAGCTCTCACGGGGACAAAAAGGCACTTATAAGACATTCCGAGAGAAATTTTAACAGCTGTTGGTTGATCCTTCTCGGAGGGCGCGTTTGGCTCGTGTACAGGGATATTTTTAAAAGAAGCAATTGTTAGATCATTCAGTTGGGTTATTTAATATATTTTTAGATACATTTAATATAGGTACCTCAAACTTAGACGACGGTGGGTAGAACAATGAACTAGGAAGCGAGAGACCTATGTTTTATGGGTCCATATTCGCTTGCTTAACGACTTTTGTATTAATCAAGCACTTAAAGGAAAAATCCAGTGACAATTTAAAACACTACATAAAAGCTTAAAAAAATCTATAAATAGATCAAAACAAAAGACTAAAAATCATTTTAACCAACAAATAAATCTGCACTAAGTTTATCCCTCAAGCTTTGGACTGAAGAATTAAACATAATTATCCTGATCGCCTATTTTCGCCAGTTTATTAATTTCTGCACTAAGTTTATCCCTCAAACTTTGGACTGAAGAATTAAGCATATCCTGATCGACTATTTTAATTTGGTTGCAAGCCCGCCATAGACATGAGTTTTGCCTACACCTAGTTGACACTTTTTTCATAGTAAAACATTAAGTTTTGTAAGAATTCTGGGCTAATATAATCTAATATAGATGTCAAAAAGTAATTTTGAATCGTGGACTCTTCGCTTTGTAACTGGTGGCCGTTGCCGCTGGTAATTTCAATTACCAGCTGAAATTTATGACTAAACTTATATTTACCCAACGCTTGTGACAGCGTTGGTAGCTCAGTGGGTGGAACAACGGACTAGCAAGCGAGAGACCCAGGTTCGATCCCAGTGCGGGCATGTCCTAATGACTTTGTATAATTTAAAAGTTACGTACATTTGCGAATTTGTAGTCGCAATACCACACGCTCATGGTGTAGGGAAACATCGTGAGGAAACCCGCGACTTGGTTGGCTTCGCACGTATTGACTAGTCTTTCCTGTGGGCTAGGCCGACTAAGCTGCCGGGGTGGTATAGGTGCTGGGCAAGCCAACATCATCTATAAAACCATGTCCCAGACACTACAGCATCCGAGTGGTCCCTTCAACTATCTAGTGTGAGAGAAGGACGCTGTTTAAATTTTTTTATTACGATGCAAAGACAAAGCTAAATTTTAAACTACAATTAAAGCCAAGTTTTAAACTACAATCCCTTTCTAGTATTATGTTGGTATATTTTTCGTTCATGTCCTACATTTTTTTTGTGTACAAGGGGCATGCCAATAGAAGTTAGATACTCTTTTCTCATTTAATTGACACTGGCAAGCTATACACCATCTTATAGGCTGGTTTTTTATTGACATATTTGAATATAGAACACACTTCTTTTATTTATTTTTTATTTGAATGAGCATCATTTTTCCGAGAATCTGGCGGGAATTCACTTGCAACAATGGAGCTCAGTCGACGTGATTTTCGCGCTATGATTTATTATGACTTTAAAAAAGGTTTAAAGCCTCAAGAATGTTTTGAACTTTTGGCTTCTACTTTTGGTGAGTCTGCTTGTTCCCGAGCAACAATATTCAATTGGTTTGCTGAATTTAAAAGAGAACGGCGATGTCTCGAAGATGAAGCGAAGACAGGACGGCCGCCAACCGCGGTCACGCAAGAAAACGTTCGTGCAGTGGAAAAACTTATTCGCGAAAACCGACGAATTACATATGTAGAGCTAGAACGAGAACTGGGAATTGGATCAGCAGTAATGCAAACCATAATTCACGACCACCTTTCTCTCCGTAAACGTTGTTCGAGATGGGTGCCGCACAAACTTGCCGATGAGCAGAAAGACCGTCGGGTGGATTGGTGCCTATTCATGATAGATAAATTCAACGGAGGCGAGAAAAAAAACGTATATGATATACTGACTGGTGACGAAACATGGCTATATAACTATGATCCCGAATCAAAGCGACAGTCGACTGTATGGTGCTTTGAAGACGAGCCAACTCCAACGAAATGTCGCCGTGCACGAAGCACACAGAAACAAATGGTCGCCTCGTTTTTCTGCAAAATGGGTCATATTGCTACTGTTGTGCTAGAGAATGAAAGAACGGTGAACTCCGAATGGTATGTGACAGTTTGTGCTCCAACAGTAATATCAGCTTGGTGTGACAAGCGACCGAAGTCAGGAATCCGGCACCTTCTCTGGCACCACGACAATGCGGCGCCGCACACGTCTGCCTGAACACTAGACTTTTTCAACTCGAAAAATGTGTCAACTCTCCCTCACCCGCCATATTCTCCTGACCTAGCGCCTTGTGATTTTTACTTGTTTCCAAAAATCAAAGAAAAACTAAAGGGGAAGAGGTTTGAAAGCAAAGAACATGCGCTGGTTGCCTATAATTTCGAGATTTCTGAGGTATCTAAAGAAGAGTGGTCACAAGTATTTTCCAATTGGTTCAGACGTATGGAAAATTGTATACGTGCTCAGGGTGAATACTTTGAAAAGATCGATACTTGTAATAAAGAATAAATTTTATAATTTTTGAGTATCTAGTTTCTTTTGGCATGCCCCTCGTATGTTTATTTTTATTTATTTCATATTAATATACTGTTTATGTATGTATGCCAACTATAAAATAATATTGTCTAATATTGTTTAGTTGCGCCGACTACCCGTCATTCAGTTTCCGTTTCTTCTTTTCCGTTAATGGTAATAAGGCCGCCACTTGTACTGTACTGTTATTTTTTTAAGTCTCCTATGTAATCCCAGGTGTACATGCAATAAAGTATATTCTGTCTATCTACGAGTATCTGTCTAAAATAGCAACAAACAAATAACATTGCATAAATAATTCAATACAAAATATTTAACATTAATTCATCATCAAACATTCATTAATTTGAAATGAAACTCAAAGTTTTAGATGTACGTGATCCTATCCTACTAATATTAAAAACGCGAATGTTTGTAAGTATGGATGGATGGATTTTACTCTCCCATGTAAAAACTACTGAATGGATTTTAATGAAACTTCACAATAATATAGCTCATACATCAGAATAACACATAGGCTACAATTTATAAAGATGTTCTGTGAATCTGGATGGGTAAATTTTAATTATTATAAAATTAATTTAAAATATTTTGATTTATAAACTAGAGTGGTATCTGCTAACCGTGGTTTATGAATATAATGTTGTGTATAAAATATACTTTTTATTTACATAAATCTTTTTTATAATATAAAAATGAATCACCGAATGTATTGGTAAGCGCAAATCTCGAGAGCAGCTGAACCGATTTCGCCGATTCTTTTTTTAGAATATTCCTTGAAGCACGAAGATGGTTTTTACGGAGAAAAAAAATCGACTGTAAGGCGGTACGAGGTTCGCTGGGCCAGCTAGTGCATAATAAATAGTCATGGACATATTATAATGTATGGTCTAATATTTGCATAGGTGTTTATGTACAATTCTACTTATCATAAAAAATAATAAAATAACATTATTGTGTGAATTGTCCTAAATATGAAGAGTGTGAAATAGGAAAAAATCTACCCGATTATACTACGCGGACGGAGTTGCGGGCAACAGCTAGTATATCATACTGCTGGACATCAAATAGACTCTCGTCAGACATGGGTACTTAAGCACACAAGCCTGTTACTGACATGAGCCAAAGGACCCTAATATCTTCTTTGAAGTCTTTGAAGAGAACAGTATTTCAAAGTAATATAAAAAAGCTACAGTAAGTAGACTTTTCGGCTGCGTCGTTAGTCTAGCGGTATCCTTCTTAGATATAATGTATAATGTAAGATGAGATGAGACGGGACGGGACGGGACGGGACGGGACGGGACGGGACGGGACGGGACGGGACGGGACGGGACGGGACGGGACGGGACGGGACGGGACGGGACGGGACGGGACGGGACGGGACGGGACGGGACGGGACGGGACGGGACGTAATATTCGGACGGGATAATATTTATATTATTTACATACAGTACAGTTGGCGGCTTCATTGCTTACAGAAATTTCTTCCAACCGACGATGGAGAGTTGCTGAAGAAAAAGTGTGGTGTGAGTGTGAATCGAAAGTGAGCCCAATTTAGTTACCCAAAACTTTAACTAAAAAAGTAGGTTCGTTGAATAGTGTAAGGATATGGCAACAGAAATTTAGTACCGTTTTTTGTCAATATTTTGTTTCTTTGTTTCCTGGTGTAGAATAAATAATAGACTCATCATAATTTTGATTACTAAAGCTAATATGGGCCAGTTTCTGAATTAAGAATATCGCTAAGTAAATAGTTAATTCTAGTTCTGACTCTTCGAATATCTCAGAAAGGGGCGTGACAGAACGTTACTTAAGTATTTACATAGTGAAATTCTCGATTCAGAAATCGGCCCTGTAACTTCACAAAATGTTAATGACCGACTTAAGATAGAAGTTTGATTTCTAATCGCACCCATGACGGGCGGAACTTCTTGCCATCTGTCTGATGAGCTGAAAAAGGTTCCCTCTTGTATCTTGTTTGTTAAAAGTGTGATTTCCCAAAATTGTGTGGCAATTAGATTGCCGGGCTTATATCTTTGCGTGATGTGCAAAATAAATTTAGGGGCGGATTTTAGGTGTTGTGTTGTCGGGCCACGGATCGCCCAAATAGTGGACACCTCATTTGGTGAAAACGTCGTGCCGTGAAGGTGCATTGTAGGTAGCTTTCTGGCGAAAGAGCTCTTGGGATAGACGGGGAAGGCACCCATCCCGAACGGCGCCGGCTGCCAAGTCGAGAGGCGTCGACGAAGACAGACTTTGTATGTGCCCTGTGTTATTTATTAGTTTTTAAGTATTAGTGTTCAGGTGGGTCCTATACCCAACAAAGATTATTATTTATATTAAAATATACCTAAAAAAATAGACTAAAATAGAAAAAAATAGACGTAGGTAAAGCCAATAAAATTATGGGAATAAAACTCAGCATAACTTTTCTTATATAAAGATATTTTAATGTAACATCAATAGGCTATATAAAAAAAGAAGATATGATTTTTTCCATTGATGACAGTAGTATGACCGTGTGGCGTCTTATGTGGCTGTTGGATTGACTGTACTATAACGTCTCTATCAAAATTTAGCATGGCTCTACTCAGTCCCTTCTATTGTAGACGCAACTCCTTCGCAAACATCAATAAAGACTATTGAATCGGAAACTTATCAAGAACGGACTCGATGAGCGGCGACTGTGGCTGCGATCCAAAAGTATGTACAGCGTGATTTCGATATCGCTAAGCATTCTAAAGGAATGCTCCTTTGAATGTGTCAAATAGTATTAAGGAGTATTGGGATGCTAGATAGCGTCACCATTGGAATGAAAATCTTACCTTGTTTAAAGTTAAGATAAAAAGTCCTAATATCTATGATACCTAGTTTTAAAACACAGCTTTACAACAAACGAGATTATAATTTATATAAAAATATATCTTTAAAAAAAGATGTAAATAAATACCATTCCGAGGTAAAACCTAACTGCAAAGTAGGTACTTGGGGCTGCAATTGATGCAAATTACTTCAGCCAGACAATATTGTAAAGAGGTTCGAAATTTCGCTGATGCCGGTGAGTCACCCATTAGCTCAGTTGGAAGAGCAATGGCACGGATAGCCAGGAGTCACAGGTTCGAATCCCAGTATGGGTGGAATTTTTAGCCTCTAAATAGGTTTTTAAAATTGACCTAAGCACGGGTTAGTGCATTAAAAAGATTATAAATATCCTAAAATCTTTAAGTCCTACGAGTAGGCAATCATAATAACATTAACATTTACATACAGGCACATACATTGCTTCTGGCCCCGCACTGGGATACCCTGTGTCGTGGGAACCAGAAACAACGACATCACAAACATGTAAACATCCAAGACCTGGGTTTTTTTTTGTCTCCAGCCGGGGTTCGAATCCGGGGCCTCTTGGATGGTAGGCAGATGCGCTACTGCTATGCCACAGAATTTGTCAAGTAAAATAATATTTTTCTTTTAGTTTACTTGATTGCCTGATAATATGATACTATAATGATTATTATTTTATCAATTAAAATAATTTTCACACATAATGGTGCTAAAGAAGAACGGAGTCACCTAGTTCAGACATTACATGCTTAAAAGGTGGCTTAGAAGGCTACTACGTACTGTATAAAAAGAAGCCAATAGAAGTAAATATTTTGTATTTCATAGGAGTGTACGAACGTAGAAGCGCTCGTGGACTAATCGAACCGAGTGATTGGAATCAATCACTTGAGTTAAGCAGCAACTGGCGCGGTTATGTGCAGGGTGACCGTCCCGTGACTACCGCTAGTAGAATTTTTCCGAGCATTTTCGTGCTTCGCAAGGTTTGGTAAGCCGTTGGTGCCGGCTGTTATGAAACGGCAGTCGTTAAGCCATGTCAGAGGCGTTATGGGCGGCTTGGTCTTGGCCCTTGTGGTGGAGCATGGCCTAACCTACCTGCGATGCAGGAAGAGACCCATGCCCGAGCAGTGGGGACATACAAGGTTTGTTATCGAATTACAACTTACGTCTGACATCGTCAAGCAATTCGACTGACCGCTGCGACTTTTTCCACAACGCGTGGGGCTCGGCACTTCTTCGTGGGGTACGAAAAATACATAATTATGATTTCGTTTGTGCGACTTTACGTCGCAAACTGTTTATTTTTGCAGGGCGCAGATGCTAGTGTATTTGTTTTCTTCACAGATTTTTTTCGCAAATTTTCATAAAAGTGCGCGCTTAGCCTAATGCTGTGGCCAGACATACGGACAGCACCCGTTCACGAATATAAAGGTGGTCAATCGTTTGTGTCTACCATTTTTTTATTTTTATTTAGTAGTGCAGTAACAATTTTGAAAGCCAATAATAGGCATCCACAAATTTACAAAGTAGGTCAAACTATTTCAGAATTAAGTCAAACTATTTCGCAGAAATGTTAGGCCATATGCCTATAATAGTAGGTCAAACTATTTCAAACTAAACCGTGCTAAGGACAATTTTAAAAACCTATTTAGAGGCTGAAAATTTCATCCATGCCGGGATTCGAAACCGCGACCTCTGGCAGCGCTCTTTCCAACCGGCACGGGTGGAATTATTAGCCTCTAAATAGGTTTTTAAAATACATAATATTTAAGGTGTGCTTTACAGTTTTGTTTAGCTTTTTAATATGTAGTCTTTTTTCTTTCTTTACATCAATGTCATAGTTATGGAATTACTCGTACCACACTGATATTTTTGCTACACAAAAAAATAATCCGTGTAATAATATAATGTAAATAATAATAGAGAAATGAATTTAGACATATTTTCATAGGTATTTAGTCAGCGGCATCTGACATAATTTGGGATGGCTTTTCGGTGGAGTAAAAACTTCAACAACTTAATTACTTTACAAAAATTCATGGAACTTTCACACGAGTGAGATCCCAGCCCAAAACGAGACACTTCATAATTAAGGGATATGGCGTCAGCTGTGGCGCGAATTAATTTACTTGCAAACACATGTGGCGCGCCTAAAGTATTATGAATAATACATTTACGTGAAGGATTTACTCTTAAGATGCTGGAGGCAAAATCTTCAATAGTCGGGCTGAGTTAAAGAACGGAACACACAATGCGTTGCGACGCCAGAGTGCTCAGTGCGAGTTTTTTAACTACTCGATCGCGTTAACGTAAACTCATATTTCTATGGCATCGAAGAAGCGCCACCTAGCGACAAGTATGGAAATTAAAATTGCTGAGTGCGAGTTGTAATGGTTTACGTTGAGAAGTGAACACGTTTACCAACCAAAACACGAATAAACGCGAGTGCGAGTTGTGATGTGACAGCGTTTTGCCAGTTCGAACGGTTAACTTACTCATACTACTCAATGCTCGATAACCGCGGTAGTAAAGTTATTCGATTGGATCTGTCAAACTCGCACTAAGCACTCTGAGCGGTGACGATGCGTCGTTCGGTACTACGCGGCGTTGTGCGTCGACGAAACGTCAATAAATCAAATTCAATTCAATTCCAATTTATTTCAACCTAAAGAATTTACATTCTGTTTGCTCAATGTCAAAGTACAATGTAACATGAAAGTAAAAGCCGCTGCCTTCGAGCCGTAGTGTAGTGGAGAAAAAAACTTCACTCCGACCATCTTTTCGCAAATCATCTTAAGTCTAATACATCAGTTTCCATTGACTGCCATTAATAACTTTAAGCGCCAAAGCCGAAGTTAATTGTTTTACATAAGTTGGGAATACATAAGTGATGCGGCCAGACACACGAACAGCACTCGTTCACGAGCATAACGCAGAGGTCAGCCATCATCAGTCTCAACCATTTTGGAGGGAGATAGATGACCCGGCCACCACGCCATTCAAATAACCTTTAGCAAACCTGCAGATTCAGTTCTGGTCAGTTTTAATTTGCATGATATATTTACTAATATGTAAACAATCAAGCGATCAAACCGGGTTCGTCGACTGGACATTGTGGACAGCGGGACACACACATGCAGTTGTCCAGAAGGACTGTGAATGACAATGACACAAGAATACGTATTAGACTTTAAGGCTTCTGACAATCTGCTGTAAATAAATAAAAACGGCGGTCGTGGCCTAGGCAAACCGAGTAATTGGAATCAATCACTTGAGTTAAGCAACAGGCGCGGTCAGGTACAAGATGGGTGACCGTCCCGTGAATACCGCTAGTGGCATTTTTTCGAGCGCTTCCGTGCTTCGCAAGGAATGTTAAGCCGTTGGTGCCGGCTGTCATATAATGGCAGTTGTTCAGCCATGTCAGAGGCTTGACAACTTCTGACAGTAAGACCCGCTACTGTCTTACAATCCTCCACCAACCCGGACTTGGCCCCCACGCTGAAGTATGGCCTAACATTTCTGCGATGCAGGAAAAGACCCGTGCCCCAGCAGTGGGGACATACAAGGGTTGATATCGAAATAAAAACGGACCTTCGCCAAGCAACATCACACGAGCCCTCTTGTAACTGAGCCGTGCAATAGAATCACAATATTTACATGCTACAGAAGAGCGGCGGTAGCGGAGCGGTAGAACGCCAGCTTCTTAATCAGGAAGTAGAGGTTTCGAATCCAGACATGTACCGATGACTTTGTTTTCTAGGTCATGTAAATTTGTGAAGTTGTAGTACCTACCACATAACATACCACTTGCTTATGGTGAAGGAAAATATTGTAAGGAAAACCTAGTGCATCAAGTGTTATTAAACCAGTCAACGCTTGCTACGCACAATGGCTCAATTTTTAAGGTAAGGGTATTATAATTATATACTATTATAATTATGATTCTTAAGTATAAATATCCCCCTTATTCATAATGGTCCACTAAGTTAAAACAGCTGCTAAAGAGTGTTCTCTTTCATTCTGACTTAGGTCAATAGAAGAAGACAGAGTGAGAATTAGCAATGCTTTAAAGTTAGCAGACTATTCTGAATAAGGAGGATAGTGTATTAGTATTAAGTATCGAAATGTATCAATATAAAAATTTGCATCGGCGATGCCTCTTTCTAATTTCCTTAAGCCATTTTCCACCCTAAGGTTGTCTGGAAGAATTTGTTGCTATTCTTGTGTACAATAAAGAATATTTTTATCTTATTCTAAGAGAGATAATATTTGAATGAATATTTGAGAGAATTACGGCCTCTGTGGCGTAGCGGTAGCGCGTCTGCCTACCAAGCAAGAGGTCCCGGGTTTGAATCCCGGCTGGGATAAAAAAGCCTAGGTCTTGGATGTTTACATGTTTGTGTTGTCGTTGTTTCTGGTTCCCACGACACAGGGTAACCTAGTGTGGGGCCAGAAGCAATATATGCTCTTGTATGTAAAAGATTTTTCATTATCTTATGCTCCACCGGATAATAACTCAAGTTTCGCACCAACAGAGGAAAACAAGGGTAAAAGGTATAAAATTCACGGATCCAATATATTTATCTTGCGCGCAAACGCAGGGCGGTCATAGAAAAGCTATAGACAGTTTTGGATGACGACACGTGTGTTTAAGTGTCATATTCCTTTGGTCACCGCTTGGCTATTAGGTTCGTTCAGAAACGGAGATCACCAGTCATGGTAGTGATGAAGATGTGGCGAAAACTCTAGAAAAAAATTCTAGTGTTATGAGTCTCGCAGAGCTGGACTAAATATAGTTGTATATTTGGAAGCAGTTTCATTAAGACTTTTATGCTTTTTCGCTTTGGTGGCAGTAAGAGGAACGTTTTCGTTGAGGAACTATTAAGTATGTTGTATGCTTATTATATTTCTTATAAGATAAAATGGATTAATCTTAGTAAGAAAGGCATAAATAGTTAAATAATTTTGGATTTTGTACATTTGAGAAGCAGTTGAAAGAGCACTATTTATCTCTATCATAACTTTGAGCTACATAAGATAAGATAAGAATATTCTTTATTGTACACCAGAGCACATATTGTACATGTAATATACAAAGTGCAATTGTACAATTTATATATTTATTTATTATTTTCTATGTATTTTATTTATTTATATTTACAGGTATTTAGTCTATGTAGTTTATTTTGTACACGTATATATACCCGTTTTTTACTGCTGCTCCGACTCTCCAAGGTGTGCTGGAAGAAATCTCTTACAGAGATAAGCTCACCTTTGTACATGTTATTTCTTATGTGATGTCTTATTTAATGTTTCGTGTGCAATAAAGTACAATAAAAGGATATCATAGTTGTGCAACGTCAAAGAGTGGACCGGTGTTAAAACCCCGGAGAAGCTGTTCAGAATTGCACTGAGCTGTTCAGAATTGAACTTACCGCTGTAAGGAGCTACCTGCCAAACTCCAGTGATGGATAAGATAAGAATATTCTTTCTGGTACACCAGGAAAAAACATACAAAAAATAATTACAAAGGTACAGTACAATTGGCGGCCTTATTGCTTAGAGCAATTTCTTCCAGACAACCCACGAGGGAGAGTTGCTGAAGGAAAAGTGAGACGGGTAGTTGGTGCAAGTATGAATATCGATATACATACTTATATACGTACTGGATAATATACATTTTAAGAAAAAAAAGTGAACTGTCTGCGTTCAAACTAATCTAAAACTAATTGTGGAGACTTTTAATTGGCTGAATGTGTCCTATTTATCTATGTATTGCAACCCTGTAATAGCTGTTAGTCTTCCTAGAGTCTAAAATAGAATAAATAGAATAAATAGAATAAATAGAATAAACAGAATAAATAGAATAAATAGAATAAATATAATAAATAGAATAAATAGAATAAATAGAATAAATAGAATAAATAGAATAAATAGAATAAATAGAATAAAAAGAATAAATAGAATAAATAGAATAAATAGAATAAACAGAATAAATAGAATAAATAGAATAAATAGAATAAATAGAATAAACAGAATAAACAGAATAAACAGAATAAATAGAATAAATAGAATAAATAGAATAAATAGAATAAATAGAATAAATAGAATAAATAGAATAAATAGAATAAATAGAATAAATAGAATAAATAGAATAAATAGAATAAATAGAATAAATAGAATAAATAGAATAAATAGAATAAATAGAATAAATAGAATAAATAGAATAAATAGAATAAATAGAATAAATAGAATAAATAGAATAAATAGAATAAATAGAATAAATAGAATAAATAGAATAAATAGAATAAAATAAATCCATTCATCCATTTCAGCCTATTACAGTCCACTGCTGGACATAAGCCTCCACCAGGGTGCAAGTATACCTAAAATAAATAGAATAAATAAAATAAGTGTGTGCAATAAAAGGTTTATATATCGAGTTATCGACATATCTCGTTAGGCCGACGCCCTCGCAACCCGACACACCCCCACCCACTTTTTTGCAGTAAAACTTTAGTTACTATTCTCTTAAATATAAAAGACATTGTCATAGTAACTCCTCAAACCAACTCTGCAAATCAATCTCATCTCACAAACCTGTCAGAACGAACTCTGCAATTCAATCCCATACAATCCCTCATTTCCCGCCAGAAAAGTCACTTTATCTATGCTACGCACCCACGTGACCCTAAATCAAAGCCACGCGGGCGACAATGGCGCAAAATGGTGGCCCCCTTGCTTCCGGCAATTTGAATAAAATCTATCGCGAAAATGCCCGCCCAATATATCAGCCCGCCCTTTTTCATCCCGGAAGGCTTTTTTCCCGCGTGAAAATTGTATCTATTCACTTGTTGTCACGGCAATTTCCACTGTTTTCCTGTAACAGGGTTTCAGTAAACATGGGAAATTACTTAGCGTCAGCGTTGATATTGGCGGGGTAGCCAGTAGCTTCGTTATCGAGCCTTGTATGTTCCCGCTGTTGGGGCACAGGTTTATTTATTCCCGGTTGCTTGGCGAAGGTCTGTTTTTATCTAATTACAGTAGATTATCAGAAGCCTATAAGATAAAATTTTATTATGTGTCTTGTGTCATGGTCATTCACAGTCCTTCGTGGATGTGTGGATCTAACTATCCACAATGTCCAGTGGACGAATATGGTTTGATTGCTTGATTGTTTGCATTGTTATCAACCCTTTTATGTCCCCACTACTGGGGCACGGGTCTCTTCCTGCATCGCAGGAAGGTTAGGCCATACTCTACCACGGGGGCCAAGTCCGGGTTGGTGAAGGATTCAAGGAGTCACGGGCCTTACTGTCAGAAGTTATCAGGTCCGACACTGCCTCACAATACGCCACCAACCCGGACTTGACCCCCGTGTTGGAGTATGGCCTAACCTTCCTGCGATGTAGTAAGAGACCTGTGCCCCAGCAGTGAGGAAGTACAAGAGTTGATATCGATGTGAAAGTTTGTGAAGATGTTTGGATGTGTCTCACTCAATAAAGCAATCGCAGCTCTACGGGAATCCATTAAAATTGGCATCATGGGCATGAGATAAAGGATATTATTGATATCCACGTAATGCATTCCCGTGAGGTAATATTTTATTTTTACTGTTGCCTCTTTTCAAGGCAAACTCTAAGATGTTTGTTCATTGCGTTGTCGTGGTAACAAGTATCGTATAAACGGATTTATTGAGAACTATTAGTACTCGAAACTAGAAATGTGTTGTGTATTGCCCAGTGGGTAGACCAATGGACTCTGAAGCGAGAGACCTAGGTTCGATTCCCAGTGCGGGCATGTACCCAGTGATTTTATATTGGATGAATATTGCGTAATTATATTTATTTTTAATGCACTAACCCGTGCTAAGGACAATTTTTAAAAACCTTTTTAGAGGCTAAAATTTCCACCTATGCCGGGATTTGAATCCGCAACCTCTGGATATCCGTTCCAGTGCTCTTTCCAACTGAGCTAATGGGCGACTCACCGGCATCAGTGAAATTTCGAACTTCTTTACAATACTCTCTGTATTACGTACAGCGACATCTGGCTGAAGTAATTTGCATCACTTGCAGCCCCGAGTACCTAGTTTGCAGTTAGGTTTTACATCGGAATGATATAGCTGTACCCACATGATTATATTTTGTATGTAAATATTGCGTAGCCGATTGTATGTGAGTTATTCACAATACATCATATTGTCATAGTAACGAGTGTAATTCCCTGCCGTCATCCCCATTCAAACTCGGGTTAGTATCAGATGGTCGTAAAAGCATTTGGTCCAGGCATCAACTTGTCCTAAAATCATCATAACGAAATTGCAACTAGACTAAAAAGTAACTCGTCTATGAAGCAACTCGTCAGAAATCCGTTAGACAAATTATGAGGTTGCCCATGAAGTAACTGGTCTCTATAGATAATCGTATTAAAATCACCTGGACAAATTAGCAATTCAGCTAAAAAGTTATTGGTCTCAAAAGCAACTCGTCAGAAACACAAAATAGTTATTTGGTTGAATTTCGGCACATGAATTTTTAATAGTTATATCGGACATAAAAAGAAATTTGAATTTAGGCCAAATATAATTTATTTGTTTTATTTAATGTTCATTTTCATCAGATCATTTAGGCAGAATGATGTGTTTGTAAGAGAAAATGCGTTAAGTTTTAAAAAGGTGTGTTTTTGTTCTTATCTTTTTCAAACTAGTTATTATACTGATTCGTTATCAACCCTTGTTTTTCCCCACTGCTGGAGCACGGGTCTCTTCCTGCATCGCAGGAGCATTATACTGATTGATTTAATATTACTTTTGTTCTTTTTATTTATTTCTACGAAAAAGTATTAATAAACTAGAGAAGTTTTCAGAAAGTACGCGCTCCCGTGTAGATAAGTGTAGGTACTTAAAATATTTCTACGTTTCCTCAACAAAACTTCACCGAATAAGTCTGAATTTTGCCTCAGATTTTCCCATTTTTACTCATTTACAGTCATACTTCTTAAACTGAACGCTCAGGTACGATTGAAACAGGATTAATGTTACCCGACACCCATTTAAGACGAGTTGCTTCACGGGCGACCAACTATGTAGATCACTTGTTTTTTAAGACGAGTTGCTTAACAGGCGACCAACTATTTAGACCAATCACATTTAAGTCGAATAGATTATAGGGCAGTAGACAAAATAATTTTCTGACGATTTGCTTCATAGACGAGTTACTTTTTAGTCTAGTTGCAATTTCGTCGAAATGATTTTAGGACAAGTTGATGCCGTGACCAGTTGTTTTTACGATCATCTGATACTAACCCTCAAACTCGGCCCGAAATCAGCTTAAGTTGTGTATCAATTGTGTGTGTTTGTGTACGTGTGTGCGTGTGTGTGTGTGTGTGTGTGTGTGTGTGTGTGTGTGTGTGTGTGTGTGTGTGTGGGTGTTTGTGTGGGTGTGTGTGTTGTCTATCTATATCGATCTATTTATTCACATCACCAACAGGTTTCTGAAGTTGAAATACTAATTCAGCCACTCTCCGTCGTAGGTTAGCTGGAAGACATTGCTCTACGCGATAAGGCCGCCAATTGTACTGTATCTTTGTAATTATTTTTTGTTCGTTTTTTCCTGATGTTTAATAAATAATATTCTTATCATATCTTATCTTACGTTTGAATTTTATATCTGTTTCTAAATTGTCGACCACTGCACTCTTTCTCAAAGAGAAGGCGTATGCCCTGCAGTAAGAGATACACATATAGGCAGGTTATACGAGACTCAAAGCTACAAAGCTTGAGCTAACATCAAAAGGTTCGCCACTTGTCCACTCTTTTGTGATAAGGGTATTCGAAGTAACAAGAAAATATGTTACTTTGCACAAATGAAAATGTCTCCACGACCTCTTTGTACTTAGGTTACATAGTACAATAACGCAGATTTGTTGCAGCTTTAGAAAGTTTTTGTTGGAGAGAAGGCGCGTACTCATAATTACTTCCCTATATTGAAATAGGAAAGTAGTCGGGTAAAAAGTTCTACTCACGTTACAATGGGATGTCGACGTCTATTGATTTCAATTTAAAACATACATACATACATAACCTCACGCCTGTATCCCAGAGGGGTAGGCAGAGACCTGGGGCTGCCACTTGCCACGATCCTGACAGATCAATTTAAAACAATCCGTTACTAACACTAGAAACTAGAATACAAATCTCTGCTAAGGTAAGTTACACTAGTTAGGAGTCAAGACGTCACGCAGTATTGTAAAAAAGCTGTACAATTAATAATATAGTTAATGTAAAAAAAAAATTTGTATGTTAGTATTTGCATGTATATGTTTTTCTCTGAATCGGTTGTCTTATTGCTTGTTTATGTTTATATCACAACTATATCGTGTATTGCGCCTCTTATTTATTATATTGTGATTATCTGTGGGAAATGCTGAGGAATTGGCAAAGTGTATTTGTTAATTTTAATATTTTTTATCTCTAAGTTGTCAATTCATGTTTTTTCTCCTGGAATAAATAAATAAAATATAAAATACGTACATACATATTGAAAGTAGCTTCGTAAGTGTTTTCAATAAAATTACTTACTTAATAATACAAATGCGCACGTGGCCTACTTAGTCGAACCAAGTGTTTGAAATCAATCACTCGAGTTACGCAACAACAGGCGCGGTCAGGTGCAGGATGGGTGACTGACCTGTAACTACCGCTAGTGGCATTTTTTCCGAGCGTTTTCGTGCTTTGCAAGGCACGCTAAGCCGTTGGTGCCGGCTGTCATGTTATGGCAGTCGTTAAGCCATGTCATAGGCCTTATGGGCGGCGTGATAAATTCTGATAGTAAGGCACGCCACTGTCTTGCAACCCTTTTTTTAACCCAGGAGGAACCCTATTACAGTCTATTTATTCTTACTTGTCCAATTTAGTAAAAAAGATTCTACCCTTAAACTGTGACTTTTTAGTCCAAAACTGCCAATTTTATAAACATACTTAGTTCATGATAGTTCATGAATTTGCGAGAAAATGTCTAGTTTAGGCATCTAATCTCATTTTAGGTTAGAATCTTGTTTACTAAATTGGACAAGTAAGAATAAATAGACTGTACGGGTACCACCGGATCGGGGGAGCGCGGTGGTTATGTCGGACTCCCCGCCCTGAAAAGTGCGGTATACCGACTAAAACTCCTGGGGTGTTCCTCCGCACTCGCAAGGGACGGGGCCACGGGAACGCTTGCACACACGACCGCGACCCCGTCTGCACTGTCTTACAACCCTCCACCAACCCAGACTTGACCCCCGTGGTGGAGTATGGCCTAACCTTCCTGCGATGCAGGAAGAGACCCGTGCTTCAGCAGTGGGGACATACAAGGGTTGATATCGAATAATACAAATGTATGTTTTACATAAAAAAAATTAAAACCTACCCGAAAATCTGTATATCTATCTAATCAGCCCTTAAATAGAGCCCACTGTTGGGTATAGGACTCTCCCCATTCACGCCAACCCATCCGGTCCTTTGTTAGTCTCTTCCAATGTTTCACAGCCGCTTTCAGAACATCGTTGGCCCACCGGGCTAGTGGTTTGCGTAACTACTTCTTCTTCTTCTTCAGGCTATATTAGTCCACTGCTGGACATAGCCCTCACCTAATGAGCGCCATAGCGCAAGGTTGTGCCATCATTGGGGGGTAAAGCCCATAATCCCCATGCTGGGCATGCGGGTTGGGGATCGCAGTTTGGTGGAATTGTACCGCAGGGGACGCTGCTGCCCACCCCCCGGTTTGTGTCCCTTAGTCGCCTTTTACGACACCCGCTTACCTACTACTGAGCATTAACTATTAAGCAGGCGGTACATACTATCATCTGATTTTGTATTCCGTAGAATTCTGACATTTCATAAGTGTTGCTACTAAGTGATTGTGTTGTATTTGTGTATTATCATTATTATTAAAAAAAAGCTATCCACCGAAAAAGGAAAGAATTCGACCCATTCGATCAAGAAATGAAATGCTTGATATTATTTTATGTTTTACAGAACCTACAAAAGTCAAGAAATGATAGCTGTCAGAATTCTACGAAATAAAAAATCCAAGTAAAAGTATCTCGCAATCTTGCAATCATAAGCATGAATATATTGTTTTTAATGCACTAACCCGTGGTAAGGACTATTTTAAAAACCTATTTAGAGGCTAAAAATTCCACCCATGCCGGGACTCGAACCAGCGATCTCTGGCTATCCGTGCCAGCGCTCTTCCAATTGAGCTAATGTGCGACTCACCGGCATCAGTGAAATTTCGAACCTCTTTACAATATTCTCTGTATTACGTACAGGCAGCGACATCTGGCTGAAGTAATTTGCACCACTTGCAGCCCCGAGTACCTACTTTACAGTTAGAGTCGACCATTAGCTCAATTGGAAGAGCGCTGGCACGGATAGCCAGAGGTCGCGGGTTCGAGTCCCGGCATGGGTGGAATTTTTAGCCTCTAAATAGGTTTTTTATAAGCTTGAATGTGAGTCCAGTCTTAGTTGTTGTTAGCGGTCGGGTTATTGGTTATTTTTTACGTTTGTATTTTTAGTGTTTCTGACATTTATTTGGGCGGGACACCTGCCGAGGCGGGTAGACGGCTGGCCAGGGTAATCACAGATTGGCGATTAAGAACAGCCCTCCTATTACGTAGCACTCCACTAGTATTTAGACGACTACTAAGCGTCAAAAAATATATGCATTTGACAGCCGGAGTAGCTTAAAAAAGGTTAAAATCAACGTCACTCAACTCAGTGGATACTTACGTAATAATGCCCCAGGTCGATGGTCAGTGGCGGGCCGTCATGTCTTTTCTCGGACGATATAATTGAGTGGCGGAGGGTCCGTGGATGCGATCCAGACACATATAACCTGGCTGGGCTGTCTTTAAAAGTAGAGTTAACCGGCATTTACCTGTTTTGTCTGGTGTAACATATCCAACTTAAAAAAAATAGCAAGTTACCGTGAGGGATGCCACTAGGGGGGGAAAGGAATATACCCGGCAGTGGGAAGTAGTGGATTGATGATGATGATATGAATGCCGATTTCGTTATATTCGAGTGAACACGTCGTACAGATTGTGATCTTATTTGTCAAAATCTGACCGTTTTTAGGTTGAGTGAAGAGGGAACATAGAATCAGACATACTTACATAGACGCATATGAGCCAAATACATTACCTACTCTCTCTTTGGGCTATGAAGCAGTAGGCTAAAAATGGTTAATTTCATTGGATGACGGCACCTGAAATGTTATTTTATAGAAGACTAAATAAACGTTACAGAACTGACCCTACCCTCTACCCTGTACTAACGTATAAAATCAACACGTACCTACTTAGGAAGGCGAACCGTTTACACGGTCGAATGATTTAAGTTATTATAGAGACGGTAAATAGGCAAAGTTTTCTAAGTTATAATACGGCCTTTCGGCTTGCGTTGGAGCCGGCAAACGCTTGTACGGCTAGCAAAAAGAGTTACTTAAATTTTTTTTTAGTTTATATGAGTATAATATTATTATTTGTTATAATACAATATATTTTATCGTTACCTGTTTTACTTACCTCTTAAAAAAAAGACCTGCCCTTAGACTACTTTGCAGAAGCTTTGCAAAATGTCTCAAAATATTAAAGTTGAAGTTTAAAGTTTTTTATATTTATTTATTTATTTATTTATTTATTTATTTCGGTTTAGGTTTTCATGAAGCGCTCGTGGCCTAGTTGAACCGAAGATTATAATTTTTTATTGCCCTTATAAAAATTAAAGAAAAAAAACGAACTTTCACTGGAAGTTTGTCTTTTTTTCATATAAAATTAAATGTAACAAAAAATAACAGATTGTTTGTCTATCCGTACGCCTGTAGTAATTTTAGAACAAAAGCAAAAGTTTGGGCACAAGCGCTTTGCAGTCGGCCCAGAGAAATGTGATCTATGGAATTGTAACTTACAATTGCGTAAATAAAACTTTGCGACGCACAGCCGTTGGTCGAGTCTAGAACGAATGAAGTGTAATTTTAAACGTACATACACGTTTTAAAAATGTAACCTAGATAAATCAGCGAATTTATGGTAGCAATACCACACGCTAACTGTGAAGGAAAACTTCGTGAGAAAATCCGCGGCTTCTTCACGGTGTTTTTCTTCACGGTTAGCGTGTGGTACTGCGACTACAAATGATTTGGTCTAAGTAATAAATTACTTACTATACCTGAGCCCAATTCGAAAACGAATAGCGATAAACAAACCGCTAGGCAACGACTTGTTTACACCTAAAAGGCAGATGTTAACAACCTTTTCTAGAAATCATTTTCATACAAATAATAATCGTTCCTCCTACTAATATGAAATTCGAACTTGGCTTAGGTATAGCTTTTCTTCGATCTTCCTGAACAGACAACAGGTTAAGACAGACAAAAGAGAACAGATTAAAAGTTCATATTAATAGTGTTCCTCAAGTTTGTAGGTAACTTTAAAATTAAACAGTCATTGGTACATGCCGCACTGGGGATCGAACCTGGGGCTCTCGCTTGCAAGTCCATGGTTGTGCCCACTGAGCTACCACCGCTTCGCTGTCATTTGCGAATTTGTAGTCGCAATACCACACGCTAACTGTGAAGGAAAACATCGTGAGGAAACCCGCGGCTTGGTTGGCTCCGCACGTATTGACTAGTCTTTCCTGTGGGCTAGGCCGACTAAGCTGTCAGGATGGTATAGGTGCTGGGCAAGCCTACACCATCTATAAAAAACCATGTCCCAGGCACTACAGCGTCGGAGTGGTCCCTTCACCCATCTAGTGTGAGTGAAGATGCCACTGGACGCTGCATAAATCATCTCATTAAGTAGATGCAAAAAGGCCAATATTATTATTATTAATGTGAAAAAAGAGTCTCTCAAGATTAAATAAATACTGGAGCAGTTCCTTTTTTTGGTTTCATGACAATCAAATTTTTGTTATGAAAAATTGATTTAATTTCAATGATCTGTATTTTGTATTCCGCTAGTGGCATTTTTCCGAGCGCTTCCGTGCTTCGCAAGGCACGTTAAGCCGTTGGTGCCGGCTGTCATATAATGGCAGTCGTTAAGCCATGTCATAGGCCTTATGGGCGGCTTGATAACTTCTGACAGTAAGGCCCGCCACTGTCTTACAATCCTCCACCAACCCGGACTTGGCCCCCGTGGTGGAGTATGGCCTAACCTTCCTGCGATGTAGGAAGAGACCCGTGCCCCAGCAGTGGGGACATATAAGGGTTGATAACGATCTGTATTTTAGGTTTATAGGTCACCCCGCACAAAATATTTAATAAATATTGTGTCTTATTTGCACGCCAACTGCCAGCCAGACTGTCAAGTCTCAAATAGTCTCAATCAAACCTCTTTCGCTCATGGCACCTGCAGAGTAATTAAATGTTTGCGCTTGATGCTCCCAAAAGTCAGATATTAATATTACGTTACGAACACGAGTATTATTCCTTAAATACGCTTTAATAATAATAACAACAAGATGATGTATTTCTAATTACTTGGTCGCAGCTGCTGTCATGCTCCGGTTGGGAGTACAGTATGTTACCATCGTAGTTTCGGTTTCATTTTCTTTATTTTAAGAACATAAATTAGTGTACTTACGTAACATTCACAATCACAGTATTCCAACAAGAATGTGCACCAATTGTATATAATTAAAACGGTTTTAATACGGATTTCACTCGTTTATTATATTTTTATAATTTTCCGACGTTTCGTCACTTTTGCAGGTGCCGTGGTCTCGGATGACTGAGGTGACAGGCGTCTTTTTGAAAGCATTAACTGTTGGCGGAATTCAGCAAAGTAATTTTAACTTTTTAACGCTATTAACTGTTTAGTTTATTTTAATGCTAAAACCTATTTAGAGGCTAAAAATTCCACCCATGCCGGGATTCGAACCCGCGGCCTCTGGCTATCCGTGCCAGCGCTCTCCCAACTGAGCTAATGGGCGACCAATTATATATATTCACAATCATCATGATGTCATGATGATGATGTCGTTTGAATTATACAGGATGTTCGACATAAGAACAGCCTTAAGCTAAGCCAGCGAGTTATCCTACTGTGCCTGCATTACATTTTATACTCTGTAGTAGGTACTTTGGAGCGATCTCATTATAGTAACCTCGCTAATTGTGCCTTTTGTACGCGATCAGGGCACAGACTAACTAAATCAGATGTATCGAGCCGCTGTCTCTTGCTCGGCGGATACTGTAGAAGCCTTGAAAAGTAAGCGTAAGTCTGGGGCAGAGAGTCTATTTTGCAGCAACTAAAACGTTTTCCTTATTTTCCTTATTCAAACTCTCACAGACCTCATTAAGACCTCATCACAGAATGGTGTGAATACTACAAAAAAAAAAAAAACCGACTTTAAAACTCTACTAAAACGTACTTCTTCTTAGAGTGTCGATGGCACTAGAGCACGAAAAGTACAAAAATAATTTAAACGAAAATTGCCTTTAAATCCGACGTAGGTATTGTAAAAGTCTCAATAACCTGAGTTAAGCAACAACAGGCGCGGCCAGGTGCTGGATGGGTGACCGTCCCGTGACTACCGCTAGTGGAATTTTTCCGAGCGCTTCCGTGCTTCGCAAGTTATGTTAAGCCGTTGATGCCGGCTGTTCCTGTAAAGGCAATCGTTAAGCCATGTCACAGGCCTTATGGGCGGTTTGATAACTTCTGACAGTAAGGCCCGCCACAGCCTTACAATCCTCCACCAACCCGGACTTGGCCCCCATGGTGGAGTATGGCCTAACCTTCCTGCGATGCAGGAAGAGACCCGTGCCCCAGCAGTGGGGACATACAAGGGTTGATATCGAATATCGAATTGTAAAAGTATAATTGTATTGTAGAATTTGTAGAGACGGTGCCAAGTTATATGATACAGCGACTCCAAAATATTATTTTAATGCTGAAGCTCCGACCATTTCAAAAGTATGAACTAAATTATATATTCGTATCATAAGCACATTTCTTAGAATAAAGTTATTTTAATTTATATTCTTTTTAATGCACTAACCCGTGCTAAGGACAATTTAAAAATCCTATTTAGAGGCTAAAAATTCCACCCACGTCAGGACTCGAACCCGTGACTTCTGGCTAACCGTGCCAGCGCTCTCCCATCTCAGCTAATGGGCGACTCACCGACATCAGTGAAATTTCAAACCTCTTTACAATACTCTCTGTACTACGTAATTCTTATTCTGTTCGTTATCAACCCTTGTATGTCCCCACTGCTGGGGCACGGGTCTCTTCCTGCCTCGCAGGAAGGTTAGGCCATACTCTACCACGGGGGTCAAGTCCGGGTTGGTGGAGGATTGTAAGACAGTGGCGGGCCTTACTGTCAGAAGTTATCAAGCCGCCCATAAGGCCTCTGACATGGCTTAACGACTGCCATTATATGACAGCCGGCACCAACCGCTTAGCGTGCCTTGCGAAGCACGGAAGCGCTCGGACAATGCCACTAGCGGTAGTCACGGGACGCTCACCCATCCTGTATCTGACCGCGCCTGTTCTTGCTTAACCCAAGTGACTGATTCCACTCACTCGGTTCGCCTTATTCTGTATTTCTTTTAATTAATTTATTTTTTGCAGTATCTAAAAGTAGCTACTTTGAATTTGAAAGCCATATTTGTACAAATGATATCTGTGATTTTAGTGCTGTAGTGTTTTGAGGTCGGTTTTTAATAAAATAACATTATAATTATCACGATTTTGTGAATTTTACTACGACTCCGTCAAATTGTTTTTGCCGAGTGAAAATTCGGAGTCTCTTTAAAAAATACCCATATCATTTGAAATGTGCCTGTATATTTTGAAGAGTTCCCTTGATTTATCCAGGACACCATCATCAGATCCTGATTTGATGAATATGAAAGCGATGACGATGATGACCCCTTTCAAACAAGCATATTTTTCGTATAGGATCAGGCATCTTCGAGTAATCGGGACACATACATAAAAAAATGGGTTCAGATGAATTAAGAACCTCTTCCCTTTTTGAAGTCGGTTATAAATACCTACAGACATCCCCGGTCACGTTATCCCCAGTCAGGTTATCCCCGGTCACGTTATCCCCGGTCACGTTATCCCAGGTCACGTTATCCCCGGTTTTTCGTACGCTAACAATCTGTTAATCTTCTGTCAGTTGTGTTTTTTTTTTGGTTGCATAATGACCAAATAACATTGTCTGATCAGATTAGAGTACAGAAATCGAACCGAAGAATTAATTATGATACAAACTGTATTTGCGCGGGTATTTACGCGTTTAATTTTACATTTTTAAATTTTACTTTTACAGGCCCTAAGTCTTCCGGGACCATGGTACCTACTTGCAAAAGTGCCGAAACGTCGGAAAATTGTAAAATTTTAAAATTATACCAGTAAATATCCCTGCAAATACAGTTTTTATTGTGTCTAGTGCTCGTGTTAATCTTAAAAAATTAATATGATATTAATTTGTACCATCGAGTGCCCTTTGTACAGCGGCTCAACCTCAAACTGTTTTGATTTTAATAATCAATGTTCCCACGACACAGGGTATACTAGTGTGGGCCAGAGGCAACGTAGGTGCCTGTATGTAAAAAAAAGTATTTAGGTGTAATTTTTGGTTCATTCGGTTATTCTGTTCTATTCCTCTTGAGTTCAGAGTGAGTGTAATATTCGTTGTGGCTGCGGAAATGAGGATCTAACTCAATTAACGTTTTGCTTTGTTGTCTGGGCTTTCGGGACCGAAAGGCATTAAGCGCCCGGGTTAAGGACGAACGGCAATAGGGTTAACGAAATATTTCACTGCTTCCTTGCCCTAGCGGTATCGCAGTGGGTTGATTCCTACTCGGAGCCTCCGTGCGGGTGTATTTCACCCTTCTGAAGGTTCTTGCTGCCTGTACGTAACACAGAGAGTATTGTAAAGAGGTTCGAAATTTTACTGATTCCGGTAAGTCGCCCATTAGCTCAGTTGGGAGAGCGCTGGCACGGTTAGCCAGAAGTCGCAAGTTCGAATACCGGCATGGGTGGAATTTTTAGACTCTAAATATCTTTTTAAAATTTAAAATCTTAGCACGGGTTAGTGCATTAAAAAGAATATAACCTTCTGAAGGTGTTGGTTGATGGGATGGATAGCCCCATACAGTGCCACTGGGTGTCAATGCACCTTATGCTGACAAGCAGGAGGCTGGCAGGGACTAGGCTATAGTACACTCTAAATAGTTTACAACTTAGCATTTGAAATGGACACCTAGTTTGAGTTGTAACTTTTACTAAGCCGCAGTTTCTGCGCTACTTTGAATAAAACCTTTTCATTTCATAGCACAAGTCAAATTGTTACTAACACTATATGGGCTGAAATAAATTAATAATAATAATTACACTATTTTTATTTTTAATGCACTAACCCGTGCTAAGGAACAAATTTAAAAACCTATTTAGAGGCTAAAAATTTCACCCATGCCGGGATTCGAACCCGCATAATAATATTCGAATAATAATAAGTTTGCAATGTCCTTTTCCGGTTTCTACAGCACTAGATCGGGACCAACGATTGTGCTGTACCGAACACTAGTGAACTAGTAATTTGAAGCGATGCCATTGCGCTGCGTGCTCGCCGCGATTGCGTAACGTTTGCGCGGCGTACGTATGTAAGTATGTATGTGATGATACCCTGACGATGTTGCGCGGCGGGCTTTTGGACACTTGGTAGAAAATTGGTTTGATTTATAGGGAAGAGCGGGCGCTCGTGCTCTTCCACTATAAAGGAAAATTTCCCGCCAGGCAGTACGTATGCCTGGGGACGGCCGGTCCAACTGTTGTTAGTCGGACGTTATATTTATGGTATGTCATTGAAACACTTTGATTGCGCGATGCAGGAATGTTGGAGTTTGTAGTGCGCGCGAATGACATGTGCTCACCACAGATTTGACGATGAAACATTACTGCTTGCTTTCTTACTACGAATATGTAGAAAACAAAAGTAGATAGGTATAAATCTGGGAGGATCCATTAATTATCAAGTAATTGACTGGAAGAGCGACTACTTTGTATTCCATGTAACGACACGATTTCGTTAGTTATAAATATGTTTATAAATATGAAGCGCTCGTGGCCTAGCGGAACCGAGTGATTGGAATCAAATACTTGGGTGAAGCAACAACAGCCGCGGTCGGGTACTGGCTGGTTGTCTATCTCGTGACTACCGCTAGTGGCATTTTTTCCGAGCGCTTCCGTGCTTCGAAAGGCACGGTAAGCCGTTGGTGCCGGCTGTCATGTAATGGCAGTCGTTAAGCCATATCAGATGCCTTATGGGCGGTTCGATAACTTCCGACAGTAAGGCCCGCCACTGTTTTATAATCTTCCACCAACCCGGTCTTGGCCCTCGTGGTGGAGTGTGGCCTGATCTTCCTGCGATACAGGAAGAGACCCGTGCCCCAACAAATAATCAAAATATGTTTGTATCCATTGTTTCAATAGCGATTAGTCCTCTAAACGATGTGTCTGTATTATCTAAAGTGTTATCATACCTCAGCGCTTGTAACGTAAATTGGCACAACTATCAGGCTGGGCGCATGCTGAGACGCAGGCGACGCAGCACAGCGCAGCACAGTTCAGCACAGAGCAAGGCAGTTGAGGCAGACATAGGCCCCCACCGCTTGCTGCGACGCAACTATTCGCTCCATTCCTTGGCAATTCTCACCCATAATTACTCTTTCAATGTCTTTTTTGACTAGTCTGGATGATTTGTATCATACGAACAAGGTTCACAGCGAACTAATTCAATTAAATGTTCTGTCTTTGCAACAAAATTGTTGGTAAACACGCCTCGACTTGCACACGTCGCGCAGAAGTCTGTGCCGACACTACAACTCGACGCAGCAGGGCAGACACATGTCTGCGTCGCACGTGCCTGCGCCCGCAGCATACGTAGCTCAATGACGTTCCATGCTTTACAAAATCTGCGCTGCCCTGCGCTGCGCTGTGCTGCGTCGCCTGCGTCTCAGCATACGCCCAGCCTGAGAACGGGGTGCATAAATCTCATGTCTTACTAACGAACTCGCAAAGCTTGCTGAAGTCGTGGAGCCCGTTGTATCTATTGAAAAATCTTAGTATCTTTTTCTACAAAGATTTCCAGAAGAGATAAGTCTCTTGAAACAAGGCTTCTGTCTATAACTTGATATCGTGACCATTCCTCATGCAAATGAGTGTACAAGGTTAGACATTATCATGGTATTAAACATTAAACTCACCTTATGAAGGTAATATCGCGCCTCACTGTTTCAGTTTATTGGGCTATATTTTGTTTTGCTTTGTACGCGATACCGTGAAATTGCGAGGGGAGGTCTGTGGAAGAAACGCGACCTGCTTTATGGTGTAGCTATCAGACTCGTTACATATATATGAAGATTTTTCGGGCACAGGCTTTCTCTTATAGAGAAAGAATATCTACAACGAGATCGAATCTCAGGTCTCAGAACTTAGGTCTTCACGCAAACTTTCGCCTGAATACACACTTACAACCTTTCGCCTTTATAATTATTAGTGTAATGTGATGGTGTGATTATGATTTAATTGGATGTAACAAAACATAACATTTACATACAGGCACATACATTGCTTCTGGCCCCACACTAGGATACCCTGTGTCGCGGGAACCAGAAACAACGACATCAAAAACATGTAAACATCCTAGATCTGGGGGTTTTTTGGTTTATCCCAAGCCGGGATTCGAACCCGGGACCTCTTGCATGGTAGGCAGATACGCTACCGCTACGCCACAGAGGTCGTCATGTAGATAGATAGATAGAGAACACTTTTCTTAAAAAACTTACTTAAAAAAGGAAATTACACAGATATTTCTTAACCTAAGAGTACAGGCGGCATTATCACTAAAAGTGATATCTCCCAGACAACCTTTGGATGGACTGGAGCAATATATTGGATAAGGAAGTAGATGTACAACCAAATCAAAATATTTTAGATACATATGAATAAAACATGCTTAATTGTGAAAATAATTATACCTACTAACCCTTAATAGATACATACAAATAATATACATAAATAGAGAGTCATATAAAAATACATATTTTATATAAATGCATACATTTATAGGCTTAACAAAATATAGACAGGACATGAATGAAATACCAACAATAGCAGAACAGTACTACAAATATCAGCAAAAGTTTCACATAACACTAGCGAGATAGTATTCTTTTACCATAGTTTTAAAAATATTTTATTCACTGTTAAGTTCCAAATCTATTTTGCGATTAATGTGTTATACTCTGTCTGTGTATGTACTCGTATATCTTAAACCGCAAATAATTTTCTAACGTGTCTATATATTATGAAAACGCATCTGTCTGTTATTATGATAAATTGTATGCTGACTTCTATGTCTTACCTATGTCATTGACAACTACAGCTTCTGTAGCATAGACTGTAATAAATAACTTCAAAGGGTTTTTTCTTTTTATCCTACGCCGTAGCCGTATGTGTCGTAGCGTGCGCTACGGAAATTAATTTGCTGCTCGTGAGTGAAGTTGACATGTTATCGATGAGCTTACACTGACTGCTTTGAGGTAAAATATCGCTTTAAACTCTCAAAAGCAAGGGTATTAATAGAGTTGATATCGCTCGTGGCCCAGTGGGACCGAGTGATTGGAATCAATCAATTGAGTTTAGCAACAACTGGCGCGGTCAGGTGCTGGATGGTTGACCGTCCCGTGAATACTGTAATCCGTCCCGTGAATACTGCTCTCCCAACTGAGCTGATGGGCGTTAATTAGCCCAGTTGGAAGAGCGCTGGCACGGTTAGCCAGAGGTCGCGGGTTCGAGTCCCGGCATGGGTGGATTTTCTAGCCTCTAAATAGGGTTTTAATATTGTTCTTAGCACGGGTGCGTGCACAAAAAAGAATATAGTAGTGAGTTTTTTATGTAGCTTATAAAAGTCCCACTGCGGGGCACAGGCTTTCTCTCAGAGAGAGAGAGACAGAGTATGGGCTTATTTACAACGCTTGCCCACCGCAGATTGGCAATTTCACACGCTGAGGATTGAACACTTTATACACTCAGGAATGAAATGAAATGAAAAGGTTTTATTCAAAGTAGCGCAGAAACTGCGGCTTAACCTTTAGCTACTGATGTGGATTTAATTTCACGTAAACACTGACGTGGGGGCCTCAGAGGCCCGTGTATATACATGCTTATATTTAAAAATCTTTGGGTCTTTTAGGGTTTAGTGTTTAATAATTAGCTTAAGTGGATATATTTAAATAAAATAAAATGATTTTTGTATAATGTATTTGTTTATAATTAACTATTATATCAAAGTTTAGAAAACGCTTAGCATTTTTTGACAAAATCACAAGAGGTCTTATATCACAAAAATATTAAAAAAATCAACCAATTAACTTATAATCTTAATTTTAAATAGTCTTTCTAGTAAATGGCACATAAGAAATTAATAATAACTAATAATAAAAAATTAACAACATAAATACTGAGGTGGGGTCTAAGAGGCCCACAAGAAATTTCAAAATGAATTTACTTACCGAAATTGCGCGCGCAAACACGTGCACTGCTGTTGACCGCCTCGGCGCGACTAAACTCGAAGGTACTAGAAGCTACGCGTATGCCGTGCGCGGAGGAAGGGAGTAAAGAACAATTTTAGTTTTCTTGAGGCCTGAGAGGCCTCTACGTCAGTAGTTAAAGGTTAATGAACGTTACAATTCAAACTAGGTGTCCATTTCATGAACTAGATCATTTTGGAGAAAAAATGGACAAAAAAAACTCCAAACACGTTTATAAGCAACATAAAAAAACTCCAGGTTTATTTATAGCTCATTTTGTCACGATATTTTATTCCGCTATTTGACACGTATCAAATTTGACGCGATAAATGAATATTTCCTATAGTATTTAACGTAAGAAACCGAAATATATTAATTTTGCTGAGTAAGTATGCAGAATGGCCGCAAAATTTGCAAAGTAAAAAAAAAAATTTCCTCGTTTAACTCGTAACGGCGAAAACGCTATCCGCCATCTTGAAACCATCTAAAGTATGTAAACAAACATCTTTCAGGCAGAGCCAGTGGACATTGATTATTATAGGACTTACATCAAAGTGATTTTCACATAAATACACCCGAGTTTCAATTGATAAACAGTCGGGGTCTCTGTTGGCAAGTTTGGTTTGAGCCAAGTTTTTCGAATGTTAATTTCACTGGGTACACGAATCCACAACTTCCCGGTGTTCTTTATTGACGTGTTTTTCATTCTCGAACAATGCAATAATGATAATTTGGTATATTTTGGATGTAAATTCGATGAAATCACGGTTGCGTTGTTGTTATTTCACTACGCTCAGAGATCACTTACAGAAAATTGAATGTATGTTTGTTAACAATTTTTTGGACTTCAAACCATAGACAAAATGGCTGACCGCGTTTTTGGCTGTTTAGGAAAATAAAGTTTTAAAATATATTTTTATGTTGCTTTTAAGTCCTCAAAAAATATACTTAAATATTTTTTGGTGTAATGGAAGAGTTATTTACCGCGCGCGCTTTCGCGCAGCGGCGCCCCCCCCCCCGTCGGTCGTTCAATCTGTTGGTCGCCTGGGTCCCGCTCCACAAAGTGAAGCAAGGCCCACGCGACCCCTCCCGCCAGATTTTTCGCCGCTGGCCAGCAAGATCCCATAAAGAGAAGTTACTTACCAGCGCCCAGGGTGCACCGGCCCTTGCCACTTACCCTTCCCACTGGTTCAAGATGAATCAGTAGGAACGGAAGCGGAAGGGCACACGGGAAGGTAATCTGGCATCGCACCCCACTGTCCTACAAACCTCCACCAACCCGGACTTGGCCTCCGTGGTGTAGTATGGCATAACCTTTCTTCAATGCAGGAAGAGGCCCGTGCCTGAGCAGTGGAGACATACGGGGTTGAAATCGAAAAAAGTACTATGCCTAAAACAAACTATACAGTGGGGGACTATATCAGTAAACGTGTGGATTTTACGCCTCCACTGATAAGGTGGTCGTAAACGAGATGTTCCACCCTGGGCGATGTCTCTCCTTGTTTACAAGGCCAATATAAAGTACTTTTATGTTACTGTAGCTGTTATCTAAAGCCCACAATTTTTATTTAAATTATGTATTGGACATTCGGCAAACACAATGTAAATTCCCGTTCCAATTGACGGCCTCGGTGGCGCAGCGGTTTGGCACGCTGACTGTAAAACCGAAGGTCTCGGGTTCGATCCCTGGCCAAACTAGGAAACAAACTTTTCTAGTTTGTCTCGGGTCTGGGATGTTATCTATGTATTTATTGTATATAGTCTATAGTCGAGTTAGTACGTGTAACACAAGTCATGTAGTTGTGCTTAGTATAGGGCTAACGAGATCCTTGAATATTTATTTATACATACATAACCTCACGCCTGTATCCAAGAGGGGTAGGCAGAGACCAGGGACTACCACCTGACATTCTCTACGTCCAAATAAAATTGATTTGATATGATTATATCATTACAGCTGGAAGGGGAATAAAGACGAGAAATGATGTAAGGAGGTATATAGGCATTTTTACAGGCAGTATTAAAAAACTGATAATTATGATTATAAGATAAGAATATTCTTTATTGTACACACCAGAAAATAATTACGGAGACAACAGTTACAAAAGAAGAGGTACAATTGGCGGCCTTATTGCTGATAGCAATTTCTTCCAGGCAACCTTAAATCGGAAAGATTGCTGAAGGAGAAATTGAGAAATTATATTCTTTTTAATGCACTAACCCGTGCTAAGGACAATTTCAAAAACCTATTTAGAGGCTAAAATTCCACCCATGCCGGGATTCGAACCCGCGAACTCTGGCTATAAGTGCCAGCGCTCTTTTTAACTGAGCTAATCATGGTTACCTGTATCAATCTAACATATTGCGGTGCATGCTTAATGTACCTGTTGTGTTACTATTTTTGTCTCCTTGCAGAAATCTAGCAGTCTGTTGCTATAGGTGAAAACCTGTAAATGGCCCAGTTTATAAGTTTTATATGTGGTTTCTCAGCTGTTGGTTTTCCATAGATAAAAAATTAATAAAATAAAAAATTATGCAGTGCTCACAACACTCATGACATAAGTGTCATAATTATGTCATAATTATGTTGTCATAATTATGTTGTCATAATTATGTTGTCATAATTATGTTGTCATAATGATGTTGTCATAATTATGTTGCCATAATTATGTTATTACGTGGCGCTCTTTTGGGGAGGGCTATGTCCATCAGTGGACTAACGAGGACGAGATGTCATAATTATGTCAATTATGTCATGTCATTTTGATCGAATCAAAATGAACTAGTTTGATTTGATCAGATTCGAATTTAATTGAATAAGATTATGCATTATGATTTACTCAGCCGTTCATCACGGTTAAGATAACAACGCTCATATAGTAACGATACGTTCACTTACACAACTGACAGCAGGCACGTTCCGTTCACATCCTCCAGGCTGTAGCTGAAAATCAGCGATCTGTTCTACCGAGCAGATACTGACGCTGAGATACGGCCATTTTGTACTGGTGCATCACACACACGCCATACAATGGTTTTCATGGCAAATATTTTAGCCTCTAAATAGGTTTTTAAATTTATCCTTAGCACGGGTTAGTGCATTAAAAATAGAAATAGTATAATCATGTGGGTACAGTGATATCGTTCCGATGTAAAACCTAACTGCAAAGTAGGTAGTCGGGGCTGTAAGTGATGCAATTTGCTTAAGCCAGATGTCGCTGCCTGTGCATAATACAGAGAATAGTGAAAAGAGGTTCGAAATTTCACTGATGCCGGTGAGTCGCCCATTGGCTCAATTGGTAGAGCGCTGGTACGGATAGCCAGAGGTTGCGGGTTCGAATTCCGGCATGGGTGAAATTTTTAGCCTCTAAATAGGTTTTTAAATATTTTTGTTGTCTTAAGTCACAGAACATTTTTATGTTCTGTGTCTTAAGTCATGCATGCAGAACTTTTAGGTACCTATTATTTTAAGCTTTTGTTTTGTTTGTTTTGAAAAAGTGTGTGTGTGTGTCAAAAAGTGCAAATAAATAATTATCTTATCTTTTCATACCCAGTATAATAATAACATAACATAATGTTCCCGTATTCTAGAGGGGTAGGCAGAGACCAGCGCTTGCTGTGATGGAAAACATCGTGAAGAAACCCAAGTGCTTTGGAGGCGACTAAACCGGCGCGGGCGTTGAGGAGACGCGCGGGGCAAGAGGGGCTCCGTGGCCTGCGACGGCCGGGGGGGCAGCGCGGACCCGCCGCACGGCCACGACACTTCTCGATATATCGCGACGGTGAAATAATGTACTTTGTTCGCTAGTCATTATACCCACCTATGTTAACTACAGTCCACGCTTTTATTTAGCAGTCTAGATATCCCTAAATTAATAAAGATAGGGCACTAGTCTCTTCATATGGTCCTTTTTCGCCAAAACAAGGACTGACGAGCGAATAAAAGTTACGCCGCCTTCGACACGTCACTTCAAGCAAATCATCAAAGCTCGCGGCTACCAAGTGCCGCGCGAGCTTACGTTTGCGACGAGTCACCGAGGAAGATATCTGTTCGTGATAAATCAGCGCTTCTTGGAAGAGAGTACCAGCTTCGTAGCAACTTATCAGTCAACGTGGGTCATCGCTTCGGCACCCTACGCAGCCACTACGACGCAACGGTCTTCGCTCTTATCCATCGCCGAGAAAGAAGTATCGTTGGAGTTTGGACCCTGCAGTGAAAGCTTGATGATTCGCCTTCGGACGGCAAAACTGTGAGATCTTTCCAACTTCCTTACCTGCCTAAAACCCGCTTATCCCACAGCCAAACTATTTTCGTATCTATCTATACTTACCTCCTACATTTGTACATCATACAAAACATTCATACATAATCACAAAACCCAAAATTTGCTTCAAAATTAACAAACAAATAACTTGAGGGTACACATTCATAATCTACCTACATACTCATACCATTTTTCGAAAATAGCAAAGTTTTATGCAAAGTCAAACGCCTGCCGTTTTCGATTAGCAAACATTCGCAATCCGTCATCTTTTGGCAATCCTCCGTCAAGTGAAATAAGTTACTGAACGTACAAGTACAACTTAATCTGTGAAGTTGAAAAAAAAAAAAAAACTTATTTTTATCTTTGATTGATCCAAACAAAACAAATAATCATCCTAAAATGGCGACTAGAGAGATTGTAACTGAAACCAAAGAATTAATCAAAAAACGTGCTTCAGTAAAGTCGAAACTTACTCAGTTTATAAATTACATGTCCGCGACTAAAAATTACGAACAGTTAAGTGAGTCCCAGTTGCTGGAGATGGAAATAAGAACGAACAAACTCGATGCTTTATACGAGACCTTTGATACTTTACAGAATGAGTTGGAAGTGTTAGTTGAAAACCCTGAAGAGCAGTACAGCGAGCGCGAGCATTTCGATCGATTGTATTACAGGGAGCTCGCGGCTGCTCGCGAGCTTATTGCGACATATCGCAAACAACAGAATGCGGATGCTAAGTCTGAGGTAAGCTCTGGTGAGGCTCCAACAGTGTTAACACACAGACAAAACAACGTGAGGTTACCTAAAATTAACCTACCTCATTTCAGCGGAGGCTACCAGGATTGGCTTGAGTTTAAAGATATTTATGTTTCCTTAATTCACGAGGAAAATAGCATTGACAACATAAACAAGTTCCATTATTTACGTGCTTCTCTTCATGGAAGTGCAGCCTTAGTCATCAGGAGCTTAGATTTCAAATCAGATAACTATCATTCAGCTTGGAGGTTACTTTGCGAACGATATGATAACAAACAACTATTAGTAAACAATCATGTTCAAGCCATGTTCAATGTTGAATCTATTCAAAAGGAGTCGAGCCACGGTCTTCGTATGATCGTTGACGCTACAAACAAGAACCTCAGAGCCCTTGCAACTTTAGATCAACCAGTTGAACACTAGGACACCCTAATTATTCACATCATGACTTCAAAATTAGACACTGTAACCAGTAGGGAGTGGGAAGAATTTAGGAATGGTCTTACAGAGCCTCCTAACCTGGAAAAATTCACAAAATTTCTCACGAACAGATCTAACCTTTTAGAAACAATTGAAGAAGCTAAGAATAACAAAGGGATGTCAGAAACGATGCACACTAATAGGTCAAAAAGCTTTGTTGTCTCATCCGGCAACGCAAACAAACCTCACAAAAAAACTTATTCACTCATATGCCCATTGTGTACTGGAAAACATCACATTTTTAGTTGTGAACAATACCGATCACTGCCTGTAGCCACACGCATACTTAAAGCTACAGAATACAAAGTATGTCTTAACTGCCTTAGACCAGGGCACACAGAAAAACGGTGCAGCTTGAGTCACTGCAAATACTGTAAACTCAAGCACAACACATTTTTACATAAACACAGTGACGAGTCCCACCCACATGAAAATGTGGCCTTAACAGCTAGTAATTGTGAATCAACCCTAACACATCATGTTTTACTGTCCACAGCACTTGTCAAAGTAAAGGACTGCAATGGCACCCTACATAATGCCAGAATATTACTTGATAATGGAAGCACAGCAAACTTTATTACCTCCAACTTACATGGTAAGCTCAATTTACCTATTCAGACGGTGCAAACAATGGTAACAGGGATAAACAGTCAAACGTCCAACACTAATCGCGCTTGCTCTTTACACTTGCAGTCTTGCGACGGTGACTTCATGGCAACATTAGATTGTTACATAATTCCAAAGATTACCTCTTCGACACCAAGCATATACATACATACAGACAGCATACCTCTGCCGTCAGGAATTTGCCTAGCTGATCCATCTTTTAACGTCCCTTCTACCATAGACATTTTAGTGGGAGCTGACGTGTTCTGGAGTGTGATTGGAACCAATCGCATCCAACTAGGCAAGCATAATCCTGTACTCTTTGAGACAAAACTAGGCTGGCTTATATCAGGCACCTTAAATCAGCCTAGAGATAATAAAACAGTTTGTATGTTCATGCAAAATAATAATCAACTAAATACAGATCTTACCCGCTTCTGGGAACTAGACACAATACATCCAAAGTATGACTTCACCAATGAGGAACATGCATGCGAAAAAATATACACAGAAACAACAAAACGAAGTGGTGATGGACGCTTTACTGTTACTGTACCGTTGAAAGAGTCACCAAAGGAACTAGGCAATTCCTATGACATGGCTTTGCGTAGGTTTCTTTTGTTAGAACGCAGACTTCAAAGAGAACCTGTCATGAAGCAGCGTTACGTAGAATTCATGGAAGAATACGAAAAACTAGGCCACATGAGTGAATCTCTTCCTGAATCAGCAAAGTCACCATCCTATTTTTTACCACATCATGGAGTCTTAAGAGAGTCTAGCTCCACTACAAAGCTCAGAGTTGTCTTTGACGCCTCTGCCGTTACAACTTCTGGCAAATCATACAATGACATACAACTAATTAGTCCTACCATACAAGACGACTTCCTAGCAATTTTGCTCCGATTTAGACAGCATCAATTTGTTGTTTCGTCAGACATAACTAAGTTTTACAGGCAGGTAGAGGTTGATATCGCGCAGCGGTCTCTACAACAAATCTTGTGGAGATCGGATCCATCACATCCACTTAAAAATTACACCTTAAACACCGTAACGTATGGAACAGCGTCAGCTCCATTCATTAGCACACGGTGTCTTCTTCAAATATCAAATGAATCGTCACACCAACCGACACAACGTGCCATTGCTCATGACTTTTATGTAGATGATTTTTTATCAGGAGCAAACACAATTAATGAAACTATAGAATTGTGTCGTAATGTTTCAGATACTCTACAATCAGGACAATTTCATCTACGCAAGTGGCAATCAAATAACGATACAGTCTTACAAGCCATAAGTCAGGACAGCAAAACTCAAAATACAGTAGATCTGAGTGCAAATGAACTTTCCAAGACTCTAGGTCTTAGTTGGCAGTGCAGTAGAGACACATTGACATTCTCAATCAACATAAACATTAATCCAAACACAAAGCTTAACAAACGCACCATACTTTCGACAATTGCACAGGTATTTGACCCACTTGGATTAGTTTCCCCTTGCATTGTAGAGGCTAAAATACTTATGCAAAAATTATGGCTAAGTAAGTGTTCTTGGGATGAAGAAGTAACTTCGGACATTAAACGTCAATGGTGTAACTTTGTCCTCACTTTGCCGCACTTAAATAACCTACACATACCTAGGTGGATAACTTGTAACCAGCCTAAATCTATTCAATTTCATGTTTTTACAGACGCATCAGAGAAAGCATACGGCGCCTGTCTGTATGTTCGCTCCGTAGCTGGGGATGGTTCAGTTTGTGTCCACCTTCTGGCCTCTAAAAGCAAGGTGGCCCCTCTTAAACCAACTACTATTCCACGCCTGGAATTATGTGGTGCCTTGATGGGGGCAAGACTTGGTGCTAAAATACTAAATTCACTCACCTTGAAATGTAACGAAATAGTATGGTGGAGTGACTCTACCATCGTACTAGCCTGGATAGCGTCAGCAGACAATCTACTTAAACAGTTTGTCCGTCGCCGTGTCTGCGAAATACAAGACACATGTGGCAAAAACTCATGGCGCTACGTGCCAACCAAAGAAAATCCCGCAGACCTTGTATCTCGAGGTCTCAGCGCGGACTTAATCTGCAACTCTACCATTTGGTGGTCAGGTCCATCATTTCTACGATCACCTCCTTCACTTTGGCCTTCAATGCCAAATTCAGATGAAGTAATTTCGCTACCAGAGACAGTTCAATCGTTTCACTTAACACATAAAACTGACGATCAATTCTTACATACTTTGATAGTTAACTGTTCTTCTTTCTCAAAATTGGAACGAATTGTTGCATACATCCTCAGGTTCGTTAATATTTGCAAGAACTCTACTATAAAACAACAACATTCACTTACACATTCAGAATTAAATGCTGCTTCTAATCTACTGTTGCGCACAGCCCAGAGAGAGTCCTTCCCAGAAGAGTATGAAAGACTTAGAGCGGGGAAGACTCTACCGAGGAAAAATCGTCTTGCTTCCTTGTCGCCTTATTTAGACTCAGACGTAATGAGAGTTGGTGGAAGGCTCGATTATTCATATTACGATTACAATGTTAAACATCCTGTGCTTTTATGCAGCAAACATCATTTGTGCAAGCTTATATTTCACTCATTTCACAGACGTCTCCTACATGCAGGTCCTCAGTTGCTTCTTACAACCATCCGGCATAGCTATTGGCCGCTAGGTGGCAGAAACTTGGCTAAGAAAACTGTTCGTGCATGCGTTAAGTGCGTTAGATTCAAGGGCAAAACTGTACAGCCAATAATGGGAAATCTTCCTAAGCAACGGCTTCAGCTGGAATTTCCATTCCTCGAAACTGGTACTGATTACGCTGGGCCGGTCCTGCTAGCAGACCGTAAAGGTAGAGGCTGTCGGCTTATTAAGGCTTACATATGCGTTTTTGTGTGTCTAGCCACAAGGGCAGTGCATCTAGAGCTTGTTTCAGATTTAACTAAAGAAGCTTTCATCGCAGCTTTGAACCGCTTTATTGCTCGTCGGGGAAAGCCTAAAACTATATTTTCCGACAACGGTACGACCTTTGTCGGTACATTTAATGAACTTTCAAGCATGTTAAGACAGGACTTTGCAAAAGAGATGACTGATTTAGGTATACATTTTTCCTTTATCCCAGCTTATACACCACACTTCGGCGGCATTTGGGAATCTGCTGTAAAATCGATAAAACATCACCTACGTCGCATTTTGGGTCTTACTCATCTTACATACGAAGAAATGTCTACCTGTCTTATTCAAATTGAAGCAATTTTAAATTCTCGTCCCATAACTCCCATGTCCAGTGACCCATCCGACCTGATCCCTCTTACTCCTGCCCATTTCCTTGTTGGAAGGTCTCTAATGTTTCTGCCTCATCCACAGGTCATACACGAGAAGATTACCAATCTTCAGCGGTTCCAAAGAGTAGAGCAGCTGAAGCAACATTTTTGGAACCGCTTCTCTAACGAATATGTCGTTTGGCTCCAACAGAGAACGAAATGGTGTGCTTCAAAGGGACACCTTAATGAAGGAGCGTTGGTCATCATAAAGGACAAGACGTTGCCTCCCCTAATGTGGCTTCTAGGCCGCGTCATCAAACTGATACCTGGCAGAGACGGCATAGCTAGAGTTGCTGATATCAAGACGAAAAGGGGTATCATTCGGCGTGCCTACAACACCATCTGCCCTTTACCTATAAATTCTCCAGTTGAAGAGGAACCTTCAACGCGGGGAGTACATGGAGGCGACTAAACCGGCGCGGGCGTTGAGGAGACGCGCGGGGCAAGAGGGGCTCCGTGGCCTGCGACGGCCGGGGGGGCAGCGCGGACCCGCCGCACGGCCACGACACTTCTCGATATATCGCGACGGTGAAATAATGTACTTTGTTCGCTAGTCATTATACCCACCTATGTTAACTACAGTCCACGCTTTTATTTAGCAGTCTAGATATCCCTAAATTAATAAAGATAGGGCACTAGTCTCTTCAGCTTGAAATGTTAAAATCTCTCATCGCTTGCTATGTACAATTGTACAATGGTGCAACTTTGAGGTTAAATCCGAAAATAGCATGTCTAACTAACTAAAGTAGGTATACAAGATATGATATTTTTCCATTGGCGGCGCTAGTGTTACTTCATGGAACCTCTTAAACAGTAATGGAGCCTTCTACAAAGAAAAATTGTCGAATGTATCCTTTGCGTCTGTTTAATAATGAAATTGCCAGTGTTCTAGCAAATAACGGTACAAATTTTCCTATGAGCGTACAGTGGCGGACAAAAATAAGGAATAACGTTACATGTCAAATGAGTTTAATTAAAGAAATTCTAATAACACATTAGTTTCCAGTTTAAGTAAAGAACATTTAAGATCCAAAAATTAGGTCTGTTCTCGATGTGGCGATGTATGATTCACATGATTTTTATATCCCATGCCCTGGCACACAATTAAGACTTATTCTTATGGCCGAAAACAATGTTAAGAAATATATCAAACTCCGCTGGCTCAGCGATCCAGAGAGGGTCTTGGCCTGTGACAAAAATGTTGCCACTTATAAAAGTATTAAATATATCAAATATTTAATATGTTTTTAGCCATAAGCTAAGCTTTTGTGATGGCGGCCGACTGGCTAGCAACCAGTCGGCCGCCATCACAAAAGCTTAACCTAGTGAAAGATGTTCAACTATCGTAACAGCTTCAACACAAGTCGATCACTGGTCCTGATGTTTGTCTTGATGTCCTGAAGGTTCATAAACTATCCTCGTCTGGGATAACGAGTCATCACTCGTTATCCCAGACGAGGATAGTAATAGTTTACCAGTACAGGCAACCCCATCGGGTTGCCTGTACTGGTAAACAAGCTAGGACATTGAAAATATGGAAATACACCGAGACTGAGGCTAGGACATTGAAAATATGGAAATACACCGAGACTGAGGCTATTTGTACAAATAAGCGGCGACCCCAATATTAATTGAATCCACGCTCCATTGTCCAAAGTAATCAGATGTTCACTGCTAGGCCAACAAAGCTGTAATTTTTGGTTTATTCGGCCATTCAGTAGCTATTCTATTCTACTACATGCACCGTAATATAAGTAGTGGTCCGCGAACTTCGCTTGAGAACCCCTGCTCTCATCATCAACCCATTATGTCCCCACCAAGGGGCACGGGTCTCTTCCCTGAGGAAGGTATTGGCTCCACCACGGGGGCCAACACCGGATTGGTGGAGGATTGCAAGACTTGTAAATATCACAAGTTTTCAAGCCGCGCTAAGGCCTCTGACTTAGCTTAACGACTGCCATCTATCAACGGCAGCCGGCAACAACTGCTTAACGTACCTTGCAAAGAACGGAAGTCATAGACTGTCACCCATCCATGCACTGAATGCGCCCTGTTTTGCTTAACCTTCGTGATCGTTTAAGATCTCTCAGGCAGCCGGGGTTACGAGCGATCCTCCTACTCAACCAATCCCTTTTAAAAATCCACAAAGCTCGCGTTAAAATCCATCTTGCAGCAACCAATTTCCTTAATTCAATCATCCATTACGACCCTCAAAGCCTCAACTACTGGCGAAGTTTCGAGCGGGTTGTCGTAAAACTAGCGCGATTACCGCTGCAAACTTTCGCCGCAACTCGCGATCAGTTCGTTCCCAGCATTTCCCGAGCATTGGGGCATAAATTTGTTATTGCCTCAGTGGGCTAGGTACTGGTAGATCCCACTTGAGTCGTCCCGCTTCTATTTATCGGCTTGTACAGTAACAGAGCCCAGTGACACCTAGTGTTGGGTATTGGTCTCTTCTCTTTCACCCCAACCCATTCCGCTAATGTACGTAGGTACAATGACCATTACTAAACATGGCGATTTAATTTCGTTGTTGCCTTCAAGTCTACGCGCTCTCATAAAATGAACATTCTAGACGTCAATTTTTCGTACGTGTTATCATCAGACTTGTTCTGGGACATAGTGAGTATTGTGTGGCGGACTGATGCGAAAAATACAGTAATTTGAGAGTAGGCTTCCTACCTATTTCTAAAATTGGCTGTAATCGCCACTTGAGCTTACCTATGACGACGATAACCCGAAGTTGCCGAAACGGAATTAAAATAATTAACATTAAAAAGTTAAAATTACTTTGCTGAATTCCGCCAAAAATCCCACAAGCACCATGCGGCTAGCTAATGCACCGCCCTCCCTCCCACTTTTTCAAGCAGAAGCAAGATGGTGGTGGTGTGTTCGTGTCTTGCTTCTGCTTGAAAAAGTGGAAGGGAGGGCGGTGCATTAGCTAGCCGCATGGTGCTTGTGGGATTTTTGGCGGAATTCAGCAAAGTAATTTTAACTTTTTAATGTTAATTATTTTTTAAGCAAGATGGTGGTGGTGTGTTCGTGTCTTGCTTCTGCTTGAAAAAGTGGAAGGGAGGGCGGTGCATTAGCTAGCCGCATGGTGCTTGTGGGATTTTTGGCGGAATTCAGCAAAGTAATTTTAACTTTTTAATGCTATTATGGATTTCCGCAAAGTAACGCCTGATTCTATATAAAATAATTAAGTTTCTCTATGTATTTACGTATTTACCCATGTACTCGTATGTAGTAAACAGATTTTTTCATTTCTTATACTCGAAAAGTAGTGTTGTTTTGATCTGATTATTGGGTGGAAAATGCTGCTTCCTCGGGTACTAATCTGTTACAGTATCTCTGACGGAATTCAAAACAATAGGTACCTACCTAATAATGTTTTATGCTAACATTTGAATATTAAAAAAGAGTTTTTATTTTCCTCATATTCGAAATGAAAGTGTCCTCATACGAGTGTTTAACACGGGTAAAAAAATCAATTCCTACTCGGGAAGTCTCTAAATACCGCGTCGTCTAAATACCTCGGGAATTGATTCTTTCCACCCTCGTTTAAAAACCTAGTATTTTATACTTTTCTAACAATATTTACATATTCAATCATAATACTAGTATTTAAATATGACTAGTATTTACATATGGCGATACATATATCTCTGTCAAGTTTCCCACCAAGAACATTCTTTAAAAAACCAGCCAAGTCTCGATGGAGCTGCTCATTTATCTCTAAAATGTAATGAAATCTAGACAAAGTCGTGCCAAGTCTAAGGTTCCTTACTACGATTTCTTTATTATTATACTTATAATGTTGTGTGACTTAGCCGTGATTAGAAGTCCGTCTGTACTGGAAATATTTTTTATACTGTTTCTACAACTGTTTCTACATCTGTGACAACTATTTTTAGAACCTACAGTTTAAAACCCAGACTCAATATACTAGAAATTGAATCATTTCCCGCTAATAATGGCCATTTTCGGCGGAAAGTGCGTAAACACTTTGGTAGTATTTATATTAAACTATTTTTATTTTAATACACTAACCCGTGCTAAGGACAATTTTAAAAACCTATTTAGGGGCTAAAAATTCCACCCATGCCGGGATTCGAACCCGCGACCTCTGGCTATCCGTGTCAGCGCTCTTTCCAACTGAGCTCACCGGCATCAGTGAAATTCCGAACCTCTTTACACTATTCTCTGTATTACGTACAGGCAGCGACATCTGGCTGAAGTAATTTGCATCACTTGCAGCACCGAGTACCTACTTTGCAGTTAGGTTTTTACATCGGAATGATATCGCTGTACCCACATGATTATACTATTTTTATTTTAATGCACTAACCCGTGCTAAGGACAATTTTATATTGTTTACTGGCACTACCCTTTCCTTTGTCCGCGTCATCGTGGGTTACCTGGAAGAAAACACTATCTAGTATTAAGCTCGCCTTTGTACAATTATGTTTTTAGTGCAATAAAGAGTTTTCATTCATTCATAAAACAAGTTATGATTGTTTTTCCATTGGTGGAGCTGTTAGCCACCCGAAGCGCCTTAAAGAAATCCAAACAGCTGTGATGACGGGAACAAACCCATAAATTCAGTGCAGATGCTCCAGTAATAGTCGTATGCATCAGACGTACGCAACTTCAACAGACATATGCTTAAGTTCTTAAACTTTCGACTAGTTGTTGAAATGGCGTGCTTGTGAGCAGTGTGCATGTCAATATAGGTAGGTAACCTCATTCGCCTTTGCATCTACTTATAGTCTGTTAGCTTTTAGAATATACCTCGGCATGGGCGGATCTTGAATTTGTGGGGCCCTGAGCTGAAACTATTTAGGGGCCTATCTAAGTACTCAACTAATAGCCATGTCAAAAAACTGTTTCCATAATGATATATTATTATTATATATTCTTTATTGCACAAAAAAACATAATTATTCAATAAATCTACTCGAGTATTAGCAATACAAAATGCGACCTTATTGTTGTTGTAGCAATCTCTTCCAGGCAACTTTTGGCTGAGAGAGAAATCAAAATAGTGATAGAATATAAAAAAAATTAAATCAGCATGAAAACATCCTCCCTTAAATCAATTCATAAAAGTATGCAATTTTTCATCAATGTTTTTATGACGTTATCACGTAAAAATATCGTCGGTAAACAGACTTTACAGACAACCATTTTTTAAATTCAAATTAACGCCGACTGTTTTTAGCGGGACTGGGGGCCCCATGTAACATCGGGGCCCTGGGCAGCAGCCCAAGCAGCCCTTAGGTAGATCCGGCCCTGTACCTCGGGCTCTAGCACAGAACATGGCTCTAGAGTAGGCTTCGGTTTTCGCCGAAAGCAAACGAGTGTAATAATACTTCCTGCTCTGTATAAAACTTTTCTTATTGTTTATTTAATTAAGTGTATGTAATATTAGTTCCGATATTTCTATTACGATGGGTGAAGGGACCACTCAGACCAAGGTAGGTAACCTACATCAGCGATTACGACTACAAATTTAGACTTTCTGATTTCTGAAATCAGAAATCATAAATTTACTCAAAGGAACTCAGGGTAATCAGTTTGGAGTACAGACACTGAGGTTACCCCGATGTTTTCCTTCACCGTCAGCGAAAATATCTAAAATATGAATAATAGTAAAACTAAAATCTATACTATAAAAATAAATCGCTGAATGTGTTGGTAAGAGCAAATCTCGGGAGCAGCTGAACCGATTTCACTAATTCTGTTTTTAAAATACTAATTGAAATACGAGGACGGTTCTTACGCAGGGGAAAATGAAAAAAATATAAAGAGTCGACTGTTAGGCGGTACGAAGTTCGCTGGGTCAGCTAGTAAGTACTAATTATTAATAATTTTATTGCACTTAAACCAGTGTACAATACGGCGGACTTAGTGTCTTGAGCTTTCTATCAGTCAACCGCAAGAGGTGGAAGCAAAATTGTTAGGCGTGCAATAAAAAAGTATAAAGGGAAAAGAGAAAATGCAATTTATAATATAATTTTGTAAAATATAATATTATTGTATAAACCTACACAATAATATAATGCTATAAATAATAAAATAAGTATAAAGCTAAACTTAAATACTATACAAACTATTAGAAAGCAAGTAATACTTATAATATACCATACATATTCAAACGAAGTACATAAATATTAAATTCTGTACGTTATCGTTATCAACCCTTGTATGTCCCCTGGCTGCGCCCTTTTTATTATTTATTTATTTAATTAATAATATTTACACTTATAGCTATCGCCACAAAAGCACACAAACTTGCAAAATGAACGCATTCTTCCCCCCCCGCTCCAACTACCTCAGTGAAAAAAAAAAAAAAATATGGCCGGTCGCGCGCGAACAAGATACATGAAATATTGTCTAAAAATACGCATAAAGTGATAATTGTGAATTCTAAAACCTGGACTGTGTTACAAATCTCAAGAATAACAAGGGCTAGTGTTAGCAGCCCTTGCAGCTCATTGGACACTTGGAAAAAGGTGGTTAACGCTTGACGAGGTACGTTTCCTTTCTCAACCAAGTTAGTGGTCCTATCCGCACCGGATCCCTTGTTCCTCATAATCCTCCACTCAGATTACTCATTTACTTACTGACGCTAAACAAATAACGCATATTTATATCGTATTTCTATATATTCCAACGCATACGCATTCATTCAACGCCACCCTCGCTCACACCTAAACCTATTAGAATCTCGCGACATACGTATTATTTCTTATAGGAATCTTATTATTTCTTATTTATTTACGCTATACTTACGATATCCATACGTATTTTTGCTCATTCGAATATATTTTAAGAAATATTACATTCTATATTCGCTCGCTCGTTTCATACCTACCGCCATATTTGTTACGCCGCGCCGCCAACCGCTCACTCCACGCAACCCGCATCACATATTTTTACCTACCTATTCGCTCGCTATTATTCACTTGTTTTTACTCGAAATTGATTACAAAACAAGTCGTTTAATTTTATTTACTGTTCATCATGGGTGGTAAATCAAAAGAAGATGATGTGAATGTGAATGTCAAAATAAAACTTCTTGAGAGCAAGAAAGAAAGCTTATACCTACTCATTCAAGATGTTTATAAATTAAGCCTAAAGGTTTCTGACCCTAATAGCCGCACTCAATTTCTCGCTAGAACTCAATCTATTGATAAAACCCGCGCAGATTTTATTACAACCTTAGATGAACTGTTTCTTGAATATTTGTCATCTGATCCTGAGACAAAGCCAAGTTACACTATACTCAACACAGTTGACGAATTATATTGCTACATAAAACAAACAGAAACTACTCTGAGACAAGAGCTAGAAGATAAAAAGAAAAATGATCATTTCAATATAAAATTACCTCCGCTTCAACTAACAAGTTTTGATGGCACTCCTAGTAAGTGGCCACTCTTTTATGAGAATTTCCGCAGTGTTATACATACTAATCCTCGCCTCACAAATGCTGAAAAGGTTCATTACTTGATAGGTTGTCTTTCTGGTAAAGCGCTTAATGTTTGCTCTGGCATAACCGCTACCTCAGAAAATTATGAAGTCATCTGGAAGGGTCTATTAGATAAATATGAAGATACCAGGGTTAGGGCATCTGGCTATCTAGAACAAATGCTCCAGCTAAAACCTGGACAGTCAGTTGATAATATAATTGACAACTTTTGCTCCGCTGAAGCCGCTATCCGTCAGTTAGATATTCCAGACTTGTCAGATTTCATGATAACTCACATTGCATTGAATAAATTAGATAAAAACATGCTTGATCTGTTTGAACAATCACACAGAGACATTAAAATTTCTACTTTTCAAGATTTAAAAAAGTTTTTACTAGAACAAAGTAAACTACAAACACTCCGCTCACCCTCTCACACTTTGCCTTCTAACAAACAAATAAATAAAACAAAAACTTTTCTTGCTCAAAACGACACTCAATCCTCTTTGAACCGCGACATTCACTCACAATCACACTCATGTAAGGTATGTAATTCACCTAATTCGCACCCTTTGTTTAAATGTGAATATTTTCTCAATCAAAATCCGCATACACGCAACAACATTGTTAGACAACATTCTTTTTGCAAAAACTGTTTGGGTTTTCACAATATAAACATGTGTAAGTCACAAAACAGGTGTCTAACATGCAACCGCAAACATCACTCATTATTACATTATGAAAATAATGATAACAATAGTTCATTCGCTCCTCGTGGGCAATCAGCTGTGCCTACGCCGCCGGCTCGCGCTGCAAATGCGCCCTCTCTTTCCTTCCCGCGACACGCTAACCAGACCGCCGCCGCCCCGGCTGGCCTTCCCTCTCACTCGCACTCACAGCAGCGCGCGCCAGTAGTACACGCCGCCGTCACCGATGGCACCGCTTGCGCTGATAAGAAGCAAACCGGGATTCCGCGCGCTAATTCAAATTGTGATAACAGTAATTTTTCGCTTTCTGTCACAACTCCCGCTCGAGTTTCAAAGAACACTACAGTGTTGTTACCTACCGCGTCCGTCCATGTTTATAATGCTAATAAACACGCTAGTATCCGCGTATTTCTTGATACAGGTTCAATGAGTAATTTTGTTACTAAAGCTTGTTGCGATCGCCTGAAATTAAAAATCACTCCCGCGCCCTCTACCGTTAAAGGCATTGGACAGATAGAAAGCAAGTCGCTCGGTTTTACACAATTTAAAATACATTCTCGCTACGACCCGCGTTGCTGTTATTCAGTATCTGCTCGCGTTATTGATACAATAACCGACTTTTTACCTAACGCTGAAATTGATACTTCGGAATTGACTCATTTAAATAATATTCCAATGGCTGACGACCATTTTAACGCTCCCGCTGAAATCGATTGCCTGATAGGTAACGAATTATTCCCGCTTCTACTTTGCCCTGGCAAGGTTACCTCTCCTAACTCTTCAGTAGTCGGCGTTCAAACAACGCTTGGATATGTAGCTATGGGAAAAGCCCCATGCATCTCACGCTCTTTTCACGCACAAAACGCACTCGCTAAAACAAATAAATCACGCTCTCGCTCAAGTACTCCGCCCGCACGCTCTCATACCTCACAACACGCTTACTCTCACGCATCGCACGCTCGCTCACAAAGCTCACTCGCTCGCATAAATGAATCGCAAAATATAATAAAATCAAACACGCACTCTCACTCGCAACAATCATTCTCTAATGATAATTCTACGTTCACTCGAAACAATCATGACCTCTCGCAACCCTCGCACACGCATCACTCGCAACCCTCGCACACGCATCACTCGCAACCCTCGCACACGCATCACTCGCAAACCTCGCTTTCGCATACATCGTGCTCACATGATTCTAAAGCATTCTTCTGTCAAACAGAATCTCTCTCACTCGATCATTTAACTCAACGCTTTTGGGAAATAGAAAATGTCCCAGATAAAAAACACTTCAGTCCCGAAGACGAAGCGTGTGAAAACATATTTCAATCTACTTACTCTCGCGATGACACTGGTAGATACACAGTAAACCTCCCATTCAAAGACTCACCTACAGAGTTAGGTAACTCATATTCAATTGCTAAACGCCGTTTATTGAATCTAGAAAAGAAACTTGATTCGTCTGAATTACGTTTGGATTATAATGCTACTATTCAGACCTATATCGATCAAGGATATTTATCTAAAGTAGATCAAAACGCTAATAACTCGCAAGACACTCAGTCTTACTACATGCCACATAGAGCCGTTTATCGTTCCGATAAACAGACTTCAAAAACTCGCGTCGTCCTCGATGCTGGCTGCAAGACCACATCAGGCAAATCACTCAATGACTTGCTCTATGTAGGGCCTAATCTACAAAGTAACATTTACGAATTACTTATCAATCTCCGCATGTTTTCAATCGCGCTAACTTCAGACATCGAAAAGATGTATTTTCAAGTCAAGCTGTCCCCGGAACATCAGCCTTTTCAACGCATCCTCTTTAGGTTCGATCCTAACGCTCCGATAGAAATCTATCAGTTCAATAGAGTTTGTTTTGGCGTGTCAAGCTCCCCTTACCTCGCTATGCGTGTTGTACGTCAACTCGCCGCCGACAGTCGCGACAAATATCCTCTTGCCGCGTATGAAGCCGAAAATCATATGTATATGGACGACTACGTCTGCTCTATTGACGGAATAGATAACGCAGAAAAAACATACAAAGAAATGGTTGCTGTGTTTCAATCTGGAGGTTTCAACTTAACTAAGTGGATATCTAACGATAACGAGCTCATGTCGCGCATTCCCTCTTCTCACAAAAACCCTGTCGCTATTAAATTCGATGATGATCCAAACGCAGATACAAAAATCGTAGGTATGCAGTGGCAGCCTACCGATGACAACTTCCATTTCAAAATAAATATTGATTTCCCTGACAAATGTACTAAACGATCGATTCTTTCGGTCACCGCGCGCTTATTCGACCCGTTAGGTCTCATCAGTCCAGTCGTGGCTTATATGAAGTTACTTGTACAGGAGTGCTGGAAATCACAGCTCGATTGGGATGATGAAGTGCCTGAACCTATTTTGTCAAAATGGAAACAATTTCACGCTGATCTCCCGCATTTATTAGATATAAAAATTCCGCGTCACATTGGAATTACATCCACTCGCAATATTACATTGATCGGCTTTGCAGATGCAAGCGAACAATGCTATGGTGCTGCCATCTATGTGCGTATCGACTCCGATGAAAACTCTACCGCTAACTCTGTTAAATTACTCACTTCAAAGACCAAGGTCTCTACTCCAACTAAAACTCTCGCACGCTTAGAACTCTGCGCCGCTGTACTGCTCGCGAAGTTAATATCTTCTGTTCGCTCCGTCCTCAGTAAACGCTGTAAAATAAATAAATGTTACGCATTCTCGGACTCTACGGTGACGCTTACCTGGATCCATTCGCCCGCTCATAAGTTTCAAACTTTTGTCGCTAACCGCATCTCTCAAATTAATGATTACTTACCCGCTCCGCATTGGTTTCACGTTCGAGGCGTGGAAAATCCCGCTGACGTACTCTCTCGCCCTGTAACACCGAAAAAACTCATAAACAATTCCCTCTGGTTCCATGGCCCGCAGTGGTTGTCCGCTCCCATTGCTTCCTGGCCTGTAAAAGAATATAAAATTAATCACAATAATAACGAATTACAAGAAATTAAAACTACTTCCCTGCCGGTACGTGTTACGCTGGAATCAGAGAATACTCACCCTATTCAAAATCTCGCTGAACGTGTCTCCTCCTGGTCTAAACTTTTAAGATCACTTGTATATGTTTTTCGTTTTCTAAAAATGTTAAACTCACGCGGCAATGTCACAGTGAAAGATTTAGACTACGCGGAACACTATGTAATACGCTATATTCAAAACAAACATTTCTCTCAAGAGATTTACGCACTTAAAAATAAAAAGATTTGCTCTAGTAAACCCCTTCTCAAACTCAACCCTTTTCTCGACAACAAAGGTCTCATTAGAGTAGGTGGTAGACTCACACACTCTCAACTCGATTTTGATCAAAAACATCCAATATTGCTGCCGACTAAAGAACGCATTAATACTCTCTTAATTGATTACTATCATGTACGCAACTTACACGCTGGTCCTGCTTTACTGCTGGCACTTATTCGCCAGAAATATTGGATTGTTTCCGCCAGAAACTTAATACGTCAAAGAGTACACAGTTGTAACTTATGTTTTAAACTCAATCCACGTAATACAAATCCTTTAATGGGCGATCTGCCGTCTATTAGAGTTTCGCAAGTAAAATCATTTGTTTATACCGCTGTAGATTACGCTGGACCCTTTTACATCACTCATATTCGCCATCGTGGTGTTAGAAGCCATAAAGCATATATCTGCCTATTCGTTTGCTTAACAACGAAGGCGCTTCACTTGGAGTTAGTCTCCGATCTTAGTACCGATTTGTTTCTAGCCGCGTTTAAACGGTTTATTTCGCGCAGAGGTCCAGTTTCCATTATTTACAGTGATGGTGGTACTAACTTTATTGGTGCCAAACGTAAATTGAACGAAATTTACACACATATACAGTCCACTGATTATGAAAAATATTTATTTCGCCATCTCACTGAATATAAAATTCAATTTAAACACAGTCCGCCTTACGGTCCGCATTTTAACGGCCTAAGCGAAGCTAACGTAAAGTCAGTTAAAACTCATTTATATAGAGCTATCGGAAGTCAGATTCTTACTTATGAAGAATTTAACACAATTTTAGTTCAAATTGAAGGTTTATTGAACAGTCGCCCGATTTGTGTTCTCTCATCAGATCCTTCTGATTTAACCGCTTTAACGCCAAATCATTTTTTGAATGTGACCCCTTTAAAGTTTTTACCCGCTGAATATATTGAGTCAACTCTTTCTGATAATAGATTGAATAGATATCAACTATTAAATCGCATAGTTCAGAGCTATTGGAAACGCTGGAGTACTGAGTACCTTACTTCATTACAACAACGCGAAAAATGGAATATTCCATCAAAACCTGTTACTGTGGGCACTATTGTTGTAATCAAAGATGACAAGGCTCATCCCATGTGTTGGCCTCTAGCTATTGTCACAGATATATTTCCCGGAAAAGATAATATCATACGCGCTGTTAAAGTGAAAACTTCTACTGGAAGTTATATCCGTCCAGTAACTCGGCTCTGTCCCTTACCTTCACAATAGTTTAAATAATAAATATAAACTCATTTAGTTATAAGTGTACATTCTAACGCTTATAATTTAATTTACTTTATTTTTTTTAACGCAATGTAGAGGAAACCTCTAGGCCCCCCGAAGTTGGCTGCGCCCTTTTTATTATTTATTTATTTAATTAATAATATTTACACTTATAGCTATCGCCACAAAAGCACACAAACTTGCAAAATGAACGCATTCTTCCCCCCCCCGCTCCAACTACCTCAGTGAAAAAAAAAAAAAATATGGCCGGTCGCGCGCGAACAAGATACATGAAATATTGTCTAAAAATACGCATAAAGTGATAATTGTGAATTCTAAAACCTGGACTGTGTTACAAATCTCAAGAATAACAAGGGCTAGTGTTAGCAGCCCTTGCAGCTCATTGGACACTTGGAAAAAGGTGGTTAACGCTTGACGAGGTACGTTTCCTTTCTCAACCAACTGCTGCTGCCGCAACTTTCTGCTGGGGCACGGGTCTCTTCTTGCATCGCAGGAAGGTTGGGCCTTACTCCACCACGGGGGGCCAAGTCCGGGTTGGTGGTGGATTGTAAGACAGTCGCGGGCCTTACTGTCAGAAGTTATCAAGCCGCCCATAGGGGCTCTGACATAGCTTAACGACTGCCATTAGCGACTTAACGACTGCCAGAAAAGGGGACGAGACTCCGACGCGGAAACAATTTGAGCCGCGGACGGTCCCGTCTGCGCCACAGGTTGAGCCGGCGAGGGCGTCCCCAGCATCGGTGGACACGCTCCCCATGGATGTCGGCATTTCTGCGTCTACAGTCACCGGCCAACAAGTAATCACATACGACATGTTCGGCAAGCTTCTAGACTCCAAGCTGGATCAGTTCAGGGCGACTATAACGACGGAGTTTAATATTATTTTAACGAAACTTCGTGAAAGTGTTCGCGAGGAAGTGGCTGCTCTTCGTAGCGAAAACGCTAAACTTCGCGAGGATTTTTCTGCCCTCGAGCGCAAGGTCGGCGCGTCAGATGTGACCAAAATGTCTGAGGCCATATCAGATCTGCGCACCCAGTTAAATGACCGGGAGCAAGATCTCCTCAGTAATGACGTGGAGTTAACGTGTATCCCGGAGCATGATGGAGAAAATGTGGGGCATCTCGCGATGACGGCGGCTTCCAAACTGGGAATGACGTTAGAGGAGCGCGACATCGTCAGTGCGATGCGAGTCGGGCCGAGGCGTGGCTTGGTTGAGGGAGCACGGGCACCTACCCCGCGCCCCATCGTGGTGCGACTGACGCGGCGCTCGCTCCGCGACCAGCTGATCCAAAGTGCGCGCGTGCGCCGCGGCGCTACTACCGCCGAGCTCGGACTACCACCGCACGAACCGCGACGCTTTTACGTCAATGAACGGCTGACGAAGGCTAACAAACTTGGCTGAGAGACGGGGAAGAGGGGCGGGCGCCAACGTTACCGGGATACCGACTGCGGCACGTGCCGCGACCGCGCACCGTGCGGCAACGGGGCGGCGGAGTGGGCTTCTACGTACGTCACGGCGTGCGCGCCGTCTCCGAGCCGTACCCGCCTGCGCCCGAGCAGGTCGAGCAAATGTGGCTGTCGGTCAGGGTTAACTCAACGCGGCTAGCTATCGGTACAGCGTACAGACCACCGTGGGTCAATTGTGACACATTTTTGGAAGCTTTAACGGAGTCCATTTTAAGTTTTGTAAATTTTGACCAAGTAATATTATTAGGGGACTTTAACATAAATACACTGCTGCCTAGCACGAATAAAATCAAATTAGATAATTTTTTGACATGCACCCTCTTAAAGAACTTTATAAACGTCCCTACCAATTTTACGAGTGACTCTTCTACCGCAATTGACCTGGTGTGTACCGATGTTGACCCCTCTAAAATAGCAGTGGCCGTCGACCATATCTCCGACCTTTGTAGTCACGCTATTGTGACAGCAGAATTAAAAATAAAAAAACCAAAAATACCTCATCGCAAAATTACAACTAGATCTTTAAAAACAATTGACATTTGTAAATTTAATTTAGAATTAGAATCAATAAATTGGACTAAAATGTCGTATTCGTCGGACGTTAACGAAATCGTAAAAGAGTTTACCAGAATAATAATAGGTGTTTTTGACAATCACGCGCCGATAAAAACTATAGTGATCAGAGAGAAACAGAAGCCTTGGCTCACTAGCAATGTTAGATATATGATGCAGCTGCGCGATCAGGCACACGTCAAGTATCATAAGAGTAAATGTGAAATACACAAACAGGAGTACAAAGACCTTAAGCATCTTGTAAATGTCAGCTTGTACCAGGAGAAGCGCTGCTTTTTTGAGAACCACGTGAATTGTAATATAAATAATCCAAAAAAATTATGGAAAACCCTTAAAGAAATAGCTATGCCCCAATTTAACAAAAAAAATCACACACCTGACCATTTTGACGACCCAAATAAAATAAATAATCATTTTTTGGACATTCCTGGCAATAACCACTGCAGCCCCACCATGCTGACTTATTACGAATTAAATAGATACACTGACTCAACGTTAGTGTTGACACCAGTGAATGAAACGATAGTCTCAAAGGCCATCCTAGCTTTAACGTCTAATGCGCAAGGTGTTGACGGAATAAGCTTGGACATGATTATAGCCACACTACCCAATTCACTAAAGACTATTACGGAAATTGTGAACCGGTCAATAACATCTTCAACCTTCCCTGACTACTGGAAGACTGCGCTTGTCCGACCGATACCCAAAATAACTAACCCTACTCAAATATCTGACTTACGGCCCATTAGCCTGCTACCTATAGTCTCCAAAATTCTCGAAAAGATAATTTATGAACAGGTAATTAGTTATTGCGAGGAAAATGGCATTCTCCCCAAAATTCAGTCAGGTTTTAGAAAAAACCACAGTACAACAACCGCATTACTTGATGTTGTCGATAATATTTTGTGCGCACAAGACTCTGGTAGTGGCAGTATTCTGACATTGTTAGATTTCTCACGTGCTTTTGATTCAATTAATATCAACCTTCTGCTATGTAAGTTGTCTTATTATGGTTTCAGTACCGGTACTGTTAAGTGGTTCAAAAGTTATTTGACAGATCGTCGCCAACGAGTGGTTCTACAAAGATTAGATGGATCTATGAGAGCATCCCAAGATCAGTCTATAGAGCGAGGTATTCCTCAAGGATCCATAATTGGGCCTTTGTTATTTATAATCTATTCAGCAGATATAACCGACGGCATACAAAATTGTCAGTATCATTTATATGCAGACGATTTGCAAGTATATACAAAGGTTTCTCTGTTAGAGGCTGATGCTTGTGTGTCACGTCTAAATGAAGATCTAGAGAGAATATCAGTTTGGGCCGAAAGGAACTGTCTCGTGCTTAATCCGAAGAAATCAAAATACATGTTACTGGGTTCCAAAAAACAAATCGATAAACTAACACAATTAAATATAAGGATACATTTAAAGAATAGCGAAATTGACCGAGTTACGGAAGCCCGAAATCTTGGTGTTTTAATGGACGGACAGCTACACTTTGAACGCCACATTCAAGAACTAGTCAGAAATTGTTTTTATCGTCTGAAGATGCTTTATCGAATACGTAATTATATTAGCGTTCCCCTGCGTATAAGACTTTGTGAAACTTTAGTACTGTCCAAGCTGAACTACGGTGCGATTTTATATGGCCCTTGTCTGCTTAAGAAAACGCAAACTCTGGTACAAAGGGTTCAGAACGCTTGTGCTCGTTACTGCCTGGATATTCCGCCTCGCACTCATGTAACTCCCTTCCTTAATGGCGCGAACATGCTGAAAATGGAAGCAAGACAAAAGCTTCAGCTGGCTACTATGTTATTTGGAGTCATTAAAACACACGAACCCTCTTACTTATACAACAAACTCACCTGGAGACAATCGCGTCTCGCAGAAGGGGTAAGATCAGCTTCTGTGCCACTCAGTCTACCAACACACCGAACAGCGGCCTTTCGGGGCAGTCTTAGGTACGCTGCAACCAAGTGTTGGAATAATATCCCACCGCCTCTTCGTCACTGTAAAAATAAACATACTTTTAAAAAACATTTTAAAGCACATCTGTTGCAGGCGCAAATATGTAATAATAGTACTGTTGTATGCGTACCTGTAAGCCGTGCTGGTCCCTCAGACTTTATTGCATCTTAGTGGGTAGATAGCTCTCAGCTGTGCCGCAGATTTCACCGGCAAAACACCGACCGTGAGGCACTTCACTTCGATATAATATATTTATTATATTTGTTAACACACCGGTTACACACTTATATTTTGCACTGATATTTTGCACTACTCACTCATTTTACTACACTACACTTCTACACACACATACACTTTGTACTCCAATTATTTGGGCACCCATTTTCCAAATTCAAAATTCTTTACTTCTTTTTTTTTTTCAACAAACACGACTAACCGCAGTATGGCCGCGACAGAATATCAGCGTTGTGGGAGTACCTCGGTGCTCCTACGACACATGCTGAGTCGCGACCATTTTAGTGGCTCAATACTTTAAACCTGAGCGTGATAATATTCTCGTAAAAATGTTTGTATACGTTTGTGATGTTATTGTTTTTAAGCGTTACATATACGTTTGAAATGTAATCAATGTTTGAAAGTGTTCTATTTGTCCTTTTTCTTTTCTTGTATGCATGTAATATTTTTCCTTTTTGTTTTATTTGATGTTCATGTATGCCTATGTTATGTTTTAAAGTATTGTGCCGTTAAATAAATGTTTTATCTATCTATCTATCTATCTATCTATTATATGACAGCCGGCATCAACGGCTTAACGTGCCTCTGTAACTAAAATAAAAATGATAAATCGAAGAAATTGTAGTAGAAAAACTTAAAACCAACTCTATGCGGCCATAGCCATGTCAGATTACTGGATAATCAAAGAAGTAGTTTTATAAAACAGAATTATGTTGAAGTTTCTACTTTAAAATATCTTGATCCCGAATTCACTTTTTATTTTGAACAGTTATTTAAGACAGTAAGGAAAATACGACACCACCCGCCTAAACCGACAAGGCTCATCCGTGGATTGGGGTTTTTTAGTAGTCACTATCTTAACAATGGTATTATACTTGTGCTATGCTGGACAGATTGAATAAAGAATTTACGTAGTCATGATGAGTTTGCAATATACGCGCAAGAGCAATTTTATTTTCTTATAATAGTTATTACCCATTCATCATCATCAACCCATTACGTCCCCAGCGCGGGGCATGAGTCTCTTCCTGAGGAAGGCACGGGGGCCAGTTCGGAATAGGAGAGGCTTGCAAGACTAGTGGCTGGTCTCACTGTCAGATGTTTTCAAGCCGCGCTAAGGTCACTAACTTGGCTTAACGACTGCCATCTATCGACTTCAGCCGGCACCAACTACTTAACATGCCTTGCGAGGGTTCCGCTCGGGAAAATGCCACTAGCGTTAGTCATAGACAGTCACCTTTTTATGCCCTGAACGCGCCCTGTGTTGCTTAACCTTCGTGATCGTTTAAGATAACTCAGGCAGCCATGACTACGAGTGATTCCGAGCGATATTACGAATTATTTATATCAATTTAAAGAATTTAGATTCTATTTGCTGAATGTCAATGTAAAATGAAAGTGAAAGCCGCTGCCTTCGAGCCGTAGTGTTGTTGGAAAAAAGGCAGCGGAATAAAAATTCCACTTTGACCATCTTTTCTCAAGTTATCTACCATCAGTCAATACATCAGTTGCCACCTATACAGGGTGTCTCATTCAAATCGGTCAGTATGGGAAAGTCTGAAACTATAAGACATACGAAGATATGTTCTGAGGAACCATGTCATCGATTTTGTTAACAAGAAAAACTGCATTCATACATTTTAAAAAACATCTGTACTCTTTTCGGGAATCGAACCCGGTAGTTTTGAAAAAAAATCTACACTTTCTATTTAGATATCGATGGTGTAGGTCTTAAGCAGTAAATGTCTGTATGAAACATGATGTCTAAAATGAATAAAATGCATTGTTTTCACAAACTTTAATTTATTTTAGTAGGTGCTCGAAGTGACCACCGACTTTTTAATACAATATTCAACACGTTTAGGTAACGATCTTACGATTGCATTTTGTATGAAAACAATGCATTTTATTCATTTTTCATACAGACATTTACTGCTTAAGACCTACACAATCGATATCTAAATAGAAATAGAGTAGGTTTTTTTTTACAAAACAACCGGGTTCGATTCCCGAACGGAGTACAGATGTTTTTAAAATGTATGAATGCAGTTTTTCTTGTTATTAAAATCGATGACATGGTTCCTCAGAACATATCTTCGTATGTCTTATAGTTTCAGACTTTCCCATACTGACCGATTTGAATGAGACACCTGTATATACGACAAGATTCCAAGATTGCCATCTATAACTTACAATGCTAAAGTATTATTTAATTATTTTACAAAACTCGGCAAAAGATAAGTGCTGCGGCCAGACACACGACCAGGAATGAGGAGTTCATGAGCATTACTTGAATGTTCTGGGACAAAAAAAACCTCAGGTCTTGGATGTTTACATGGTTGTGATGTCCTTGTTTCTGGTTCCCACGACACAAGGTATTCTAGTGTACGGCCAGAAGCAATGTATGTAAATGTTACGTTATATAATATTTGTCGGAAGATACCGACCAGATATAGCTTCTGATTTGCAGAGCTTTATCATGGTGAGTTGAGATTGAGCCCGCATCATCGATATCTTGTCTTCTCCAACATACATTCAATTAAGTAAATCCGAGGAAGGAAGCTCCTCAAGACCCAATTCCCATACAACTTAATTTGGTTTTTATTAATAAACGACATTTCGGATAGAAATACCACTTTGTTAATGCTTTTAGAGGACATAAATCAAGGTTTGATCGTGCTTAGAACTGGAAATAAACTTGTGAAAAAGAGATACCCTTGTGAATTGTTTGTTAGTATATTGCGTTGGTTTGGACATGTTGAGAGGATGAAGGAATAAACATCGACGAAACAAATATATATATTACGAATGCTAATGGAAGGACTGGTGAGGGACGTCCGAGGCCGACATAGTCGACCAAATAGGGGATGTATTAGTAAAGGGGAAAATAAAAAGTACTCAGAACTAGCATGCGTGCATGCAACGACTTATGAACGTTGATGAAGCGAAGGTGATCTGTCAGGATCGTGGCAAGTGGCAGTCCCTGGTCTCTGCCTACCCCTCTGGGATACAGGCGTGAGGTTATGTATGTATGTAAGACAGTGGCGGGCCTTACAGTCAGAAGTTATCAAGCCGCCCATAAGGCCTCTGACATGGCTTAACGACTGCCATTACATGACAGTCGGCACCAACGGCCTACAGCGCATAGCGTGCCACATATGGCACATACCAAAAAGTTGACCATATTTTAAAATTTTATCCAAATGGCGTCATCTAGTGTTGAGTAGATGAAGCATAATGGATTTGAATATTGAATTTAGTATTGGAAATTTAGGTTAGATGTCACTACACGTGGTTATTGTTATTTTTCGTCAGATCGGAAAGAAATTTGAATTCTGTTAATGAGCGGCGTGTAAATTTTTTTTAAAAAGTGGATAAAATGTAATAATTAAGTGATTAAATATTTGACAGAGGTAAGTTAATGTTCATATTTGTTATTTTAATTGTTATCCTGTAATTAAATTGATAAATAGTATATGAAATCACAACATTTTTGTATGTGCCGGATATGGCACACCATGCAATCAGTATCCTCTAAATTCACGTATTGTTTACAGATGAGGCGTAGGAAAAGTTTGACTACGGAGGATATTGAACACTTTTTTGTAATTCTAACCGGTAGTGAAGATGAGTACGAACTGTCAGATGAAGATAGTGATGACGAATTGATCAGAATTCAGGATTTGGTGGTAAAAGAAGTGGAGGAGTGTCCTGAACTACTACAGGATGATGACATCTATGAAAACGTGAGCATACCTAGTCCACAGTCAAGCAGTAGTAAGTTAGTTATGCCGTATAACTCATCCGCCATGACACCACAGCCTAGTACTTCCAGCCAAATAAATCCTAGATCTAGACGAGTAATACCACGAGCTCAGCCAACACCTACTCCCGACTTCGTCCAACCCACCACTCAGCCTGTCAAGCCAAAGCCAAAGAAAAGAGATATATTTATAGGAAAAGAGATATATGAGAAATATATATGGAGGAAGATGGTATTTCAGCAACCAGATGCCACATTTACAGGGGTAAACACCTTGGAACAACCATATACTGATTTTGAAAGACCTTTGCTGTACTTTATGACGAAGATTTGCTCGATCACATTGCTGAAGAGTCAACTAAATACAGCATTCACAAAAGGATGCAATGTGGCACTTTGTCTCAATAAGGAAAAAAACAGTTTTTTGTCTTTCTATAATTAATTAAATTTGTTTTCTCCCATGTGTTTCTATTTCTAAATGAAAGTTCCCATTTGTATAATGTATAATAAAACTTTGGTTATAAGGTTTTTAGGCTTAATTAAACAAAAACAATTAGATTTTATAAAACATGCAATTTTCAGGAATAAAGTTTTATTATAGTTACTTTGTTTTATTTTTTCCTGTTTCTAATACACAGTACAGATTTACATTACAATGCTTTATGTGCCATATGTGGGCCATACACAAAAAAATATATATTTATGTTTTTATTGAGTTGCGATTTTTTAAAATATTTTTCCGTTAAATTGTACTATATTTACAAGGTCATGTATTTTTTTGAGGCCGAAATAAAAAATCAAGCACTGTAGGGTTAACGACTGCCATTACATGACAGTCGGCACCAACGGCTTAACGTGCCTCGCCAAGCACGGAAGCGCTCGAAAAAATGGCACTAGCGGTAGTCACGGGACCGTCACCTGACCGCACCTGTTGTTAACTTAAATGATTTATTCCAATCACTCGGTTCGGCTAGGCCACAAGCGCTTCTCGCCTTAAGTTAATGCTAATTTCAAAGTTGTTAATCATTATTGTACCGATATCCCCGCTCGCTTCTGTACGCACACACCATTCATATGCCGTAGAGAGACGGCGAGTGAATTTTTGATGTTCTATCTAAACGAGTCTCGTTTCGCAATCTACTATCGCTTGCTCAGCGTCTGGCATTGATTGCTAATGTTGGCAAGTTGTAATTGTGTTTATTTAATACAATTGGCTTGGATTCCTCCTCTTTGTCTCTAGTAAAAAAGCTGTGCAGCAGAACGTTATAACGTATATGTAATTTTTTCTAAGTATAATTACGTTGTCCTTTGGTTCTATGGAGTAGGTCGCTGCAGACAAAACCTAAGCAGGTAGGTTTATATTGCACCAACGGAGGAGCAATGTGATTGTGGAGCGTCATCGCCATCCATGGTGCACCTGCTCCAATGCCCATTGTACCCTCACACCTGCACTCTGGAGGACCTAACAGAGGCCAACGCTGCTGCAATTGCAGTGGCCAACTATTGGGCAGGAAAAATGTAAACTGGTGAAAAATATAAAGCGTTTCAAGTCTAACTAGGTGTCCATTCCAAAATCTAGATTCTGGAATGGACACCTAGTTTGACTTGTAACATTCTTTGAATAAAACTTTATCATTTCGTTTTGGAGAAAAAATTGACAAAATAATCGAGAGGTAGTCTTTTCAAAGTCCATAATCAACTATTGGGCAGGAAAAATATAAACTGGTCGAATCGCTGACACGAAAAGAAGAAAGTGAAAGTGAAAAAAGTTTTATTTACCACACAAAAAATAACAAATAATAATTATTGTCTCATTCACATGTATGTGGTAAAAAGGAATGGGCTCAGCTTTATTGCCGTGACTGCATGCGTAGTCTCGGCGCTGGTTTTCAGCCCGTCCTAAGAAGATGGAGGTCAGTTGGAAAAATTAAATGAAATGAAAAAGTCAAAGAACGTTACAAGTCAAACTAGATGTCCATTCCAAAATCTAGATTTTGGAATCAGATGGTCTGATGACCTATGTAAAGTAGCCGGCAAATAGTGGATGAGACTAGCGCGAGACCGTGCTGGTTGGCGTGGAAATGAAGAGGCCTGTACCCAGCAGTGGGGTTTACCGGGCTCATAATAAAACTCATGTATTTAAAATTGTCCTTAACACTAATTAAAAAGAATATAATCATGCATTGTACTGGATTTAATTCCAGACATTATTGTCATCTAAATAATCATTTATGTTATAGTAACCCTTTTGGCACAAAGTGTACTTTACACATATTTTGGCAAGCTTAATATATCTTTAAGGATGTATTAACATTTGCCAGCCTCAATCTTGGGAATGATTTAATGTATATTTCTAGTATTTGCATTGTGTATACATAAGGTATATATTATTTCTAAAATCGGCGATTCCGGAAACCCTCATGTGTGTTTTACTTTTACAAGTCTGAATATCACAAACGTATTGTAAATGAAATCCGTTTGAAGACCAACAGTTTTTTCACGATCGGAAAAGTACAGGTCAACGATTTGGAATCACTGAAACGGGACACACGGCCGGCCAATTACTCAGTTACAAAGACCCTGTGACTAGTCGGCGTATGAGCATAAAATTCAACGGAAAATGCATTCAATATTCACGACCGAAAGCTACAGGTACAAGCTGGGTATTTTAAGAGGTCTGGGAAACATAAAGGTGTTCTAAGCAGCGTTTTTTAATGACTAACTTAAAGGCCTCATATATATTTGCTTCGTTTTCATGTTTTTTAACCATGCTGCAGCAGTCGCGTTAAGGCAGGCAGTTGGCAGTTGTTAAGCCATGTCAGAGGCCTTATGGGCAGCTTGATAACTTCTGACAGTAAGGCCCGCCACTGTCTTACCATCTTCCACCAATCCGGACATGGTCCCCGTGGTGGAGTATGGCCTAACCTTCCTGCGATCCAGGAAGAGACCCGTGCATGGCTTATGCTTTACATGGTGATGGGTTGATATCAATCCTTTGTATGTCCCCACTGCTGGGGTGCAAAAAAATAAATAATCAGATAGTTTGAGATCGCTGCACGTACTTAAATGAAAACTTAAAAGGAAAATAACCAATAACGCGACTGCTGAGCACCGTTAGTTAATTTTCATTCTTGACTTCACCATAGTGTTGGGTACCGTTAGATCTTCTTCTTCAGGCTATATTATGTAGTCCATTGCTGGACATAGCCCTCGCCTAATGAGCGCCATAGCGCCCTGTCTTCAGCTTGCCACATCCAGCATCTGCCGGCAGTTCTTCGACCGTTAGATCGGCCTTCTAAAAATATTGTGAGTGTAGCAATACCGTTTTTTTATTTAGGGATCTGAAATATTAAGCCCCGGTTTCTGGTACACTAACAGGACTGTTACTGTTAACAGCTGCCAGTTGTCCGATGTGCATACAAAAAAAACATTTCGCAGTAGATTAACAGATTGTTAGTGATTATCTTTTTATTTTTTTTAATGCACTAATCCGTGCTAAGGACAATTTTAAAAACCTATTTAGAGGCTAAAAATTGCAGTTCAGCGGGTTAGTCGCCCATTAGCTCAGTTGGGAGAGCGCTGGTACGGTTAGCCAGAGGTCGCGGGTTCGAGTCCCGGCATTGGTGGAATTTTTAGCCTCTACATAGGTTTTTAAGACTGTTAGTGTACAAGAAACTGGTGTAAGCCTCAAAGTGCATTTTTTAGTTAGGGCAGGACGTCCCCCGAACTGTGATCTAAATATTACCGATCTAAGGAGAAATGCCAATAATACCAATTAGAAGTTATGATACGATTACGTAAGCAATAACGAAGAAAGGCTTTTGATCACAGTCTGTGTTTGTCTCTCGGCCTGTTTGCGCTGGAATTGATTAACTCGACAATTAATCGGGGAGGCTGAAAATAGTTGTGCCGACTGCTGACTTAGAGCGCCTGATAAACATAACAATATTGTCGGCAGCTTTTCTTTCGGGGCCACGAAATGTCACTTTTTTTACATAAGTCATCACCAGCCGCTGCCCACTGCTGGGTTAAATAAGATAAGTCATGATAAAAAATATCATGTAATCATAGGTATAAAAATAACAATTGTTTTTTTTTTATAAATATTAGAGTAAAAAAGTAACTGTGTTCAAAAATACTGGCCAGTTGGCTGACGTCTAAAAGCTATGATGAAATCGAATCAAATGTACAAAAGTAAAGATAAATGCACACACACACACACACACACACCCACAAAGATATACACACACACGCACCGGCACTAGCCCATGCACACACATACACTTCTTCTTGTTCAGGCTATATTAGTCCACTGCTGGACATAGCCCTCCCCTAATGAGCGCCTTAGCGCCCTGTCTTCAGCTTTGCACACCCACATATACACAACACACACACGCTGTTAAATTTGTTTAATTTTAATTCTTGAAAAAAATAATTTGCCATTAAAATTGAATGGCCAAAAAGATATCGATATCAAACCTTTTATGTCCCCTCTGCTGGGGCACGGGTCTCTTCCTGCATCGCAGGAAGGTTAGGCCATACTCAACCACGGGAGCCTAGTCCGGGTTGGTGGAGGATTGTAAGACAGTGGCGGGCCGTACTGTCAGAAGTTATCAAGCCGCCCATAAGGCCTCTGACACGGCTTAACGACTGCCATTACATGACAGCTGGCACCAACAGCTTAAAATGCCTTGCGAAGCCCGGAAGCGCTCGAAAAAATGTCACTAGCGGTAGTCACGGGACGGTCACCCATCCTGCACCTGACCGCGCCGGTTGTTGCTTACCTCAAGTGATTGATTCCAATTACTCGGTTCGACTAGGCCACGAGTGCTTCGTTCGACTAGGCCACGAGCGATTCGTTCGACTAGGCCACGAGCGCTTCGTTCGACTAGGCCACGAGCGCTTCGTTCGACTAGGCCACGAGCGCTTCACAAGGCGATGAGCGCTTCGTTCGACTAGGCCACGAGCGCTTCACTAGCCCATGAGCGCTTCACTAGCCCACGAGCGCTTCACTAGCCCATGAGCGCTTCACTAGCCCACGAGCGCTTTTGCGCAGTAATCTGAGAATATGTCAATGTTTTGTCAGTTACGTTAAGTATGTGTTAACACGTAACAAAGTAATCTGTAGTAAAATTTCAACGTGCGTCTGCGACCGCGACTGTGTACCCAAAGTCCAACACTAAAGATTTCATTACCTAAAATAAGTCATAACGCTAAATACAATTCTGTCAAATTTGCACCTTTGCGCCTTCCCATTTGGGTTTGACTGCTGCGACTGCGAGTGCTGCTGCTGAAACGGCAGCGAAACTAAAAAAACGAAAGTATGCATCACTATTTGTTCGTCCCACTGGCCGTGGAAACAATGGGGGTATGGGGGGATGAGGCAAAACTTTTTATTCGGGAGATCGGTTGGCGCCTGAGGAGTCGGGGGTATGACGTTCGTTCCGGGGCATACCTGATGCAAAGGATCTCCCTGGCTGTGCAACGAGGTAATGCTGCTAGCGTCATGGAAACTTTTGGGTCGGGTGTGTCCCGGGGCGGTATTTTTGATTAAGAAATTAAGTTTGGTTTTTTTTTAAATATTTTTTTATTTTATTGTTTATTGTGCTAGTTTTTTATGACGAAGCTTTGTGCGAATTTTCAGATTGTGTGATGCCTTTTATTAATTAATGAATAAAGTTCCAAAATCAGTAATTCTGTTAAAATGTTCACTGTGAAAATGTGGACCTTGAGCCTCCTAAGCACATTGTTGTTCAATAATAAGCACTTATGTTAGTCCACAACTAGGGTACCTTACCTATGATCGTCACAAAACAATAGAGTTATATTAGCACTCCCTGGTAATAGCAAAGCAGTGGCTGTGTTATTGACACAGTTCAACATCCAATCGCACTACAAACGGTGTGGCCCGTGCCAACATTCGTACGTATGCACGCATTTGGACGCTATTAATTAGGAGGCACTTTGCGCGTTGCAATTTCCTTTAGGCTGCTTGCAGACGTACGGTTTCCTGGTTAGGTTTCATCAACCCATTATGTCCCCACCGAGGGGCACAGTAGGTCTCTTCCCTGAGGTAGGCATAGGCTATACTCCACCACGGGGGCCAAGCCCGGATTGGTGGAGGCTTGCAAGACTGGTAGCTGTTCTTACTGACAGAAGTTTTCAAGCCGCCCTAACCTGTGTCAACATTTGTACGCATGCACGCATTTGGACGCTATTAATTAGGAGGCACTTTGCGCGTTGCAATCTCCTATAGGCTGGTCGCAGTCGCACGGTTTCCTGGTTAGGTTTCATCAAACCATTATGTCCCCACCGAGGGGACAGGTCTCTTCCCTGAGGAAGGTATAGGCCATATTCCACCACGGGGGCCAAGTCCGGATTGGTGGAGGCTTGCAAGACTGGTGGCTGTTCTTACTGACAGAAGTTTTCAAGCCGCCCTAAGGCTGAAACGCGGTTAAAAAAATGTGTAAATTACACTTTGTGCCAAAAGGGCTAGTATAATGTTAAGAATTAATTGGATGACAATGTCTGAAATTAAAATGCATGAGTTTCATGATTATTATTTAAACTCTGTAAATTAAGGACTTTGAAAAGACTGTGCTAGGAGTTTTTTGTCCAATTGTAATGATGTAGATTTTGAAATGGATACCTAGTTTATTTTGCAACATTCAATAGTTCACAGTTTCTGTGCAATTTTGAATAAAATACTTTGTTTGTTGCATCTGAGTTGGCTTAACGACTGCCATCTATCGACGGCAGCCGGCACCAACTGCTTAACTTAACTTCATAAGATTAGGTTTATTAATCAGGAATTAAGATTCGAAAACTTGAATGCACGTCTTTCGTATTAAATATTCAACAAGGCGCATACGCTCTGACAATTTCCGCATGGAAAAGTTCATTCAGTTGAGGACTGCGCGTTTGGGTTGGCAGAACGAAAAAAAAACATTATGAACGCGATTATACTATTTTTATTTTTAATGCACTAACCCGTGCTAAGGACAATTTAAAAAAAACATATTTAGCCTCTAAATAGGTTTTTTAAAATTGTCCTTAGCACGGGTTAGTACATTAAAAATAAAAATAGTATAATCATGTAGGTACAGTGATATCATTCCGATGTAAAAACCTAACTGCAAAGTAGGTAGTCGGGGCTGTAAGTGATACAATTTACTTAAGCCAGATGTCGCTGCCTGTACGTAATACAGAGAATAGTGTAAAGAGGTTCAACATTTCACTGATGCCGGTGAGTCGCCCATTAACTCAGTTGGAAAGAGCGCTGGCACGGATAGCCAGAGGTCGCGGGTTCGAATCCCGGCATGGGTGGAATTTTTAGCCTCTAAATAGGTTTTTAAAATTATGAACGCGTTTATCCATTTTGTATTACCATTGAATTTAAAAATTCAATGCTATTACCTACCGCACACAAACAGAAATTTTCGTAGCGCCGTGCTGGGCGGACGTGCCGTGTTTTAAATGAGACTTCTACTAGTGCACTTAAAATATAGACGCAAAATGAGCGAACCAGAAAATTCGCTCATTTTCCATTCATCCTGTAAAATTCCTGCGTAAGGTCTTAGGGCGGGTTTTTGAATTAGGAATTTCACTTTGTAAATACTTAAGTAACGTTCTGACACGCTCGTTTCTGTTAAATTAGAAGAGTCTGCACTGCAGTTAACTATTCACTTCGCAATGCGAAATGTTCAATTCAGAAACTGGCTCTAAGACCTGCGCCGACGAGGGACCTTTGTCCTCAAGGGACAAAAGTCCCTGAATCGTAAAAAATGTCCTCCGAGTACTTGTCGCGGACTCAACGCCTACGGTGTGCAGTCATTTTGTTTCCCGGAAATTGAGTGAAGCGTACGCTGTGGAAGCAAATATTCTGAGATTACATTGTTGTTGGCAACACTAAGTATAGCAACACTGTTGCTCTTTAACTTTTTAGTTCTTCTCTCTACGTGGCGCCTAATAGCTAAGGACATTGCTGTAATCATTTTTCGTGTGTTCACCGTGTGTGCATTAAACTGAGGCAAGTCAGACCCTGTGAGTTTTAAATCCACCTACAGTCCACTGCTAGCTCAACCCCAACAATTGTGTTGTAATTGACATGAAGTTGAAAAATAAAAAACACCGAACTTTTGTCCAGTTCGGTCTCTTGAAGTCCTCGGTAACTTGAGGGACTTTTTATAGTTTTAGTCCTTCGTGTGCATTATTCGATACAACTTAAGGCCTGCGCAGACGAGGTACTATCCCCCGAGTACTTTTTTTCCCGTCGATATAGATCTCTTATAAATTGTAGCGAATAACGCAAACGAAGGACTAAAAGTACCTCGTAAAAAAAGTACCTCAAGTTGCCGAAGACATCAAGATACCGGACTGGACAAAAGTTCGGTGTTTTCTTTTAAAACGCTTTTTCTTTTTCAACTTCATGTAAATTACAACACAACGTTATCTCAGAATATTTGCTTCCACAGCGTACGCTTCACTCAATTTCCGGGGAACAAATGACCGCACACCGTAGGCGTTGAGTCCGTGACATGTACTCGGAGGACATTATCTTACGATTCAGGGATTTTTGTCCCTCGGGGACAAAAGTCCCTCGTCTGCGCAGGCCTTTATAAGAGATCTATATTGACGGACTAAAAAGTACCCGGGGGATAGTCCCTCGTCTGCGCAGGCCTTTAATTGTGCTCTTTTGATTTAAAATGTATTATTTTCAATTCTTTCAGTATTTGATGAGTGTACGCAATATAGACGATTCCGCATTTTCCTGTATAGCACTAGTAAAAGTGAAAGGCCATCAATATTTCGTCGTCCATGTCCAAACGTGTGTTCAGGAAAATATTAGTCTAAATAATGGCAAGAAAAAAACCTAATTAGAAAAACCGAATGTATACGCTACACTCAAGGAATCTGATTCGAAATTCCTGATGATTAAAAAACGTAATCAGGAAACGGTGCGTCTGCGGTCAGCTTTATGCGAGGTGGGCTATTAATGCGTTCAGGTTCTACTATTTGAATGGTATACATTTTTCTTTTCTATTGTCTGTTACGTGGCAACCTGTTTATAGCAATGAGGCTGTTGGTTTTAGTGGCTCTACCTGCATATCACCAAACTACAGTCTTTATTACTGTATTTATTCTTACTTGACCATTTAAGTAAACAACATTCTACCCGTAAAGTATTGCTTTTTAGTCGCTAACTTCCATATTCCCATAAAACCGAGTCATTGGAATCAATCACTTGAGTTAAGCAAGAACATGCGCGGTCAGGTGCAGGATGGGTGACCGTCCCGTGACTACCACTAGTGGCATATTTTCGAGCGCTTCCGTGCTGCGCAAGGCACGGTAAGCCTTTGGTGCCGGCTGTCACGTAAAGACAATCGCTAAGCTATGTCCGCCAGAGGCCTTATGGGTAACTTGATAACTTCTGACAGTAAGGCCAGCCACTGTCTTACAATCCTCCGATTTTTAATCCTGGACTTTGCCCCCGTGGTAGAGTATGGCCTAACATTTCTGCGATGTAGGAAGAGACCCGTGCCCCCACACTCGGGACTTTTAAGGGTTGATGTCGAATAAATAATGGCAATTAGACCCGTTAATTGTAACTGGATCTACCTTCTAGCTTTACCTTCTTTTCATGGTCAATAGAGGGCTTTTATTTTTATTTTGTCGCCGAGACGTAAGCTCAGACGCAAGTCTCCCAGCCCCGCCCCACAGTCACGCATCGTTGAAACGATCCGGGCACTAAGCAAACAACTTGGCCTAAAGTGTAATAAGGCATTTCGGTTGAGCGCACCCACGGCCCTGGCTTTACTCTGAGAGAGGGGCAGAAGCACTGCTTTAGAATAATATATATTCTATTCGATAGCAATCGATCGATAGCAACCCTTGTATGTCCCCACTGCTCGGGCCACGGGTCTCTTCCCGCATCGCAGGACGGTTAGGCCATACTCCACCACGGGGGCCAAGTTCAGGTTGGTGAAGGATTGTAAGACAGTGGCGGGAAGTTATCAAGCCGCCCATAAGGCCTCTGACATGGCTTAACGACTGCCATTACATGACAGCCGGTACTAGCGGCTTAACGTGCCTTCCGAAGCACGAAAGCGCTCGGAAAAATGCCACTAGCGGTATTCAGGGATGGTCAGCCATCCAGCACCTGACCGCGCCTGGTGTTGCTTAACTAGAATGATTGATTCCAATTACTCGGTTTGACTAGGCCACAAGCGCTTCCGTATTCTATTCTTATAGGTTTTATTTATTATAACATTTAAGTATTCTACTCTATGTTATATGTTTACCATGATTGTATCGCACCGCAGTCTGTGACGGTCGTGGGGTACCAACTGGCACTGACTGAAAATCAGCGCTGAAGGCTTGTCCAGCCTCTAAATAGTTTTTAAAATTGTCCTTAGCACGGGTTAGTGCATTAAAAATAAAAATAGTATAATCATGTAAGTACAGCGATATCATTTCGATGTATAGTAAGTGTAAGTGATTCAATTTACTTCAGCCAGATGTCGCTGCCTGTACGTAATACAGAGAATAGTGTAAAGAGGCTCGAAATTTCACTGATGCCGGTGAGTCGCCCATAAGCTCAGTCGGAAAGAGCGCTGGCACGGATAGCCAGAGGTCGCGGGTTCGAATCTCGGCATGGGTGGAATTTTTAGCCTCTAAATAGTTTTTAAAATTGTCCTTAGCACGGGTTAGTGCATTAAAAATTAAAATAGTATAATCAGTTAATCTACTGTTAACAGCTGCCAAATGTTTTTTATATGCACTTTGGTCCACTGAGAGCTGTTAACAGTAGATTAACGACTTGTTAGTGTATCAGAAACCGGGGGTTAGACTTTACAAGTATGTATGACTTTACACGTCATGGTATTATTGGACTAACTTGTTTTATTTAAGAAGTTTTTTGTATCGCTCACAGCTTTTGGTTATCCACTGAACCTGTCGACAATTACTTTTGTAAGTTTAATCAGGTTTCTGCAATACAGGCTGCAGTCTAGCGCAGATACCGCAAGTATTGTAGCTATGCAAATTTATCTTCAGTAAATAAATATCGTTATAAACTTACGCCTGCCTGTCTCGTTGCTCTAGCCGTATCATGTCGGATCATCATGTCGGAGGGGCCGCCAGGGGCCGCCGTTGCTACTAATATTCCTTCAAATGACCTCAGTCTTGGTGTATTTTCTTATTTGTTATATACACGTACTTTTCCGGTAACCATAGCACAAGGTATCATAGTTTGGGACCAGGTCAGGTGATCGTGTTGTGTGGAAAATGGTTTGAGAAAAGATGGATGTCCTTAGCATCAATCATTTCTCAAATCATCTTAAATCTAACACATCAGTCTATATGATAAGACTCAATGATTGTCATCAATAGCTGTAGCGGCCAAAACATTTGTTAATTTTCTTTCAAAAGTACGGAAAACATTAGTGCTGCGGCCAGACATACGACCAATACTCGTTCATGAGCATAACGCAGGGGTCCGCAATCACCAGTTTCGACCATTTTGGAGGCGACCATACGCCGGAGACGCCGCCATTCGAATGACCTTTAGGACTTATTGTGTTTTTGTAGTAAATATTTGACCTATTGGGTGGAAAGTTTGAGTGGGGACCAGAAGCAAAAGATGCCCACTAGTTCAGTAGGTAAACAATCCGAGGCAGGTTGTTGTTAGCGGTTGGCTATGGATGGCTAAGGTCAGAAAAGAGTAGGTCTTGGGCGAGAAATATGTCCAGCAGTTTACGAGTAGCTGTCAAAGTGTAAGTAGAAATATCTATTCTATAATATAAAAATGGCCGTGAGATGGGGAACGGTTGGTGGGCAGACCAACAGCGAGATGGTCAGATGACCTATGTAAAGCAGCCGGCAAACAGTGGATGAGACTAGCGTGAGACCGTGCTGGTTAGCGTGGAAATGAAGGGTCTGGGGCCCAGCAGTGGGGTTTACCGGGCTGATGATGAATTTAAAAATGAATCGCTGGATGTGTTGGTAAGCACAAATCTCGAGAGCAGCTGAACCGATTTCGCTAATTCTTTTTTTACAATATTCCTCGAATTACGAGAGTGGTTCTAAGGGAAAGAAAATGAAAAAAATCAAAGAATCGACTGTTAGGCAGTGTTTACTATAAAAACAAAAAGTTTACTCGATGTACGATTGAGCTAATTGATTGATTGATTGATTGATTGATTGATTGATTGTTTGATTGATTGATTGATTGATTGATTGATTGATTGATTGATTGATTGATTGATTGATTGATTGATTGATTGATTGATTGATTGTTTGATTGATTGATTGATTGATTGATTGATTGATTGATTGATTGATTGATTGATTGATTGATTGATTGATTGATTGATTGATTGATTGATTGATTGATTGATTGATTGATTGATTGATTGATTGATTGATTGATTGATTGATTGATTGATTGATTGATTGATTGATTGATTGATTGATTGATTGATTGATTGATTGATTGATTGATTGATTGATTGATTGATTGATTGATTGATTGATTGATTGATTGATTGATTGATTGATTGATTGATTGATTGATTGATTGATTGATTGATTGATTGATTGATTGATTGATTGATTGATTGATTGATTGATTGATTGATTGATTGATTGATTGATTGATTGATTGATTGATTGAACCCACTTTCTTGCCATTCGCCGTACGTGACCAGGTAATTTACGATCGCTATGATTTTTTACATCACACCTTCTTACGCAAGTACTTCTGTACCTGACGTCTCAGTGCCTCAAGCCCCACCAGTAGGCTCGGAGGGGCGCAAAGCGAAAACTTGTGTACCAACCATAATCATAATGCGAACTCTTAACCGTGTTTATTGGCTACACTTGTCCGGATTTTTCTTTGCGAGTTTTGCGACTTCAATTTGGCGGTAGGGTGCGAGCACACTACGCGATAGACAGAGTGCTTAGTGCGAGTTTTTTTAACTACTCGATCGCGTTAACGTAAACTCATATTTCTATGGCATCGAGGAAGCGCCACCTAGCGACAAGTATGGAAATTAAAATTGCTGAGTGCGAGTTGTAATGGTTTACGTTGAGAAGTGAACACGTTTACCAGCCAAAACACGAATAAACGCGAGTGCGAGTTGTACTGTGACAGCGTTTTGCCAGTTCGAACGGTTAACTTACTCATACTCACTACTCAATGCTCGATTAACGCGGTAGTAAAGTTATTCGATTGGATCTGTCAAACTCGCACTAAGCACTCTAAAAAAATATTCTTTGAATATTCGTGATGGTGGCCGCGTGATAGGATAGACAAGCTCGCGCGCAAGCGATCACCAAAGTTTTCCGTATAATAACCCAACTATGAGGCTAAGTTTGGAAAACTTAGTTAGACCTAAGTTTTCCGAACTTAGCCTCATAGTTAGGCTATAATACGTAGCAAGCTTATCTGAGGTTAACTCCGACTGCATCCTAATGAAAAATAAAACTTGAGTCACGAATAAAATTAAAGTCGGACTAAGGGGGGATATAAGACACTATCGTTCGCGAAGAAGTTTTTTATATTTTTCCGAGATTAAAAGTAGCCTATATGCTATTCCAGACTGTTTGAGATCTGTTTAGGCATTCTGGCGTGATTAAGCAACAAACATCCGTATATAATGTTAGGTCAAATAATATACGCCATCTGCCTGGTATGAAACTGGTGGTGCCATCTTTTAAAAGTTGTTGTGAAATTTTTTGTTTCATTTTTGTGACATCTGTCAGTTTGACGTCTCCCACGTGTTAAACTATTCTGTGACAGCCGTCAAACTCACATCTGTCAACGTTTGTCAGCATGATTTCCGTTTCCAATTTAAAAATAATATTTTGTGTTTGTAAAACGGCAACAGAAGGATAGATTTAAGATAGTAGAAAAAGGAGGTGACTTTTTGTAAGGTTAATCAGTTACGGAGAATTAAAACACATTTTTGCAAGTCGAAGCTGTTGAAGTTTTGCTTCCTCATAACAATACATACAAACGTAGCAAGCTTATCTGAGGTTAACTCCGACTGCATCCTAATGAAAAATAAAACTTGAGTCACGAATAAAATTAAAGTCGGACTAAGGGGGGATATAATACACTATCGTTCGCGAAGAAGTTTTTTATATTTTTCCGAGATTAAAAGTAGCCTATATGCTATTCCAGACTGTTTGAGATCTGTTTAGGCATTCTGGCGTGATTAAGCAACAAACATCCGTATATAATGTTAGGTCAAATAATATACGCCATCTGCCTGGTATGAAACTGGTGGTGCCATCTTTTAAAAGTTGTTGTGAAATTTTTTGTTTCATTTTTGTGACATCTGTCAGTTTGACGTCTCCCACGTGTTAAACTATTCTGTGACAGCCGTCAAACTCACATCTGTCAACGTTTGTCAGCATGATTTCCGTTTCCAATTTAAAAATAATATTTTGTGTTTGTAAAACGGCAACAGAAGGATAGATTTAAGATAGTAGAAAAAGGAGGTGACTTTTTGTAAGGTTAATCAGTTACGGAGAATTAAAACACATTTTTGCAAGTCGAAGCTGTTGAAGTTTTGCTTCCTCATAACAATACATACAAACGTAGCAAGCTTATCTGAGGTTAACTCCGACTGCATCCTAATGAAAAATAAAACTTGAGTCACGAATAAAATTAAAGTCGGACTAAGGGGGGATATAATACACTATCGTTCGCGAAGAAGTTTTTTATATTTTTCCGAGATTAAAAGTAGCCTATATGCTATTCCAGACTGTTTGAGATCTGTTTAGGCATTCTGGCGTGATTAAGCAACAAACATCCGTATATAATGTTAGGTCAAATAATATACGCCATCTGCCTGGTATGAAACTGGTGGTGCCATCTTTTAAAAGTTGTTGTGAAATTTTTTGTTTCATTTTTGTGACATCTGTCAGTTTGACGTCTCCCACGTGTTAAACTATTCTGTGACAGCCGTCAAACTCACATCTGTCAACGTTTGTCAGCATGATTTCCGTTTCCAATTTAAAAATAATATTTTGTGTTTGTAAAACGGCAACAGAAGGATAGATTTAAGATAGTAGAAAAAGGAGGTGACTTTTTGTAAGGTTAATCAGTTACGGAGAATTAAAACACATTTTTGCAAGTCGAAGCTGTTGAAGTTTTGCTTCCTCATAACAATACATACAAACTTTCACATTTTTTATATTAGTAAGAAATATATTTTTTCACACAGCGCTCGGCATACAGCTAGTGTGTTGGCAGCTTTTTCCCCTTGGTGAAAAATGAAAGATATATTTAGGAAGTCTATCCGAAGTTATACTGACTGCGTCCTAATGCAAAAGTTGAGTCACGAATAAAATTAATGTCGGACTATTCGGGTATATGCGATACGCACAGAAAAGGACCTAAAAGTTTTTGAAAAGGTCTTTGAGAAAAAATTACTGCTTCTAGTTGTTGCCAGCTATTTTGTTCGCGTGAAAATTTTGATGTGTGTGCCAAATTTCATCCAGAACCATTCAGTCTTTTGATGTTTTTTTTCAAACTTGATGTGTTTTTGAAAAGGTCTTTGAGAGAAAATGACTGCTTCTAGTTGCTGCCCGCTACTTTGTTCGCGTGGAAATTTTGATGTGTGTGCCAAATTTCATCCAGATCTATTCTGTCGTTTTGGCCATTCATCCATTCCATTCTGATAACGGTGAAGGAAAATATCATGAGGACACCTGTATGTCTAAGGTGTTCATATACCGCAAAGCTGTACATTGCCAGTCCGCGGTGGGCTTACGTGGTAATTAAGCCCACTCTCTCTCTGATGTGTGGTGTTGGCCTAGAGAATAGCACCAACCCAATTCTTCTCGCGGGTGTCGTAAAAGGCGACTAAGGGACACAAACAGGGGGGGGTCAGCAGCACCCCCTGCAGTATAATTCTACTGAACTGCGATCCCCAACCCGCATGCCCAGCGTGGGGATTATGGGCATTACCCCCTATGGTAGCACAACGTGCCGCGCTTTAGGGGAGGGCTATGTCCAACAGTGTATAGCCTGACGACGACTCTCTCTCTGAGATGATTCTCTGATCTTTTTTTATAATAAAAAATAATATATGTCCCACTGTAGGGCAGAGGTCTCCTCTCAGAGAGAGTATGGGCTTAATCACAACGCGTGCCCACCTCATTAGTTTACAAGGTACTAGAAAAAATATACACCATTAGAAGGATGAGTTGCATCAAAACAAGAAAGGCAGTCCTCGGATGAAGCAACATGAAAGCGAGCATAAAAAGCGAATATGAAATTAAAAAAATAATACTGAATGAGACGCAGTGGATGTCAGGGACACGCCGAGCTTTAATTTATCACGGCTCGCCCGTAGGGTGACCGCGGACTTAACAAATCTCAACTTTTCCCCGAGTAAATTGCTCTGGCTTACGTTTTGCAGTGTCATCTTTATACTTGACGACGTTATCTAGACGTTGACTTGCTAAAAAGGGCGTGCAGATTAAAATTGCGGCGGCTGCGGACGGCTGGGAACGTTTTGAGAACGTGACGTTTTGGGAACAGTACGTTTTGAGAACGTGACGTTTTGGGAACGGTTTGTTTTGAGAACGTGACGTTTTGAGAACAGGACGTTTTGGGAACGGGATGTTTTGAGAACAGGATGTTTTGAGATTGTGACGTTTCGAGAAGTGACGTTTTGAGCATGTGACGTTTTGTACATACAGACATAACCTCACGCCTCCTGTATCCCAGAGGGGTAGGCAGAGACCAGGGACTGCCACTTGCCATGATCCTGACAGATCACCTTCGCTTCATCAACGTTCATAAGTCGTTGCATGCAGGCAAGCCGGTACCGGGTACTTTTTATCTTTTCCTTTGCTAATACATCCCCTATTTGGCGTGTTGTAATCTCTAATAATCACAACAAAGCACGGGTGAAGTCTACTAAGCGTGACGTCACGCGGCGTGATGGGTGTTTCAGTCAAAATGACTGAAAACAGTATTATATCTTTTATTTTGTTGAAAATAATGGTCGTTTTTTTTATAAAACTAAACCAGTATTTTAAATCATTTTACTGTGTATTTTCTCCTAATATCGTTAAATCTTTGATTATTTGATACTGTCGTCACACCTATGCATGAAATTTCTTTTTTGCATTTCTTTATCGAAAGTTTTAAGTAGCTCTCTGAGGTATGTCGATAACTTTGGTTCTCTGTCGGATGCATTCGTTACGAATCCTATCCTTAATAGAATATTATAATATTTAATTGCAGAGCACAAGGTACACGTTTAGTGGCGTCGATGTGGTAGAAGAGAGAGAGAGATAGCATACACAAATGTTGCTGTATCAAATTAATCTGTTGGGGATGCGAACAATTATAACTTCACAAATGTACATAATTTACAAAACAAAGCCACTGGTACATTCCGAGATTCGAACCCACGACCTATCGATTGAGAAGCTGGCGTTCTACCGCTCCGCTACCACCGCTCTAATGGAAAGTCATAAATCAAACCTTATCCAAACAAAAAAGGTTTCGTTAAAAAGAAACTCATGGCCACATCGCGGTCAGTTTGACAAAACAAAGTAGAAAAAGAAGTGACAAGTAAAATGGTATAAAATATAAAAGAGAAACTAAAATTGTGTTTTAAAATCATGCGCTTGGTTCGCTCCTGTTCTGAAAATGGGCGAAAGTGATTTCTTGTTCAGATGTTCAGGAGTATTATCTGGACTCGTAAGTTCAACTTTGTATAGACGTACACGTGGGTGGTATCACGTCACATCACACAAATACTATAAAGGCGAAAGTTTGTAAGTGAGTATGTTTGTTACTTCTTCGCGTCTAAGGGCTGAAGCGACTTTACTGAAATTTGGTATAGAGTTAGATGACACCCTGGATTAAAAACCTATTTAGAGGCTAAATAAAAATTCCAACCATGCCGGGATTCGAGCCCGCGACCTCTGCTACCGCGCCAGCCGTATCCGTATCCATTGGCTATCTGGCACGGATATCCAGAGGTTGCGTGTTCAAATCCCGGCATGGGTGGAATTTATAGCCTCTAAATAGGTTTTTAAAATTGTCCTTAGCTCGGGTTAGTGCATTAAAAATAATATAACCCTGAATTAACACAGAAGCTGCGTTTTACAGCGAGAAGACATCTTATTTCCATGGGAAAATCGACAAAACAGCGGGTAACACCGCGTGGCACAGCTAACAGCTCGTAGTAACCATAAATAACAGTGACATTGAGATGCCTATTTGTGGTATTATTTTCTTCGTAATTTGTCGTTTGAAGGTTGGCGGATAGTAGCTGGTAAGCTTTAATTAAAACTAGCTGTCCCGGCTAAATTCGTATCGCTACGAAATCCGTTTAAACGATTCTTGTTACTATGGCAATGTGATATTGAGATAAAAATAAAATATTATCGCAAGGAAACGCTTAACCGGGATATTAGGTACCTGATGGCTAAATTCAGATATCTATCTATCCGCGTGCAAAGTTCTCTGTAACTATGTCTGCCTGAGACTAGACCCGATTAGATATTTTTAATTAGTTTACAGGTAGTTTTTTTGTACATCGTTTTAAATAAAGAAAGTTTCGCAATGAAAACCGGATACAGTATTTTATGATCCGCAACGTTAAAAAAATAGGTCGAAATTTTATTATTTATCATACATTCAGACCCCATTTTTTAAAAGTATACTAATTGAATTAAAGTCACTCTGAATCCTAAACTGTGGGAGCAAGATAGAAAAATGCTCTACGTAAGAACAGTTTAATGATCTTTACATTTTTTCGAAAATAATTTTTTTTTTGGTGTGACATATGACTTATTTCTGCTTTATGTGACTGAATAAACACTAGTTAAAGAATAGCTCTAGATAGTCAGTAACCAAATCGTGGTTGAGTTATCCTATTACGATTACGTTATACGATTACGTTAGGTTAGGTTTGATTTTTTTAAAACCCTTGATGTTCAAACTACAACACTTCAGAAACAAGTGCAATCTGCTGTAGCGCAATATACAAGGGACAATCCAGGGACGCAGGAGATCTGGCCGCAGAAAAATATCATCGTCATCATGATCGACTCATTATGTCTCCACCGAGGGACATGGGTCTCTTCCCTGAGGAATGTATAGGTCATACTCCACTGCGGGGGCCAAGTCCGGATAAGTGGAGGCTTGTAAGACTAGTGGCTGGTCTTACTGTCAGAAGTTTTCAAGCCGCCCTAAGGTCTTTGACTTGGCTTAACGACTGTCATCTATCGACGACAGCCGGCATCAACTGCTTAACGTCCCTTGCGAAGCACGGAATCGCTTAGAAAAAAGCTACTAGCGTTAGTCATAGATGGTTTACCCATCCATGACGACCTCGTAGCGGTAGCGCATCTACCTACCATGCAAGAGGTCCCGAGTTCGAATCCCGGCTGGAAACAAAAAAAAACCCCAGGTCTTGGATGTTTACATGTTTGTGATGTCGTTGTTTCTGGTTCCCACGATACAGGGTATCCTAGTGTGGGGCCAGAAGAAATGTATGTGCCTGTTTGTAAATGTAAATGTTATCCATGCACTGAACGCGCCCTGTGTTGCTTAACCTTCGTGAGCCAGGGCTACGAGCGAAAAATATAGTTGCGAAAATCTTGCAGAGTGGCTGACGAGAAACATTATGGCTCTTCTGAGCCACAACATCACGGGACATAACAGCTACAATGATCGCTGACCTCCGAATTTACAATATCTATAATCGTACAATCCTCCACCAACCCGGACACGACCTCCGTGGTGGAGTATGGCCTAACCTTCCTGAGATGCAGGAAGATACCCGTGCCCCAGCAGTGGGGACATATAAAGGGTAATAATGCTCTTTTCAAAACGTTAGTTGATAGATAATGGGTCCGTTACGTTTCTGCTATAAAATTCCACGATTTAAAAAGTATACTCTGTGCCAAAATTGCTACAATAACATTTAGGAATTACATGACAAGGGTATCTACGCCAGTTCTATGCATGATTTCTATAGGTACTTAAGTTAAAATAATTATGTAAAGTTTGTTAATTAAGCATTTTGAAACGACTAAGTTCTAGTTTTATTGTCCATTTTTTCTTCAAAGTGATATAGATTTTGAGATGGACACCTAGTTTTTCTTGAAACGTTCATTAACTCACAGTTTTGCGACGAAAAGTGTTTTCAAATGAGTACGAAACAAACGTAGAAACAAACTTAAATTCAATTCCAGCGTGTACCTTCTCCGACACATGGCAGCATCGACGGAGAAAGAATTTGGATTACTCTCTCACGTCTTTAGCCCTTAGCACAATGGCATATTCCGCTCCGGTATTTAATAATGCGTCCAAGAACAAATAACGTCGAACGTCGTTGTCGACGAAGAACGTTTGAGTCTCCGAACTTTCTTTTAGTCTGTAGCTGTAGACAATTCGCGGCGTAGCAGTGTGCTACGAGACGCTACGTCGTAGCACGTAGACCTCGCGTAGACGCGTGTCGATTGCTACGTTCAAAATGGCGCATCTTAAGAGTTACGTACAGTCTGTTAGCTTTTAGAATATACTATCGGATATTGATAGATAGTTGCAATAAGTAAAGGTTTATTTTGTATTGTTATTTATATGTTTACATAACTTTTCAAAATAGTGAAGAAATGTTTTATATAGAGCATGAAGTAGTATTACACTCGTGTGCATTCGGCGAAAACCGAAGCCAACTCTAGAGCCCGAGGTATATTCTAAAAGCTAACAGACTGTACTGGTTATTTTTAGCTGAGAATGTTTGGTCATAATTTTGGGGTTAAATAAAGTACTTAATTTTCTTTGTAAGGAGACTGAAATTTATATTCACATAACACGTTTAAGTTACGTTAGCTTTCCAAGTAAGATTAAATAGGATTCCAGGAAGCGCTCGAGGCCTCTAGTGATTGGCTCAATCACTTGGTTTGAGCAACAACAGGCGCGGTCAGTTGCTGGAAGGGTGACTGTCCCGTGACTACCGCTAGTGGCAATTTTTTCGAACGCTTCCATGCTTCGCAAGGCACGTTAAGTCGTTGGTGCCAGCTGTTACGAGTATGTAGTGGCAGTCGTTAAACCATTTCAGACGCCGTAACTTCTGACAGTAAGGCCCGCCACTGTCTTAGAATCTTCCACCAACCCTGACTTAGCCCCCGTGGTCGCGTTGGTCGAGTATGGCCTAACCTTATATTTAACATAACATTGATATATTAATATGATTTGATAATAAACACTAAACCGGCTAGTCAAAAAAAAAGATGGTTAGATGATGAATTTGATGAACCCGGATTTGGCCCCCGTGGTGAAGCTATACCTTTCCCAGGGAAGAGATCCGTGCCCTTTGGTGGGGTCATAATGGATAGAATTTACAAAATAGGACACCACTTTGTTTATTTAATTTCAATTTTCTGAACGTAAATTCTTTACGTTGAAATAAACTTATTTCATTTGTCGCTGCATGCACGGCAGCCGGTTTCCGATAAAATTAAATTATTAGTTTGTTTTTCTCTCTATCTATCTCTCTCCCGCAGAGAGGCGGAGGCGGGGCGAGGCGCCTAAAATGAACCGTTCGCTTTTCGCTTCGCTGTTCTACGCGACCGAGATCATCGACCGAGCGGTGGTGAACCGGAGCGATGGTGCCACTGCCAACCCGCTTACCGACCCCGCTTTCGCCGCTGCTTCGCCTGTAGGTAGCCCTGTTACCCTTCTAAGGCCCAATGTACACAAAAACAATTTTTATTTTCAAGGTCGGGCCTTACGAGGTTAAGCCTGGTCCAGACATGTGTAACGTGTTATTGTTATCACGTTGGGATCACCAGTGTACGTGGGTTGGTTGGTGTCGGCGTTAAGGTTAAAGACAGAGATATGAAGATTAATTATATTTATATTCTTTTTGTTGCAATAACCCGTGCTGAGGACAACTTTAACCTATTTAGAGGATAAAAATTCCGCCCATGCCAGGACTTGAACCCGCGATCTCTGGCTAACCGTACCAGTGCTCTATCAGCTGAGCTAATTATAATTATATTTACACATAACATAACATTTACATTCAGGCACATACATTGCTTCTGGCCCCATACTAGGATACCCTGTGTCGTGGGAACCAGAAACAAAGACATCACAAACATGTAAGGGTATTATTTTTTTGTTCCCAGCCGGGACTCGAACCCGGGACCTCTTGTTAGGAAGGTAGATGCACTTCCGTTACGCCACAGAGGTTGTCTGTATTTACATAAGATACATAAGATAAAACATTTAGCAAAACCGAGAGGATTCTTTTACAGGCGTCTAGCTGTTTATACGTTGCCATGACTCCCTGCGCACAATGTGCTCCTTCATGGTTTTACAAGCTTCACGGTCTTGTGCCGTCAATGTTAATATAGCATTAAGTTATAACCTTGGTGCATGTCAATAAATAGGATGCACTAATGTATTCCTTGATGGTGCCGCTAACTAAAAATATATAAAAATAAACTAAATGTTATGTTTGTTTCAGTCTTCAGTACATCTCTACGACGGCAGAGCCATGGCCAGATCACTCTGCTCCTGGTTACACGCACATGAACAAGCGCAGGTAGGGTTCTCTTTATTCATCATAAGGCCACCTTTGCCCACCGTTGGCAATACGTCCACTATAAATGCAAATTATTGAGTAGCTATTGTTTATTTTAATTGTATTGCTGTGAATTTTTGTTGAATAAAAAAAAAAAAAAAGTATAAAGTTGCAGTTGCATGGAGTTCGGTAACAAACACTCCGGGCCAGAGTGCTTAGTGCGAGCTTTTTAACTACTCGATCGCGTTAACGTAAACTCATATTTCAATGGCATCGAGGAAGCGCCACCTAGCGACAAGTATGGAAATTAAAATTGCTGAGTGCGAGTTGTAATGGTTTACGATGAGCAGTGAACACGTTTACCAGTCAAAACACGAATAAACGCGAGTGCGAGTTGTACTGTGACAGCGTTTTGCCAGTTCGAACGGTTAACTTACTCATACTCACTACTCGATGCTCGATTAACGCGGTAGTAAAGTTATTCGATTGGATCTGTCAAACTCGCACTAAGCACTCAGTTTCTGAGTTGAGAATTTCGCGAAGTAAATACGCACGCTAAGCCGTTGGTGCCGGCTGTCATGTGATAACAGTCGTTAAGCCATGTCAGAGGCCTTATGGGAGGCTTGATAACTTCTGACAGTAAGGCCCGCCACTGTCTTACAATCCTTCACCAACACGGACGAGTATGGGCAACCTTTCTGCGATGCAGGAAGTGACCCGTGCCCCAGCAGTGGGGACATACAAGGGTTGATATCGAATACATCAGAAGTTTCCATGTTGAGCTTTAGATTGATAGAAAACACTGAATGTGTTGGTAAGCGCAAATCTCGAGAGCAGCTGAACCGATTTCGCTAATTTATTTTTTAGAATATTCCTTGAAGTACGAGGCTGGTTTTTACGGAGAGAAAAATAAAAAATCAAAGAATCGACTGCTAGGCGGTACGAAGTTCACTGGGTCAGTAAGGGAGTTGTAGATAAAAATGGCAATAACTAAGATTTACCTTTTCGAAATCGTAAAGTATATATTCTGCTAATGAACTAAATAAATAAACCCTCTAATACATGCTCGCAGGTAATGCTGGGAAGTCTACTGGCTGTCATTGGCATCTGGTGGGTGATAAGGACGTTTATCTCTCTGCTGATCAACCTCATGTGCCCCATTGTTCTTGTTCTGTTTGCTCTGGTAAGTTATTAGTCTTTATTATGATGTAGTCATAATCAACGAACGTTTATTCTGTTTTTGGTCGTGGGTTCGAATCCCGGTACGTACCAATGACTCTGTTTTCCATGTTACGTTGGGAAGCTATAGTAGGAATGCCACTAGCTAAATGTGAAGGAATACATCGTCAGGGAACTTGAGTGGCTGATGCGTACAAATATCTTGGGCTTGAAATCGCCAATCCTCGTTGGGGATGCGTGGTGATTAAGCCCACACTCTTCGAAAGAAGGCATGAACCCTGCAGTGGGACGTATAGGCTACATTATTGTTACATTATTCCTTTTGTTTATATAATACAAGCTGAGCTATAGCTATTATTATACCAACTATTATCATATCTTATACCTTTTTTGAAACCCTATTTGGGGCTGAAAACTTCACCTATGCCGGGACTCGAACCCGCGACCTCTGGCTATCCGTGCCAGCGCTCTTCAAACTGAGTTAATAGGCGACTAACCGGCATCAGTGAAATTTCGAACCTCTTTACAATACTCTCTGTGTTTTAAAAACTGGTCGCTAGGTGGCGCTTCCTCGATGCCATAGAAATATGAGTTTACGTTAACGCGATCGAGTAGTTAAAAACTCGCACTAAGCACTCAGAAACTGGCCCAGAGTGTTTTTTACCGAACTCCATGCAACTGCAACTGTATACTTTATTTTTTTTTTATTTTATTTATTCAACAATAATCCGCAGCAATACAATTAAAATAAACAATAGCTACTCAATAATTTGTACATGCAGCCAACGATACATTTTACTATGTAGTTCAGAAAATATATTGTATTCTAGTTCTAACTCTTATTTTAATAAATCTAAGTATGTACTCAGTATTATGGTGTCGATGCCCAACAGTGGATAATTACGAAGAAATTGATTGAGATTGATCAAAATGTACACAAAATTGATCTTTCGGCTATGAGTAATGTTTTTGGTCATAGAAAGCTGAAATGGCTTATCGTTTTTTGACTTCAAACCTTTTGTCCATTAGTTTAGATACTTAAAAAAATGTGAATAATCTTGATACGTCTTTTCATCGGAATACACACTTATTACAACAAAATATTTACACTTTACCAATTCAATCTAAAATTTAATGTAATTTCATGGAATTCAAGTGAATTGTAAAAGTAATGTGTGTAAAATTATTTTATCTATAAAGTGTATAATTAAATAAAAAGACTAATCGAGATCATTTACATTTATTTAATACCACTTGCAGACGGTGAAGGAAAACATCGTAAGGAAACCCTAGTGTCTGAAGTACTAACGTACCTCAGCGCTTGCAATGAAACTAAGTGCGAAAATCTCAGGTCTAACTAACTACTTGTTGACCTCTGTGGCGTCGAAAAAGGAGAAGAAAAATATTTATTTAACGCCACATAGACATACTAAATTTGACAGAAAAGGAAAATACAGAAAAGAAAGCAGGAGTAAAACAAAAGCAGAAGAAACGAGTGAAGTCACAACTTGGGCTCGAAGAGGATAAAGTATTAAAATCCGGATAGTTTTCAACAATTTATTGGTCACTACGACCGCTTCAGACAAAATCCAAAAATAGAATGCCCTGCTTCACAGTTTAGACGAGTATTTATACAGGTTGAATAGTTACGGGTTTTGAATACAGGTGGCGCCACCAAACATTCTCTTTAGTCCATTCGAAACCCGTCCTATTTGCTTATACAACTCAAAGTGTTTAATATTGTGAGTATATTTATTATTTTAAATTGTGAATATGATTTTAACAAAGGTTTCTACTTTAAACAAAATAGTTTTACAATTCTCAATAAATTACTTGACTAATAATATCCGTTCAAAACAAATTAAGCAACGCAAATAATAAATCGTAAAATATAAATCGTGTCGTAGTAACAGTATAATTAATTAAATATAATCATGGCAACACTAGCTAGATAATACTACAGTTAATATTAGTTACATGTTAAATAATGCTTACACGAGGAAGTACAGATGAATGATATGAAAATAAATTCCAACGCTACACAGTATGTTGATGCAGCAGAAAAAAGGCCTCATGCTCAGTATAAGCTGAGGGTTTGCACCCACGACACTGATTTTCAGCAAGGGCGTAGCGCTAGAGGTCCCGGATTCGAATCCCGGCGGGGGACAAAAAAAGGCCAGGTCTTGGATGTTTACATGTTTGTGATGTCGATGTTTCTGGTTCCCACGACACAAGGTATCCTAGTGTGGGGCTAGAAGCAATGTATGCGCCTGTATGTAAATGTTAATGTTAGATAGATAGATTCTCGTAGATAGATAGATAGATTGAATATTCTTTATTGCATGTACACCAATGTTATGTGTGTTAAATAAATGGACTATAAAAATCCCTTCACGACCTATCTTTCTGTCCACTTCTTCCCAACTTTGTAACTCTGCGATTGGTTCATTTTGAAACTAAAATTCTTCTTTTTTTCCTCCTCCAGAGAGAAGCACGGATATGGTGCAAGTGTGAGACAGAAAGACATATAAAAGCGTAGGTATTCGTGGGCGACATAATTATATACGTAGATCCCATTCTGTACTGTTATGCTTATAAATTAGGGTACATGTTATTTCAACTGTCTTGTGAACGTAGTGGCCAACTGTGTAAACCAACTAACGTACAGTCAAATCCACCAACTTAGTCAGCAAATTGAAAATTGCGATGTGACCAGTTTAGAACAGAAAAATAAATCCACCAACTTAGTCAGCAAATTGAAAATTGCGATGTGACCAGTTTAGAACAGAAAAATAATAGGGATGTACACAATCGATATAAAATATTGACTTAGTTTTTTTTTTATAGAATTTATGATCGAAGCGCTCGTGGCCTAGACGAACCGAGTGATTGGAATCAATCACTTGGTTAAACAACAACAGGCGCGGTTAGGTACGGGATGGGCGAGCGTCCCGTGACTACCGCTAGTGGCATTTTTCCGAGTGCTTCCGTACTTCACGTACTTACTTCACTTCACTTCCGTTGGTGCCGGCTGTCATATAATGGCAGTCGTTAAGCCATGTCAGAGGCCTTATGGGCGGCTTGATAACTTCTGACAGTAAGGCCCGCCACTGTCTTACAATCCTCCACCAACCAGGACTTGGCCCCGTGGTGGAGTATAGCCTAACCTTCCTGCGGTACAGGAAGAGACCCTTTGCCCCAGCAATGGGGACCCACAAGGGTTGATATGGATAGTTCTATCTGCCAATTTACTGACTAAGTTGGTGGATTAGAGTATAGACGTGAAGAAATAATTATAAAAACATAGCTGACCCAGCGAACTTCGTACCGCCTAACAGTCGATTCATTATCTTTTTTAATTTCTCTCTCCGTGAAAACCATCCTCGTACTTCAAGGAATATTCTAAAAAAAGGATTAGCGAAATCGGTTCAGCTGCTCGCAAGATTTGCGCTTACCAACACATTCAGCGATTCATTTTTATATTATAGAAGAAGATGTGTTTTGGTACTAAGGGGGTGTAAACTAACACCACCAATGGAATATATTTTAATAACTTGTTTTATAATTGATAGATAGATAAAACATTTATTCACATAAGACACACACACGTATACAAAGCAAAGCAGAACAAAACCAAATACAAGTCACAACACGAACAAAGCATATTATAACAAAAGGGTAGCATACATAAAAAGCAAAAACACACAGAAAGAAAGGCATACACGGTACTGTAGTGTACCTAGGCAATGTACTGGACTGGGAGTGATCAACGTAGGTGTGACAAATGTGAATGGGATCCGACTCAGCATGTGCTGAAAGAAATAAGATAAGAATATTATTTTAAATAAAATTTAAAAAAAAAATACAAATAAAAAAAAACGTTTTTTTTTTCAAACAATAAACTACAATAATCTTTATGTCCGTGAAAACTATTTTTAGATCATTATACTATTTTTATTTTAATGCACTAACCCGTGCTACGGAACAAATTTAAAAACCTATTTGGAGGCTAAAAGTTTCACCCATGCCGGGATTCGAACCCGCAACCTCTGGCTATCCGTGCCAGAGGTTGCATTTTTAGCCTCTAAATAGGTTTTTAAATATTTTTAGATCATACAACCTAGAGCGTAGTATCAACATCCTAGGACTTTAAGTCCTAAGAGTAGGCAATCAATTAAAATAATATAAGTTTATTATTTTATCAAGTAAAATAATATTCGCACATACTAAACATCACTTCATTCTCTCTGTAATACGGGTACAGACAATCCCACGAAGTCGTGTACACACACACACACACACACACACACACACACACACACACACACACCCTCACATACACACACATACATAAACACAAATAAGGCAGTAGCGGCACTGTCAAAAGTTATCAAGTCGCCCATAAGGCCTCTGACATGGCTTAACGGCTGCCATTACATGACAGCGATTAGCGTGTCTTGCGAAGCTAGAAAGTGCTCGGAAAATTATGCCACTAGCGGTAAGTCACAAGATGGTCACCCATCCAGCATCTGATTGCGCGAGTTGTTGCTTAAATAAATAAATAAATAAATAAATAAATAAATAAATAAATAAATAAATAAATAAATAAATAAATAAATAAATAAATAAATAAATAAATAAATAAATAAATAAATAAATAAATAAATAAATAAATAAATAAATAAATAAATAAATAAATAAATAAATAAATAAATAAATAAATAAATAAATAAATAAATAAATAAATAAATAAATAAATAAATAAATAAATAAATAAATAAATAAATAAATAAATAAATAAATAAATAAATAAATAAATAAATAAATAAATAAATAAATAAATAAATAAATAAATAAATAAATAAATAAATAAATAAATAAATAAATAAATAAATAAATAAATAAATAAATAAATAAATAAATAAATAAATAAATAAATAAATAAATAAATAAATAAATAAATAAATAAATAAATAAATAAATAAATAAATAAATAAATAAATAAATAAATAAATAAATAAATAAATAAATAAATAAATAAATAAATAAATAAATAAATAAATAAATAAATAAATAAATAAATAAATAAATAAATAAATAAATAAATAAATAAATAAATAAATAAATAAATAAATAAATAAATAAATAAATAAATAAATAAATAAATAAATAAATAAATAAATAAATAAATAAATAAATAAATAAATAAATAAATAAATAAATAAATAAATAAATAAATAAATAAATAAATAAATAAATAAATAAATAAATAAATAAATAAATAAATAAATAAATAAATAAATAAATAAATAAATAAATAAATAAATAAATAAATAAATAAATAAATAAATAAATAAATAAATAAATAAATAAATAAATAAATAAATAAATAAATAAATAAATAAATAAATAAATAAATAAATAAATAAATAAATAAATAAATAAATAAATAAATAAATAAATAAATAAATAAATAAATAAATAAATAAATAAATAAATAAATAAATAAATAAATAAATAAATAAATAAATAAATAAATAAATAAATAAATAAATAAATAAATAAATAAATAAATAAATAAATAAATAAATAAATAAATAAATAAATAAATAAATAAATAAATAAATAAATAAATAAATAAATAAATAAATAAATAAATAAATAAATAAATAAATAAATAAATAAATAAATAAATAAATAAATAAATAAATAAATAAATAAATAAATAAATAAATAAATAAATAAATAAATAAATAAATAAATAAATAAATAAATAAATAAATAAATAAATAAATAAATAAATAAATAAATAAATAAATAAATAAATAAATAAATAAATAAATAAATAAATAAATAAATAAATAAATAAATAAATAAATAAATAAATAAATAAATAAATAAATAAATAAATAAATAAATAAATAAATAAATAAATAAATAAATAAATAAATAAATAAATAAATAAATAAATAAATAAATAAATAAATAAATAAATAAATAAATAAATAAATAAATAAATAAATAAATAAATAAATAAATAAATAAATAAATAAATAAATAAATAAATAAATAAATAAATAAATAAATAAATACATATTCATGGACATATTACACAGATCTCGCTAGCCCTACCCTAAGTACAACTAAATTACTTGTGCTAAAGGTGCTAACTCGACGATAGATTTATACAATAAATACATAGATTACACCCAAGACCCGAAACTAGAAAAGTTCATTTCCTAGTTTGACACGGCCGGGGATCGAACCCGAGACCTTCGGCTAGTAATCCAAGATTAACTCCGATCACTCGCTTTCGCTAGCGAGAGCTTCGTGCATACTACATACATACATAAATACATACACACATACATACATACACACACACACACACACACATACACATACATAAATACATACATACATACATACATACATACATACATACATACATACATACATACATACATACATACATACATACATACATACATACATACATACATACATACATACACGCATACATACATACATACATACATACACGCATACATACATACATACATACATACTTACGCTTCTACGCCATCGGTTAAAAAAAAATTCTCGCACATTTAATGCCATAAGCATTTTCTACCAGTTAAATGCAGGAGATACAGGAAAGAGTTTTCATGAGTGGAGGATCAAGACGAAAGAAAAACACGTCACAAACCGCCGTTTCTTCTTCAGATATGTGTGCCAGCGCTCCGGGAACCTCTACTGGGGCAGAACTACCTAGCTGTGATCAGACTCCTACGCAACATCTTCCTGAAATTGGCCGAGAACCTGGAGGAGACCAAGTGACGTGAAAAATGTGCAAAAATAACGTAAAAATGGGCAACGTCCCATCGCGCTGGTCCTGCAAAGTTATACAAAAATAATAAATAGTGAATTAGACCATAGAATTAAAGTTTATTTTACTCTGTATATTTTTAGTTGGTGACCGGTAAATTGTCTTTTAGTGACACCTGGTAGAAGCAATCTTGTCGTTTGAAAATAAATAGTTACGGAATTTATATATGTGAAATGTGTGAGACGAGCAACCGACGACGCGAGCTCCGTCTCTGCTCACCATGATTAAGCTCTGCGAATCGGAGCGAAACCTGGTCGGACTCTTCCGATATAACAACACCCGTAAGTAGATCCGGACTAAAAGTCGACAAGGAATTTATATATTAATGATTCGCGATACTCTTCTTCTTCTTCTTCAGGCTATATCATGTAGTCCACTGCTGGACATAGCCCTCCCCTAATGAGCGCCATAGCGCCCTGTCTTCAGCTTGCGGCTTCTAAGCATCTACCTGCAGTATGGATGTCAAACGCGCCTAATGGCGATTTTTAATTAGGTAAAACGTAATTACCTGAATGCCCGACTTTTTATAAATTCCTACTGCTTTTATTTCGTCTTCTAGAATATTTCCCATTCTTGTCTCGCAAGTTTTAATAATAAACTTATCTGGCATTACTTATATCACTTTATATTGAAAGGACATTCAGGAAACCGAATGTAAATTTAAGTAAATATCCGATTTCTAATGGAATTACGAACTTGTTACAATAACGTAACATAACATTTACATACAGGCACATACATTGCTTCTGGCCCACACTAGGATACCCTGTGTCGTGGGAACCAGAAACAGCGACATTACAAACATGTAAACATCCAAGACCTGGGTTTTTTTTGTCTCCAGCCAGGGCTTAGAAATACAAAAAAATACATAGAAACAAAAGAATATGTACACATACATACATACATACATACATACATACATACATACATACATACATACATACATACATACATACATACATACATATATACATACATACATACATACATACATACATACATACATACATACATACATACATACATACATACATACATACATACATACATACATACATACATACATACATACATACATACATACATACATACATACATACATACATACATACATACATACACGTCGTTCTTCCTTCTAGCATTGCCTAGTCGGACAAAAATTAAACTTTAATAATGTATCATATTACGAGCTTAGTTGCAGTGCTTCTGATAGAAAGTAGTTGTATTAAAAAACTTTCCAGTGAGTTTAAACTGTTCACACTCGGTTAAAACTCTAACGATACACACGGGGTTAGTTGCATTAGAGTATTAACGGTTTTTTACCCAAGAAAACGTATTTGTATTTAATATTAAAATTTGGGGTTCAGATCTGATCCCGAGTTGGTATCGATATCAACCCTTGTAAGTACCCACTGCGAGGCACGGGTCTCTTTCTGCATCGCAGGAAGGTTAGGCCATACTCCACCACGGTGGCCAAGTCAGGGGTGGTGGAGGATTGAAGGACAGTGGCGGGCCTTACTGTCAGAAGTTATCAAGCCGCCCATAAGGCCTCTGAGATGGCTTAACGTCTGCCATTACATCACAGCCGGTACCAACGGCTTACCGTGCCTTGCGAAGCACGGTAACGCTCCGAGAAATGCCACTAGCGGTAGTCACGGGGCGGTCACCATTCCTGCACCTTACCGCGCCTGTTGTTGCTTAACTCAAGTGATTGATTCCAACCACTCGGCTCGACTAGGCCACACGAGCGAGTAACCTGTATCCGTTCTACTGCAGTGCACACACTTTCTCTCATTAGATTTTGATTAAGCTATGTAAGACAAACTTTTTAGTGATATATATAACTTTGAACACTTTTATTTAATTTTCTTTACTAGAAAATGTGGTGATTGCCAACTTGGATATTATATTTTTGGTTGTTCGCGTCAATTCCAGTATGGCCTAAAATGTTGTGTGTCGGTTGTGTGTGCCTCAGTTCCGTTTCTACTACAGTAGGGTAAATGTACAAAATTCTTTATTGCACAATAAGCGTATTTTTACAATTTACAAGAAATAAATAGTTTCTTCCAGCTAACCTTGGGTTATGTGGATTGTTGTGCGGGCAGTGCCCGGAGAGAGTTATTGTAAATAATTATCATAATATAATAAAAATAGCATCGTATAAGTTAAAAAAACAAAAACTTATCAATTTACCAAATGGATAACTTAAATACTTAGAATACACATTATAATCTCTCTCTGATTAGAATACACATTATAATCAGAGAGAGAAAGAGAGAGAGAGAGAGAGCTCAATTACTGATTAAGAACACCTCAGGCACTCAGGTTTCCCCACGATGTCTTCCTTCACCGTTAGCGTTGCTACTATAAATACACCTATAGATTTGCTCTAGTTTAACGTGCGCAGCAGGGGGATGGTCAGAAAGTTCTCTTGGCGGCATCATTACAACGTTATTCCGTTACGGTTAATTGTATTTTTTGCATTTATTTAATTCAATGTTTGGTTCAAGTAAGAACCAAATTCTGCCATTGAAATGAAATGAAATGAATAAAACTCTTTTATTCAAAGTAGCGCAGAAACTGCGCCTTAATGAACGTTACAATTCAAATTAGGTGTCGAGTTCAAAATCTAGATAATTTTTGAAAAAAAAAATGGACGAAAAACCTCCAAACTTAGTCTTTTCAAAGTCCTTAATTAACAGAGTTAATAATTATTTATTTTGGTCTTTGAAAAAGATGATGAAATGACTGAGTGCAAGATAACGATTAGAGGCGAAAGAGTGGAAAAAGTAAAAGAATTGGTCTATTTGGGGAGCCTAATTACGAGGGATGGAAAGTATGAATGTGATATAGAAAGAAGAGTAAAAGCGGGAAATTGTGTAAACGGTGCCTTGCACTCCGTTGTGTGCAGCCGAAACATCTCCAAAAGAGCTAGATTGGCTATTAATAATGGTGTGCTGGTCCCAACACTTATGTATGGTAGCGAGACTTGGGTGTGGTATAAGAAGCAAGAAAGTAGAATTAATGCAGTTGAAATGAGGTCCTTGAGAAGAATGTGTAGTGATACTTTGAATGACAGAATACGCAATAGTCTGATTAGAGAACGTTGTGGACTGAAAGAGGATGTAGTGACTAGAATTGAGAAAGGAATGTTGCGTTGGTTTAGACATGTAGAGAGGATGAAGGAAGAAAGATAGACGAAACAAATATATATTGAGAATGTGAGTGGAAGGGTTGGTAAGGGTCGTCCCAGGCGGACACACATCGACCAGATAGGGGATGTATTAGCAAAAGGAAAGATAAAAAGTACCCGGAACCGGCGTGCTTCGACTTATGAACGTTGATGATGCGAAAGTGATCTGTCAGGATCATGGCAAGTGGCAGTCCCTGGTCACTGCCTACCCCTTTGGGATACAGGCGTGAGGTTATGTATGCATGTATGTATTTTAAAACATAGAAGTCATGCATTATACTGGCGTTAATTCCAGACATCATTGTCATCTTTATGTTATAGTAGCCCTTTTGGCACAAAGTGTACTTAACACGTTTCTTGAACCGCGTTTCAGGCAAGCTTAATGTATCTTATCTTAACAAATCATTTACGTACTATAATGATGTATTTTTTAGTACTGGGTTTTGCTATAATAACGTTTATAGTCTATTAGCTTTTAGAATAATAACCTCGGGATCTAGAGTAGGCTTCCGTTTTCGCCGAAAGCATACGAGTGTAATAGTACTTTCTGCTCTGTATAAAACTTTTCTTCACTATTGAAAAGTTGAAAAGTTAGGTAAAATTAAGTATCGTATTAGTTCCAATACTTCTATTACACGAATTGCACGAATAGAATATACCTCGGCTACTATCTATCCGATAGTAGCCGAGGTATATTCTAAAAGCTAACAGACTATATTACAATAAAAACCAGACCAAAATCGGTAAGAGGTTCTTACCGCCCCATGTCTCCATAACCAGAGTGACCCAAACGACATTATGCGGTAAGCGTGAAGTTGAGCCGGCAAGAGACATAATTGCGTAAGTTACGCTCGACTTAGTGGAACTGTGTAAGACTTATTTGTTGATAGTGGCCGCACAAAGCGCCAACTTGGGTGTGGAGGTAGCGGGAACGAGGAATTGATGCTAATGTCTGGTTCTCGACCGAAACGTTTTGCGGAATTATCGGAATCTGGATTGTTCTTCTTTGTTCTTGTAGCCTATAAACGTCCAACTGCGGAATCGGCAGAAATACATATTTGCAAAATTAAGAATTAGGAACCGATCGCCGACATGTCTCTGATAACCGGGATACACGAGGCTAGAATAGCATGCTAGGGTCAGCAATCTAGCAAGCTAGTAAGTACTTCTGGCTTCGATAGCAACCCTCGTATGTTCCCACTGCTGGGGCATAGGTCTCTTCCTGCATCGCAGGAAGGTTAGGCCATAATCCACCACGGGGGCTAAGTCCGGGTTGGTGGAGGATTGTAAGACAATAGCGGGTGTTACTGTCAGAAGTTGTCAAGCCGCCCATAAGGCCTCTGACATGGCTTAACGACTGCCATTACATGACAGCCGGCTCCAACAGTTAAAGTGCCTTACGAAGCACGGAAGCGCTAGGAAAAATGCCACTAGCGGTATTCAGGGGATGGTCACCCATACTGACCGCGCCTGCTGTTACTAAACTCGAATAATTGATTCCAATCACTCGGTTAGACTAGGCCACGAGCGCTTCTGGCTTCGGGTAGACAAAACTAGCTTCATTTCTTAGCTAGTAAGCTAGTAGTAAGCGCTCGTAGCCTAGTCGAACCGAGTGATCGGAATCAATCACTTGAGTTAAGCACCAAGAGGCGCGGTAAGGTGGAGGATGTGTGACCGTCCCGTGACTACCGCTAGTGGCATTTTTCCGGGCGCTTCCGTGCTTCGCAAGGCACGTTAAGCCGTTGGTGCCGGCTGTCATGTAATGCCAGTCGTTAAGCCATGTCAGAGGCCTTATAGGCGGCTTGATAACTATTGACAGTAAGGCCCGCCACTGTCTTACAATCCTCCACCAACCCGGACTTGGCCCCCGTGGTGGGGTATGGCCTAACCTTCCTGCGATGCAGGAAGAGACCCGTGCTCCAGCAGTGGGGACATACATGGGTTGATATCGATATCGAGAAGCTGGTAAGGAGAGAGTATGGTCTTTTTTGCAAATAGTGTGCTTAATCCACCTATCCACCTATCCTGAATGTAGGTGCATTAAATACTTTTTCGTAGATTTTATTTACCTAGGTGATTAAGCCTGGGTGCACTGAGTGGAACAAACCGCAACTTCGAGCGCTGCGATATTTGAACACCCCAGACACTCTGTGTTAACCAGGTGATTTTCCTTCACACTTAGCGAATGATAATGCTACTATGATCTCACAAATGTACAGTCTGTTAGCTTTTAGAATATACCTCGGCTACTATCGGATAGAATCGGATATATTCGTGTAATAGAAATATCGCAAGTAATATGACACTTAATTTCGAAATCGGAACCAATATGATAATATCGAAATACAGAGCAGGGAGTTTTATTACACCCGTGTGCTTTCGGCGAAAATTGAAGCCTACTCTAAAGCCCGAGGTATATTCTTAAAGCTAACACACTGTACATAAATAAATAAATATTCATGGACAACACAGATCTCGCTAGCCCTATACTAAGTACAACTAAATGACTCGTGTTATAGGTGCTAACTCCACAATAGATTTTATACAATAAATGCATAGATAACATCCAAGACCCGAGACAAATTAGAAAAGTTCGTTTCCTAGTTTGACCCGGCCGGGGATCGAACCTTCGGTTTTACAGTCAGCGTGCCAAACCGCTGCGCCACCGAGGCCGTCAACATAACTTAGAAAACTAAGTCATTGGTACATGCCTGCACTGGAAATAGAACCTGGGCCTCTTACTTACTTAATTTATACTTTATTGCACACGAAACATTACATAGGACATTACATAAGTAATAAGATGTACAAAGGCGACCTTATCTCTGTAAGAGATAAGCCTCTCCCTTCTGAGTCCCTCCTTCTAACCACTGAGCTACCGCCGCTCTCGGAATTCGGAATAAATGGACAATATCATGCCCTGATCTTAACATTTGCAATTCAATACGTTTATGAAAATGTTATGTAAGTTAGAAAAATTAATTAAGATTTTGAAATTATCGGTAGCCATCATAATGTCAAGAATAGTCATAAAGATACAACACACATTTACTGTGTTTCTACGAATACGAGTAGAACTTGCAAAGTTTAACACACCTTCATCCAAAGGTTGTCTGGCAGAGATCACTTTTAGAGATAAGGCCGCTGTCTGTACTCTTAGGTCAAGAAATTTCTGTGTAATTGCCATTTGTATGTACAATAAAATGTTCTCCATGTATCTATCAACATTCTTTATAACATTTATTTCTTCTTCTTCAGGCTATATTAGTCCACTGTTGAACATAGCCTTCCCCTAATGAGCGCCATAGCGCAAGGTTGTGCTATCACTCGGGGGTAATGCCCATAATCGCCACGCTGGGCATTCGGGTTGGGGATCGCAGTTTGGTGGAATTGTACTGCAGGGGGCGCTGCTGCCCACCCCCCGGTTCATGTCCCTTAGTCGCCTTTTACGACACCCGCGGGAAGAATTTGGGTTGGTGCTATTCTCTAGGCCGACACCTTTCAGCAATTTACATTTATTTTATTTTATTTAGTGAGAACAGGGACGGTCTGGAAATCGGCGCTGTGATGGTGCATGCACTCATAGCAATAAGCTAAGCCTTATTTTACCACATATTTAGAGAAAAAAAATTGTCATAGTATTTACATGTTTTCGAATCTGTGTTTGATAACATTTAACAATTACATACAGGCATATTATATTGCTTCTGGCCCCACACTAGGATACCCCGTGTCGGGAACCAGAAACAACGACATCACAACCCAAGACCTGGGGTTTTTTTGGCTCCAGCCGGGGTTCGAACCCGGGGCCTCTTGCATGGCATTGAAAAAAGCATTTTTTTTCAATTTCAATTTCATTTATGGGGCACTGGACAAGGTTCTACAACAAGATCCCTCAAAATGTGCAGAGGAGGCGCGTTTAAAAGATGCCGCGCCGTGGTTTCACAAAAGTTTCTCGAAAACTCCACAATTGTTGTATAGAATCATGCGTTACTTTGCGGAAATCCACAATAGCATTAAAAAGTTAAAATTACTTTGCTATATTCCGCCAAAAATCCCACAAGCACCATGCGGTTAGTTAATGCACCGCCCTCCCTCCAACTTTTTCAAGGAGAAGAAAGACACGAATACACCGCCACCAACACCAATACTTGTGTGAGAAAACACGCGACGCGTTTCGCCTCTAACACGAGGCATACTCAGGCTCCCAAATGCAAGTCAACTTGCGTGATGTGTTCGTGTCTTGCTTCTGCTTGAAAAAGTGGGAGGGAGGGCGGTGCATTAACTAACCGCATGGTGCTTGTGGGATTTTTGGCGGAATTTATCAAAGTAATTTTAACTTTTTAATGTTTAACTCCACAATTATTCGTACAGAACGAAAGAGCGTCATGAAACGCGAATACTCAACTTTAAATTTCAGCGGTGTAGGATATTCCTAAACATTCCACGCGAAACTTACAGCAAGACTGTTAGTGGAATTATTCGTAATTTATGACACCGCCGGCCTCGAGTGGGTTGTAAGCAAGGCCATTAAACACTTGTTCGCAAATACTAAACATTATAGTTGAGCCATTAAAGTTTGCGTTAACAGCAAAGTTATAGATTTCCGCAAAGCCTCTGTGCGTGTACAGCTCTACCAATTATTTATGCAATGGTTACTTTTTAAACTATAATAATATAATAAATATTCATGGACATATTACACAGATCTCGTTAGCCCTATATTAAGTACAACTAAATGACTTGTGTTATAGGTGCTAACTCGACGATAGATTTTATACAATAAATACATAGATAACATCCAAGACCCGAGACAAATTAGAAAAGTTCGTTTCCTAGTTTGACCCGGCCGGAGATCGTACCCGAGACCTTCGGTTTTACAGTCAGCGTGCCAAACCACTGCGCCACCAATGCCGTCAGGCTGTAACTTTAGGCTGATATTTAATTTTTTTTGTTGAATTTTTTTGGGTTGAATTTCCTCACAATGTTTTTCTTCATTGTTAGCGAGCGGTATTCCTACTATAAATTCACAAAAGCAGGAAGGTTAGGTCATACTCCATCACGGGGGTCAAGTCAGGGTCGATGAAGGATTGTAAGACAGTGTCGAGCCTTAGGGCCTGTTTCACAGTCTGCAGATAAAGTTCCGGATAAGCTATCCGCAACCAGGGCTGCCGTTTGTTCTAAATTTGAAGCCATAAACGAACACACGCAATAGGGTAAAACTACCGGTTTGCCGGCCACTACCCCTTTTCGGCCATTTCATACATTGTGTTGAATAATAGAAGTAATAGTAAACTATCCTTTTCTATTTACACGCCTTTCGATTCGGACGAACTTCACAATTCATTCTCTGGCGGCTTAACCTTGAACATTAAAAAATGTGCTCTCAGTCGTTATCTAGAAAGTTACTGTGCGGACGTGTGACAAATTGAGCAAAAAAAATAGTGGGAGGTTTGCTTTTCAGAGGTTAGTTTTAAAGTGTTACTGTGTTTTTTTTGGTGATTGCTTTGGTTTGCGGTTAAATAACATGGTTAATTTTAATATTCGAGCTCCAAAACTTATCAAACATTCATAGTTTGTGATATTTTTGGCGGCCGGGGAACACGTTAACAATCTATTTCAAAAACTAGTTTGCAGCCGGAAGGCCGTAAACCGGTATTGTTTATGACTTTTTTCTTTGTCTATAAGTAGAAACCTTCATTTCTCAAAGCACAAATCCCTTTAAATTTATAAGCAACTAGATTTTTCTGCATTAACTACCAGATTCCGGCCGCTAAATTGCCTTATATTTCCAAAGATATGACCCTCAAAAGTACCGTATATTTAACGGCCGATTACTAGTCAAAATTCTACCTATTTCCGGCCGTGGGATATAAAAAACGGCCGATAACTGGTAAAATTGTAACCTTTTTCCGGCCGTGAGAAGAATATAACGGCTGATAACTAGTAAACATTTTACCTGTTTCCAGCCGTCGCAAATTAAATAAGGCCGATAAATCGTAAAAATACAACCTGTTACCGGCCGTAGGGGTTGATGTATGGCCGATAACTGACATAACTAAGTAAATTCTATATTCATTGCCTTCTTTCACGACAAAATGGTACAACGGATCATAATGATGTTAGAATAGGTACATACTTGGAAGTTTAGAAAGTGACATAGGGTACTTTTTTTGCATGGGAAAATTAATTGAACGCGCTTAATTAACCCTTGATTTGCTACAAATTTTGATTCAGGTGCTTGGTATTGGAATTGCGCTTGTTTTTTTTTCCAGATGGCACCTGTCACTAATAAAATTAAGAAAAAGAAAAAAGATGAAAAAGAAAAACAAAAAAGGTTTGGTTACGCTGAACAAGCACTGATTAACGCTCTTTCAGATATACGTGGTAACATTCGAGGTATTAGAGAAGCGTGTCGATACTATGGGGTTCCAAGAGCTACTGTACAGGACAGGCTTCACGGTCGTGTTGCTGAAAAAATGAGAAAAGTTGGTCCAGATCCTATATTTGGTTATGAAGGAGAAAGAAAAATTGTTGATTGGATAATTCAGTCAGCAAAATCTGGAATTCCTATTAACAAATATGATCTTCTGGATACTGTAGCTGAGCTTGCAAAAGATCTTGGCATAGACCATCGCTTTCCTAGAGGTAAGCCTGGTATACGATGGTACCTCAGCTTTCTCAAGCGTCATCCCAACATAATCATCCGAGAACCAGAGGCTATTAACAAGGCGCGAGAAGCTATCAAGGAAAGTTCCATTCGGAAATGGTTTGCAGACTTACACCTTTTCTTGGCTGAAAAAAATGCGTTAGATATTTTAGATGATCCTGACCGTATTCTAAACGCTGATGAAACTGGGATATCACTGTCTCCTAAATCAGGGAAGGTTCTAGCACCTAAAGGCTACAAAAATGTGTACGTAGTGAAGAAAGGCAATGAGAAAGAGAACATCACAGTACTGGTGGTAATAACAGCGTCTGGGGAAATATGTCCACCATTGGTGGTGTTTCCCTATCTTTCACCACCTAAAGCGGTAGTCGACAACATGCCGCCTGACTGGATTTTAGGAAAATTCGAGAGCGGGTGGATGCGAGCAGATGTATTTTTTGAGTACATGTCTAATGGGTTCATCGATTGGCTGACAAACCAACACACAAAAAAGCCTGTTCTGTTTTTTGTAGATGGGCATAAGTCACATATGTCTATGCCACTGAGTAAATTCTGCGACGATAATGATATTATTTTGTATGCATTGCCACCGAATACAACTCATATTTTGCAGCCAGCTGATGTGAGGGTGTTTAAACCCCTTAAACAAGAATGGAAGCGCACTGTGAAAAATTGGCAGAGTCGAGCTGAAAATCTTAACAAATGTGTAACAAAAACAAACTTCTGTCAAGTTTTCAAAGAGACACTAGACAAAGAGATGACTCAAACAATCAAGAATGGATTCCGTAAATGCGGCCTTTATCCGTTTGACGTAGAACAGGTGGATTTTTCAAAATGCGTAAAAGACGCTCAGATACGGAATGCAACTGCTGCTCAAACTATCTCACAAAAACCTCTCAACGACAGACATTTTGAAATAGCCAGACAAGTGTTTCACCTGATGGAAGAGAATATAACAAAGCTGGGTATAAATCCAAGCATCATCATACGTGAACTTGACCGCACAAAGGAGTCATACTTACAAAAACGACGATCTAAATCGAAGACACCCCGAACTTCGCAATCCACTGCAACTCCGCGACAGTCAAAATCGTTTGAAGTTAACAAGTCTTCGGACGATACATTGAAAACACCCCGAGCTTTGCAATCCACTTCCACTCCCCGAGTGAAATCTTCTGAAAAAAAATCCAAAAGCCCAAGGCCGGAAGATTTGGGAAAAAATACTTTTGAGGACAGCGACTATAACTCTTTTCAGATACCAGACATTGGTTCTTTGGTATCTTTGGACGTTATATCCATAACAGCATTAAGTGACATAAATTTACCAGAAATATGTCAAATTAATAAAGATACTCCTGTCGTTATTTCTGTGGACGATGACAATCACGCCGGAACGTTAGCGAAAGATATCCAATTAAACTCAGAAGATGTTACAGCTACAAAAATGGTAACAATTGGGAAAGACTGGCCAGTTAATACAATGATTTCTGTAGGGGCTGATGAAAACACAAAACCATCTCCAAAAAACGTAGTGAATTACATTGCTATAGACAAATACGGTGACAGTAGAGAGGATCCGTTCAAAAAACACCTAAAATTTCCTGATATCGTTACAAAAACCAAAGGAAGCCGCACATGGAGCCAGTTTCCGAGTGCTATATCATCTAAAGCTTGGCAACAGTATCACGAAAAAAAAGAAAAAGAAAAACTAGATAAAGAAAACAAAATAAAGAAACGAAAACTTGAAAGGGAGCAAAAGAAAACAGAGCCACCACAAAAAAAGAAGAAAATGAACAAAACGACAGTGATTGTAAAGAAAAAGAAAATAGAAGAAACGCAATCCCACATTAAATGTTTTTCTTGTGAGCTTGCTCTTTTAAGTGACACTGAAGAAGACGGAGAAAAAAATATAGGCTGTGACAACTGCATTCGATGGTATCACCTGAAATGCACGAAACTAAAGAATTCATCTTACAATAAAGCAGTTACCAAGCAATATACATGTGAATTGTGCGAAAACGCTCAAAATGCACCCAGAGAAGTTTTGAAAACTTTTTGTCCTGACAATTCTGACTAATTAGGTGAATTGGTACCTACTATGTTTTTATTATAATTTGTTTAGAAGTTATTGTTAAATCTTGTTCTAAAGGATTTTTTTCTTTATATTTTAAACGGTTGATTGTAGTTTAAGTGAAGAAAATCTTTTTTTTGGACATTCAAATCTTCTGAATACCAAATTTAAATTTATTTTCACTAAGATTACGATATCCCAAGATTTTTGGTTTTTGATTGATTGTGTATCCAATATTTTCATATCAAAATTTTCTTAATTTATGAGCTAAACTACCTAAGCTCAAACTGATTTTGTAACAAATAAACCTCAGAAGTGATTTATTTTATTGGTTTTACTTTCATACTACTATCAACCTTTTCAGCTTTTGGATAAGAGCCATTTTTCTACTTTACAATAGGTGGCCGATAACCAGTGCATTAGTGGCCGATAACTGAGTCAAATGGCCGATAACCGGTATTTTTGCTACTTTCACTATTAATTATTTTTTGTAAATTATGTGTAGAAGATACCTCTATAAGCGTTAGTTTTTATAAAACTAGACTATTGTATGATGATATATTGAATTTTTGAAAAGTGTTGGTGTACTGCATTAAAATAAAAATCAACGCTGAAGTCAACAAGTGGCTTAAATGGCCGATTACCGGTATTTTTACCCTATAGGAATATTTATTTAAATTTAGAACAAACGGCAGCCCTAGTTGCGGATAGCTTATCCGGAACTTTATCTGCAGATTTTGAAACAGGCCCTTACTGTCAGAAGTTATCAAGCTACCCATAAGGCAACTGACATGGCTTAACGACTGTCATTACATGACAGCCGGCACCAACGACTTGCGAACGTGCCTTGCAAAGCACAGAGGCTTCGCTTAAGGCGATTTCGGGGCGCTAACTCTCGCTACACTGTGACAACTATTTTGAGAAGTTACAGTCTTAAATCCATGATCAATAGATTAGAACTTTAATCGATTTCCGCTAAAACCGCCGTTTTTGGCAGAAACTGATTAAGGTCCTTGGTTGTTGATTCTAGGTTCTAGACTTTAGGTTTTAAAAATAGTTGTCACAGTTGTTAAGATTTCTCATGTTCACTTTTAAATAAAAACGTATTATAAGATAAAATAAGATAAGAATACTATTTATTGTACACCAGAGCACATATTATAAAACATGTAAAGATACAAAGTACAATTGGCGACCTTATTGCTGAATGCAATTTCTCCCAGACAACCTTACGACGGAAAGTTATACTATTTTTATTTTTAATGCACTAACCCGTGCTAAGGACAAATTTAAAAACTTATTTAGAGGCTAAAAATTTCACCCATGCCAGGATTCGAACCCGCAACCTCTGGCTATCCGTGCCAGCGCTCTTCCGATTGAGCCAATGGGCGACTCACCGGCATCAGTGAAATTTCGAACCTCTTTACACTATTCTCTGTATTACGTACAGGCAGCGACATCTGTCTTAAGTTAATTGCATCACTTACAGCCCCGACTACCTACTTTGCAGTTAGGTTTTACGGAAAGTTGCTGAAGGAAATAAGATCACCGTAAGTATTTACTTAGTGATATTCTCAATTCCGAAACCGGTCCAAAGTAATCATGTAAATCACTCCCATATTTTTTCTGTCACTAACCCTTCCACTTTTCACATCCACGTGGGTTAGCTGGAAGCAAATAATATCCAGTATTAAGCTTGCCTTTGTACAAATTTGTTTTAGTGCAATAAAGAATTTTCATTCCTTCATTTATAAGTCTACATTTTTGTGGCAACTTTCTTTGCCACTACATAAGGGTGTACTCTCAACGAAAAGAAAAATGTTTCGGGCAACGAGGCCCAAAACCAAGAAAAATTATTTTAAAAACCCGACTACTAACAAAACGGTTGTGCAGTTTTCCGCCAGTCGTTTAGTGTTTTAAGTCTAGTTACTGATTATATTATGATGACTTAAGTCACTTGTCAAAAGAAGTCCAACTCCTAAGATTCAGGTTAGACCTAGTTTAGGAGTTGGAAGTCGCCTTGAAATTTGTAAATCACTTGCACATTATGTTTTAATTATTACTTAAGAGTGTATGATTTTATTTGATCCAATATTTGATGTAGTTTTCACGAAAGTTAATTAAGTAATTTAACGTTAATTGTACTTTATTGCACACGAAACATTAAATAGTACATTACATAAGAAATAACATGTACACAGGCGAGCTTATCTCTACAAGAGATTTCTTCCAGAAAACCTTGGAGAGTCGGAGCAGCAGTAAAAAACGGGTCTATATACGTGCCTATATATTTTTGATAGTTTTAGTAAATATAAAGTGCTAATTCTCTTCAACAAACAGAGAAGGAAGCACTGGAGTACCTGCGTGGTAGAAGGGTGAGGTTACTAAATAGTAAAGACTCACGTTTTCATCGTTATCAACCCTTGTATGTCCCCACTGCTGGGGCACGGGTCTGTTAATGCATCGCGGGAAGGTTAGGCCATACTCCACCACGGGGGCCACGTCCGGGTTGGTGGAGGATTGTAAGACAGTGGCGGGTCTTAGGCCGATATTAGACTATCATATTTTTATCATAGAAATATGATGTCATATCTGTCAAATTCTATGATCATTTTTTTCTATGATGCTGCTCTTTAATTCCATATTACATATAAGGTCATATCCACGTCATAGGTAATGAAAATGCATACAATTTAGCTCCGTTTTCCATTGCTACGAGCGCAATTATAGTAATTGCCCTGAGGTTGAAAAAAAAAGTAAAGAATAAAAAAAGGAACAATCGGCGTGTTTGGGTTAGACCGGGATTGCGAGGTAATCAGAGATAGGAGTCATGAACATAGTACTAGAAGAACTTAGACTGGAACACAAAGTCCTGCAAAATGTACCTCCGTATGGACGGAGACGTATTTAACTATTATAATTGTCATTCATTTCAAAACAAAAACTCATTTAAAATGTCCAATCAGTGCAAAAGATCATACTAGTAACTCTGAAGTTAGAAATATGATCATAATTGTACGCATGCTGTCAAATAGGATCATACTTCTATGATCATAGACAATATGAATCATATGTTGACATTACACCATCATAGATTTTTCATATAAATATGAGTCCTACATCTGTGATCATATTTCTATGATAGTGTAATATTGGCCTTACTGTCAGAAGTTATCAAGCCGCCCATAAGGCGTCAGACATGGCTTAACGACTGCCAATATATGACAGCCGGCACCAACGGCTTAGCGTGTTTTGCAAAGCACGGAAGCGCTCGGAAAATGCCACTAGCGGTAGTCACAGGACGCTCACCCATCCTGTACCTGACCGCGCCTGTTGCTGCTTAAGTGATTGATTCCAATCACTCGGTTCGCCTAGGCCACGAGCGCTTCTCTCGGTCTCACAAAGACTCACACGTAAGGTTTAATTTATAGTTTAGTACGGATTGCTTACTTAACACAATGTAAACCAACCTAGTCCATGAGCCCTCCAACTTAGGTAGCAAAACTTTCTCTGTGTTCTAACAATATTAATGTATTCAGGGTGTCAAAAATTTTAATGAAACCTTGGCGCTGGGGAATGTGGGAACGCGCCGCCGCGAGCTAACTTTTTGGTTGTTAGTCATGTCGCGGTGAAAATGTTAATTAGTAGGTAACTAAGCGCTTGTAGTAAATGTAGGGATCTCTTGTTTAACAGTGGTGAGTTTTAGGTTTGGATTTGATTTATGACTGGCTTATACTTCTTAGAAGCGCTCGTGGCCGAGTGGAACCGAGTGATTGGAATCAATCACTCAAGTTAGGCAACAACAGGCGCAGTCAAGTGCTGGATGGGTGACCATCTCGTGACTACCGCTTGTGGCATTTTTTCTGAGCGTTTCCGTTCTTTATATCGCACGTAATGTTGTAGGTGCCGGCTGTCATGTAATGGCAGTCGTTAAGCCATGTCTGGGGCCTTCCGGGCGGCTCGATAACTTCTGACAGTAAGACCCGCCAGTTTCTTACAATCCTCCACCAACCCGGAGTATGGCTTAGCCCGTGGTGGAGTATGGCTTAGTCTTCCTGCGATGCAGGAAGAAACCCGTGCCCCAGCAGTGGCGACATAAAAAGGGTTGATATCGATATTTCTTTGCTATCCTGCGGTCATGAATCCCCTATTTCTGGTCTAGGCTACGCGATACCAAGAATACCACGTGCAAGCCGTTTATGATGATTTCACAAGTCCTATATATAGTTACCGGAAGTTTGTGCAGATGGGCGCGAACAAGAAGTAATTTTTGACTAATTAAATTACCTTAATTTTAAAAACCAATTTAGAGGCTGAAAATTCCACCCATGCCGGGACGCGAACCCGCGACCTCTGGCAATCCGTGCCAGCGCTCTTCCAACTGAGCTAATGGGCGACTCACCGGCATTAGTACAATTTAGAACCTCTTTACAATACTCTCTGTATTACGTACAGGCATAGGCAGCAACATCTGGCTGAAGTAAATTATTGTATCCTAGTGTGGGACCAGAAACAATATTTGTGCCTGTATGTAAATGTTATTTGTATAAGCGGTGGTAGCTCAGTGGGTAGAACCATAGACTGGCAAGCGAGAGCCCCAGGTTCGATCCCGAATGCGGGCATGTACCAATGACTTTGTTTAATTTCAAAGTTACGTACATTTGCGAATTTGTAGTCGCAATACCACACGCTAACGGTGAAGGAAAACATCGTGAGGAAACCCGCGGCTTGGTTGGCTCCGCACGTATTAGTCTTTCCTGTGGGCTAGGCCGACTAAGCTGTCAGGGTGGTATAGGTGCTGGGCAAGCCTACACCATCTTTAAAACCATGTCCCAGGCACTACAGCGTCGGAGTGGTCCCTTCACCCATCTAGTGTGAGTGAAGATACCACTGGACGCTGTATAAATCATCTCATTATGTAGATGCAAAAAGGCCAATATTTATTTATTTATTTATTTATTTATTTATTTATTTATTTATTTATTTATTTATTTATTTATTTATTTATTTATTTATTTATTTATTTATTTATTTATTTATTTATTTATTTATTTATTTATTTATTTATTTATTTATTTATTTATTTATTTATTTATTTATTTATTTATTTATTTATTTATTTATTTATTTATTTATTTATTTATTTATTTATTTATTTATTTATTTATTTATTTATTTATTTATTTATTTATTTATTTATTTATTTATTTATTTATTTATTTATTTATTTATTTATTTATTTATTTATTTATTTATTTATTTATTTATTTATTTATTTATTTATTTATTTATTTATTTATTTATTTATTTATTTATTTATTTATTTATTTATTTATTTATTTATTTATTTATTTATTTATTTATTTATTTATTTATTTATTTATTTATTTATTTATTTATTTATTTATTTATTTATTTATTTATTTATTTATTTATTTATTTATTTATTTATTTATTTATTTATTTATTTATTTATTTATTTATTTATTTATTTATTTATTTATTTATTTATTTATTTATTTATTTATTTATTTATTTATTTATTTATTTATTTATTTATTTATTTATTTATTTATTTATTTATTTATTTATTTATTTATTTATTTATTTATTTATTTATTTATTTATTTATTTATTTATTTATTTATTTATTTATTTATTTATTTATTTATTTATTTATTTATTTATTTATTTATTTATTTATTTATTTATTTATTTATTTATTTATTTATTTATTTATTTATTTATTTATTTATTTATTTATTTATTTATTTATTTATTTATTTATTTATTTATTTATTTATTTATTTATTTATTTATTTATTTATTTATTTATTTATTTATTTATGGGTCCCTATCATCATCAAATCAAATAATGATGATGATGATAAATATTCAGGGACATAATTAGGTACACAGATCTCGTTAGCCCTATACTAAGTACAACTAAATGACTTGTGCTACAGGTGCTAACTCGACGATAGATTTAATACAATAAATACATAGATAACATCCAAGACCCGAGATGAACTAGAGAAGTTCGTTTCCTAGTTTTACCCGGCCGGGGATCGAACCCGAGACCTTCGGTTTTACAGTCAGCCAAACCGCTGCGCCACCGAGGCTGTCAATTTATTTCAACGAAAGGAATATAAATTCTGTTTACTGAATGCCATTGCAAAATGAGAGTAATCCGCTGCCTTCCGTACCAATCGCTAACTGTGTAAGAAAATTTGAGAAGAAACAGAGCCCACAAACTGTGAAGGAAAATCATGTGGGTTCCCCCACATTGTTTTCCTTCACTTCTCCTGAGGGCTTGAAGTGACTCGGTTATTTATACGATGACAAGTTCGTTCGATGCAGCCTCCTGATGTTAATACCTCGATAAAGTCGAGCTTATTAAAGACTTAACAATTTGTTGTTTCTTGTTATTAAAGCTGTTTTATTTATATCTTAAATTGTGTAATCAAAGTTATCGACATAGCTCAGAGAATTAGCGAGCTGAAGTGGCAGTGGGCTGGCCATATCTCGCGAAGAACCGAAAACCTTGGAAGTAGACTCGGCAAACGTAGTGTAGGACGCCCTCCGACCAGGTTGGATGACGATCTGCGAAAAACTGCCGGCAGACGCTGGATGCGGCAAACTGAAGACAGGGCGCTATGGCGCTCATTAGGAGAGGGCTATGTCCAGCATTGGACTAAGGGCGAGATAAATAGTCGCTTCTAAGAACGAGTCTTAGCGAAAGCACTTGCTTAAGAATCGATTTGTCTATCATAGACAGTACTTTGGCACTCTCTAAGTCGCGAAACCTAAGCAACGACTATTTATCTCGCCCTAAGATATAGCCTGATGAAGAAGAAAAAAAAATCTTAAAACTAAGAGAGGGTAATACGAATAGCTCGGCTGCTACTTGCGAAATTAATAAAATAAGTTTAGGTCCGCAGGGTATTTATTATTATTGATAGAACAAAATAAAAGTTCTCTCAATATTCAAAGTCCAAGCGTCATCTCTTATTCATAAGGTACAACTAATAGGTCCAAGTTTTCGTTGAAAAAATGTGAGACCGCTTGCAAGGTTTTTGTTAAAATAAAGTTTCAGCAAACCTCAGACTTGGTTAAGTTATTCCTCTAAATGCCAACTTAGCCTTTGGGGCAATATGGTCACTTTTTACTACAGTTCTAGTGAAGAGTAATTTTGCGAAGACGCACTTAACCCTTCTCGCGTTTAGTGTACATACGTCTGTACACTAATCAGCCCGGCCGCGCGCAATCCCCCAAGCGCTTAGTGTACAGACGTATGTACACTATGCAACGCTCAGATTGGACTCTTTTTATCTATGCTCTGTGCATTCTCTATGGACAATATCTGTTGTTTTATTGGCCAATGGTTAGTAAGGATTACTTTCGCCAACCAATCAAATGACGTGACGTGGAAAAAAATTGAATTATCATCGAAACCACATGAGCTTGCTAGGTCAGACGCCATTTTGCGTTTTCGTCGTGAGTTGCTCCGCTCGCTAAAGTTTTATAAGTTATTTAGAGAAGGCAACGCTGCGTATTTGTTCATGTGTTATATATCAAATTACTGGGAAAAGTGTGTAGATTATGTTTCAAATAATAGTTTTGTTGTATTTGATGGAAAAGTAAGTGAAAAAAGCCTCGAACTTTTAGCCCGGATTGTGCCGCTTGTATGGGCGGTCAGTGTCATTTTACCTCTTCCTGGTAATTATTCATTTATAGCTTTATTTTGGTGAATTAGAGTATAAAAATTGTGTAAACAGTAATAGATAATATGCAGATCATATTATAAGTGTTAGTTCAGTGCTAGTGAATGAGTAATTAGTGAAAATAGTGAGACAAAGTTCAAAGTAGTGTCAAAATGGCGTGGATAGTGAAATTCATCTCGTCATTTGAATATCATGTAAGTTTATTGATAATTTTATTAGCATTACAAGTATAATAACCGGATAGGGCATTTTATGCAGATTGTAGTGATATATAACACTTATTGAATAATTACGTAGTACTTTCTCTAATTTGAGAAATGCGGAACTGTGTTCACAAAAAAGATGCAAAAAAATGGCGGTGCGAAATGACCCTGCACTATGCGGTACCTTTGAACTTTCTTTTTTCCGAGCGCGCGGGGCGCTAGAAGGGTTAAGTAATGATTAAAAAGAGCAAGAATGAAGAAGCTTTTGAAGACAAAGAGCGGAAAAATAACTTTGTCATGTAAAGAACCTGATATAGAAACGATTAAAGTGTCCTAAACAAAAATGTGACTAAAGGCGTATACACGTAGAACGCTGGCTACCAGCGCCGATCTCCCAGCGCTTATCGGAGCCGGTCGGCTCAGGCAACAGCTACACAAAGAAATCAGGCAGAAGCCGACTGGCAGTCTCTCTGAGTAGCACGCAAAATGTCGACATCGTCTGGCCAAGATTTTTTTCTGTTAGAAAATGTGTTTTGCAAAATTCGAAAACAAAGTATAGGTACGTCCCATGAATAAAAACCGGCCAAGTGCGAGTCAGACTCGCGCACCGAGGGTTCCGTACAAACCTGTATTATAGACCTGAGTATTTGGTATGAGTTTCAATTTAATACCTCTACGCGTTTATGAGGAAAGGGGTAGTAAGTTTAAAATTATTAAAAAAATATATATTATGTGATGTAACTAAAAATTTATGGTTTTCGTAATTTTTCCTTTATCTATGCTATAAGACTTTACTTCGTACCAAATTTCAAGATTCTGAGTTCACGGGAAGCACCCTGTAGGTTTTGATTCCCTTGCAAGTGTCGAAAATTTGCGGCATAAACGGCTGTATCTTTTGATTGCGTTGGTTTAGAAGTTTGATTTTTTCACAGCTTCAAGAGACAGTAGACCTGAGTAATTGATATAAATTTCAGCTTCATACCTCCACGCGTTCCTGAGAAAAAGGGTCTTGACAGACGGACGGACGGACAGACGGACAACAAAGTGATCCTATAAGGGTTCCGTTTTTTCCTTTTGAGGTACGGAACCCTAAAAAGAAGAATTTTCGGGGAACATCATCATTTACTTCAAGACTTGAAAGTGGATTTACTGAACACTAATGAAATCAAACTGTCAAAATCATTTTTATTAACGCCAAATGAGTGTCGTTGACTTGCAAACTGCATGCAATGTAAACTGCAAGCAATTCACAGCAAATTGCGGCTTATCGGAGCAGATCGAAACTTGTCGGCGCTGGTTCAGCACAATGTATAGTTGGAACGTTTTATATAATTTTATAATAATATATAAACTCTGGAACGACTTCAGGTGTGATTTTATTTGTAGATTTATAGTAACTTTAAAACAGAAAACTGGATAAAAACGGAGAAGCAGGTAAAAAGTCAGATCTGGTCAAAGGGTAAAGTAGTAGTGGTGAAAAATGAGAGAAATCGAAGAATGTGTGACGTACATAATTTAAATATTTGAAAATGAAAGATGGAAAAAGAAATAAAAATGGTGTGAAGAGGTTTGCACCGTTACACTACCCGGGGGCAACCGGTAAAAAAAATATTTTTTTTAAATATATTTATTTAAAAAAAAATATATTTAAAAAAAAAAATTTATGAAAAATATTATCAAGTTAAAAAAAAAATTAAAATTTACACTCAAAGGTCCAGAGTAAAGTCGATGAAGGTCGGGGATGTGGGATGGTAAGTAAATATAGTTATTCTTAAATATTAAAATAAATAAAATATAAAAGATGGGCGATGAATAAAATTTTGAGTGTGTGGGTGATATTTACAATGAATATTTACATTAGGCAGTTCCACTTTTATTCATCATCTATCATTCATCCCTAGCATGCATCATCTAGCACTGTCTTCATCTAAAGTGAAGGTGAAGACGTTTATTCAGTATAGACAAAATCTATGTTTATTAATTAGATTTATCCAGAAACTGGCCTAAATTAGTAATAGGCTTATTTAGCCAGTTACCACCCGCTGGTATTCGGTAGTGGTAAGGCTTATTTATTGAGTCACAATCCGCTCTATGAAAGTTATTTACATTTTAACAATATTTATAATATTGGGTACATAGTACCCGACGGGGTAGAATCCGTCGTAGTAGTGCTCTCAAGAGCTATGGTGGGGTAAACACCGTAACGCGTTTAATTAGATTACGCGATTGATAAATAAATTAGTTGACCTAGGCTTATTTAACGTGTTGTCGCCGCACCTGATTGAATGTTTGGATGTTCTAAAAAAATGGTTAGTAAATGTCCAGGAGGATAGTGGTGTAAGTGTATAAGTAATAAATAAAAAAATAGTTAATAAATAAATAGACAAATAGTATGACGCAAATGTGTCCGAATAGGTGATGTAGTGTATATAAGAAAATTAAAACTAAAAAGGTAGCGTTTATAGCCGTTAAGGTAGTTAATAAAATAAATAAAGGGGTATATATTTTACAAGTATTTACAATTCAATATAAACGAGGAATCGTATTTAAGTGTCGTATAGGGGTTTATTCTCTAAGTCTTAGTGGGGTATACGCTTGATGTCTTTAATATGCCATCGACCTAGAGGTTTATTAGAAAGGTCGATTAAGTCGTAAATAAGGGGTGATATTTTATTTTGTATAATACATTTTGTAAATTTCGGAGCTAATTTGACAGTGAAATGCTTGTCTGAGGAGCTCAAGGGGTAGTTACGCTTCCAGACGACATCTCCAGTATTAAATTCGAGGTCTAGATGGTGTTTATTATAGTATTTTGTATTATCTTGATGCGCTTTAAAAATGCGATGTTGTACTTTCGAGAATAGGGGTCTTAAATGACCAATGTTTTCAGCGTACTCGTCGCGAGGGGCAAAGATTAGGTCGTCTGACAGGTCTTTGGAATCGTATGTTGTCCCGCAGGCTGGCAACTCGCGACCGAAGACTAAGTATGCTGGAGTAAATTTAGTGGTTTCATTTACTGCTGTATTGATAGCGAATTGTATTTTGTTCAAATTAACGTCCCATGTGCGGTGGTCTTCGTCGACAAAACATGCGATTGCTGTAATTATCGTTTTATTGTATCTTTCGACCGTATTGACCTGGGGGCAATAGCGTGGTGTGTAGTGAATTTTAGGTATGTTGTAAAGTGTGAATAGGTCGTGTAGTTCCTGGCTTATCATCTGAGGGCCATTGTCTAATATTATGGTTTCTGGTATGCCGTAGACCATAAAGACAAGGTTCTCTAATATGTGCCTGATGATACCTGAAGTTGCTCGTTTAATTGGGAAGATTAAACAATATTTGGAAAAGCAACACGTTACGACAAATATGAATCTGTTAAGTTTATGGGTTATATTATTGATGAAAAAGGTATCCATACTGACCCTGAAAAAGTGAAAGCAATATTAGATATTAAAACACCTGTAACTGCTAAACAAGTTAAACAATTTCAATGGTCCAGAAGTCAAGTCGCACTTTAAAATTAATTTAATATTTTATTTATAAAACACTTAGCAAAAAAAAATCTTGCAGGTCTTCAGAACTGGAAGAAGTCCGACAGAACCCTTAAGCAAGGCTGGGGAGCTCCAAGGGATGCGTATGTGATGAATGAGGTCGTGGGTATGAAGCAGCAGCAGCAGTTCGACGATTGTGCACACGTATAATCGTGGTAATCGTACTCGTATTCGTATTCGCCTTCGCACTCGCAGCGTAGTCGCGGTGGGTGGGCTTTGTCGTCTCAGTGTATCAAGCCGTGGGGTGACGTTGGGTTTCGTTATTATCGTTGGGCGCCAGTGGAACGTTTTATATAATTTTATAATAATAAATAAACTCTGGAACGACTTCAGGTGTGATTTTATTTGTAGATTTATAGTAACTTTAAAACAGAAAACTAGATAAAAACGGAGAAGCAGATAAAAAGTCAGATCTGGTCAAAGGGTAAAGTAGTAGTGGTGAAAAATGAGGGAAATCGAAGAATGTGTGACGTACATAATTTAAATATTTGAAAATGAAAGATGGAAAAAGAAATAAAAATGGTGTGAAGAGATTTGCACCGTTACATAGTGACTGCCTGCGCCGACTACACGCGCGGCCCTGTTCCGATAAGCGTTGATAGATCAGCGCCGGTTGCCAGCGTTCTACGTGTATACGCCTTTAGGCTGGCCACATACTATGAGAATGAACGTTTTATTTATCTCATTACGTTACCTGGAAAACTAACAGCATGGAGGCTTACTTCATAACTTCAACATAATAACTGTAAGCTAATTATAGGTTTTGACATAAAGTTTTGGAAATTTGATTCTAAATATTTTATTATTATTTTATTTCTTTATTGTACTAATTACATAGTTAAATGTTCAAAGGTGTGTTTAATGATAGCTTTGTAAGTTAATAGAATAGTAAAACACCAATGAACATTAACCAAATATTTTTATGATTTCATTACAAAGTAGGTACTTGTATGTTTTGACTAGTTTAGGAAACGCAGTGTCGCAGTTTTTTTTGAGCTTTTTCCCGAATTTCAAGGACTATTTTTTTATGATTTGATTACAAATGTATAGTTTTCCTATATCTGTAGTGTCAGACGATAACATCACATCATGCTTAATTTCATAGTCCAAGGCTGCGTGCTTAGTGCGAGTTTTTAAACTTCTAGATCGCGTTAACGTAAACTCATATTTCTATGGCTTCGAGGAAGCGCCACCTAGAGACAAGTATGGAAATTAAAATTGCTGAGTGCGAGTTGTAATGGTTTACGTTAAGAAGTGAACACGTTTACCAGCCAAAACACAAATAAACGCGAGTGCGAGTTGTACTGTGACAGCGTTTTGCCAGTTCGAACGGTTAACTTACTCATACTCACTACTCAATGCTCGATTAACGCGGTAGTAAAGTTATTCGATTGGATCTGTCAAACTCGCACTAAGCACTCTGTACCTACAGAGGTTCGAAATTCCACTGATGCCGGTAGTTGCCTATTGGCTCAGTTGGGATAGCGCTGACACGGTTAGCCAGAGGTCACGGGTTCGAGTCACGACATGGGTGGAATTTTTAGCCTCTAAATAGGTTTTGAACCTTATTATTAATCTGCAAGCAATCTAAACACACCTTTACGCCAATTGTTCATGATTGTGAAAGTTTTACTTAAAGTGCCTCTTTGTTTTTTTTCTGTTTGAAAAATAAGGTCCTTTAAGACCAAGGGTACATTCTTGAGTACTTTCCTAATTTGCGTTGTTAGAGAAAATGGAAACACAGGCGTGATTCTTAAAACAATAGGGTAGAGATGAAAAAGAGAAATATTTCGCTTCGAATTTATCTTAAAGTAAAAGATGCTACGCTAAGTCTGTTACCTTTTAGAATACACCTCGGGCTCTAGGGTAAGCTTCGGCTTTCACTAAAAGCACACGAGTGTAATAATACTTCCTGCTCTGTATAAAACTTTTCTTGTTAAGTATTTTTAAGTTTATTCAATAAAGTGTCATAAGTCGCTCAGCGAGCTTTGGAGAGAGCTATGCTCGGAGTTTCTCTTAAGGATAGGATTCGTAACGAATGCATCCGACAGAGGACCAAAGTTATCGACATAGGTCAGAAAATCAGTAAGCTGAAGTGGCAGTGGGCGTTGGAGTAAACGTGTTCTTGAGTGGAGACCGCGACTCGGCAAACGTAGTGTAGGACGCCCTCCGACCAGGTGGGATGACGATCTGCAAAAAACTGCAGGCAGATGCTGGATGCGGCAAGCTGAAGACAGGGCGCTATGGCGCTCATTAGGGGAGGGCTATGTCCAGCAGTGGACTACATAATATAGCCTGAAGAAGAAGAAGAATATATCCTATTCTATCCGATAGTAGCCGAGATATTCTAAAAGCTAACAGACTATACCTCCTAGGCCTCTTTTAATATAAGCTACAAACTATAAAGCGCTTCGGGGTCCTAACTAGCGCCATTAATGTAAAAATCGTAACTTATTTTAACGTGCGTTTTTTTTCTTCAAAAAGTAATCGGAAATCAGCGTATTGCTGAAATAATTATTTTATTTATCGGGGTAACGCTGCATACGTTATGGAAACCTTTGGCTCGGGTATGTCTCGGGGCAGTTTGCTCGGCAGTTGATTTTAGTTTGTGTTTTTGCTTGCATTTACTTCAAAAAAGGGGGAGGTTAACACACAAAGGGTTTTAAAAACCCATTTAGAGGCTAAAAATTCCACCCCGGTGATGCAAATTACTTCAGCCAGATGTCGCTGCCTGTAGGTAATACAGAGAGTATTGTAAAGAGGTTTGAAATTTCACGGGTGCTGGTAAGTCGCCCATTAGCTCAGTTGGAAGAGCGCTGGCACGGATAGCCAAGAGGTCGTGTGTTTGAGTACCAGCATGGGTGGAATGTTTAGACTCTAAATAAGTTTTTAAAATTGTCCTTAGCACGGGTTAGTGCATTAAAAGAATATATACAAAGGGTTGATATAAATAATTAAAAAACCCTTTATATTAATTTCAACAAATAACGCTAAGCTGCTATGCAGTTTATAAAAAATGACCCCAAATTTTGCATACCTAGTAAAGTAAAAGTATTGGCCTTTTTGCATCTACTTAATGAGATGATTCATACAGCGTCCAGTGGTATCTTCACTCACCCACTAGATGGGTGAAGGGACCACTCCGACGCTGTAGTGTCTGGGACATGGTTTGCATACCTAGCATTAGAAGAAATAGCATGAAAAAGAAAGAAAGGATTAAGTTTTTCTGGATACTCAACTAGTAACTATAAAGGTTTTTTTAAAAGTGTATTTATTTAAGAGCTGGCTATAGTATTCGATATGGTTAATGCACGTCAATTTTGCTATGGCTTTCAAACTTAAGTTGATTTAAAATTCACTGAAAATTCATGGTGAAGCGCTGAAGCGCTCGTGGCCTAGTCGAACCGAGTGATTGGAATCCTTTACTTAATTTAAAAACCTATTTAGAGGCTAAAAATTTCACCCATGCCGGGATTCGAACCCGCAACCTCTGGCTTTCCGTGCCAGCGCTCTACCAATTGAGCCAATGGGCGACTCACGGCATCAGTGAAATTTCGAACCACTTTACACTATTCTCTGTATTACGTACAGGCAGCGACATCTGACTTAAGCAAATTGCATTACTTACAGCCCCGACTACCTACTTTGCAGTTAGGTTTAACATCGGAACGATATCACTGTACCCACATGATTATACTATTTTTTTATTTTTAATGCACTAACCCGTGCTAAGGAACAAATTTAAAAAACCTTTTTAGAGGCTAAAAATTTCACCCATGCCGGGATTCGAACCCGCAACCTCTGGCTTTCCGTGCCAGCGCTCTACCAATTGAGCCAATAAATTTGTTCCTTAGCACGGGTTAGTGCATTAAAAATAAAAAAATAGTATAATCCTTCACTTAAGTTAAGCAACAGCAGGTGCGGTCAGGTGCAGGATTGGTAACCGTCCCGTGACTACCCCTAGTAACATTTTTCCGATCACTTCCGTGCTTCAGTCGTTAAGCCAGGTCAGAGGCCTTATGTGCGGCTTGATAACTTCTGACAGTAAGGGCCGCCACTGTCTTACAATCCTCCACCAACCCGGACTTGGCCCCCGTGTTGGAGTATGACCTAACCGTCCTGCGATGCAGGAAGAGACCTGTGCCCCAGCAGTAGGGACATACAAGGGTTGATATCGAGAGAAGCCTGTAATATAAAATAAAAGCTAAGTCGTATAGCAGTCATATTCCAGACGGAAAACAAGTTTATTACGATCTCGTCTCGACTTTCGGCTCAAATGTAATAGAGAGATCTATTTTCGTTTCTGATTCGAGTTTTTCTGGGAATAACAGAACACCTTTAATGGTCTCACACCTAGGCGTCTACTGAGGACTTACGTTCTTTAGATCCCTTTTTGCCTGTTCATGAATAGGATTGTTTAATTAAGGAACGTATAAACCTACGCATTTGGTAAAGAAGAGGAATTCTAGAAACCTATTTAGAGGCTAAAAATTCCACCCATGCCGGGACTCGAACCCGCGACCTCTGGCTTACCGTGTCAGCGCTCTCCCAACTGAGCTAATGGGCGACTCACCGGCATCAGTGAAATTTCGAACCTCTTTACAATACTTTCTGTATTCCGTACAGAGGGTATTGTAAAGAAGAATTCTGGTATCGTGAAGATTCATCAGCATATGCGACAGTTTTTTTGGTACCCACTAAACAAACATTAAATTTAAAAACCTATTTAGAGGCTAAAAATTTCACCCATGCCGGGATTCGAACCCGCAACCTCTGGCTATCCGTACCAGCGCTCTACCAATTGAGCCAATGGGCGAATCACCGCGCTACTTGGTAGAGCGATGGCACGGATAGCCAGAGGTTGCGGGTTCGAATCCCGGCATGGGTGAAATTTTTAGCCTCTAAATAGGTTTTTAAATTTGTCCTTAGCATGGGTTAGTGCATTAAAAATAAAAATAGTATAATCATGTGGGTACAGTGATATCGTTCCGATGTAAAACCTAACTGCAAAGTAGGTAGTCGGGGCTGTAAGTGATGCAATTTGCTTAAGGCAGATGTCGCTGCCTGTACGTAATACAGAGAATAGTGTAAAGAGGTTCGAAATTTCACTGATGCCGTGAGTCGCCCATTGGCTCAATTGGTAGAGCGCTGGCACGGATAGCCAGAGGTTGCGGGTTCGAATCCCGGCATGGGTGAAATTTTTAGCCTCTAAAAATAGGTTTTTAAATTTGTCCTTAGCATGGGTTAGTGCATTAAAAATGAAAATAGTATAAACATAAAATTCTTACGGTTTAAGATTGGGGAAAAAAGGTTTTAGATACCGACAACCCGACTGCTGAGCGTTTATTTATTTTATATTACTTTTTTGTAGAAGATACCCGTGCCCCAGCACACACGGGTTGAAGTCGACGATAGAACTCATGCATTGTACTGGTTTTAATTCTAGACATCATTGTCATCTAAATAACCCTATATGTTCTAGTAGCCCTTTTCTCACAAAGTGTACTTTACACATTTTTAGAACCGCGTTTCAGCAGGCAATCAATAAGCAGGCGGGAAGTAACTCTTTGCGAGGAACTTGAGTAGGGATCATCATCATGATCAGCCAGTATCAGTCCACTGCTGGACACAGGTCTCTCCCAAAACACCCCATTGAACCAGATCTTTGGCTCTCTTCTTCCGGTCACTGCCCACCACTTTGCGAATGTCGTCGCTCCACTTGTCACAGGGCGTCTTACGCTACGTTTGTCGATTCGCGGTCTCCACTCAAGAACCAGTCACCAACGGTTATCGATCTGCGCCAGATACGACACGCCCGTTGCCACTTCAGGTTGCTAATCCGTTGAGCAATTGGGTTGTTGGTAATTTTTTAATTCACAAAAATCTATTTAGAGGCTAAAAATTCCACCCATGCCGGGATTCGAACCCGCGACCTGTGGCTATCCGTGCCAGCGCTCTTCCAGCTGAGCTAATGGGCGACTCACCGGCATCAGTGAAATTTCGAACCTATTTACGGTACTTTCTGTATCACGTACAGGCAGCGACATCTGGCTGAAGTAATTTGCACCACTTGCAGACCAGAGTACCTACTTTGCAGTTAGGTTTTACATCGGAATGATATCGCTGTACCCACATGATTATATTGTTTTTAATGCACTAACCCGTGCTGGTTTTTTACTCTAAACGGGTTTTTTAATTTAATTCATAAATTTAATTCAGTTTTTTATTCATTCCAGTTTTTAATTGTTTGTATGTTTACTCAAGACAACTGGCATTTGGTACAGAATATAAAGGCCGACGATTCGCGGTAATAAATTCAACAAGTTGGACCACTTTGGAAAGTTCATGACATATGTGAGGCTGGAACGCATGACATATTAATTTAACTTGATGGCAATGTTAGGACAGTAGGACATCTGCAGACATATGCTTTTCAGTAGATACTTACTCTAGCCCTTGAATAGTTTGCCTCTATCTGGGTTCTTGATCACGTATTTGATATTCCCCCATTTTTACTCTTCGAATATTATAAAATCTAAACCCGATTATTCGAATTAATATTTTTTTTTCGATTATTTGCTATTGAATGGAGAATAATCGTTTTATTTCCTTCTTTGATCATAATTTGTAGTAACGCATCGCTAAGCCTAGTGTTAGAACTTTACTTGTTTTAAACCAAAATCATTACTGTAAATTATTATTTTCGAATTACACCGTTGTGGAAATACTTGTTGACTAAGAAAACCTGTAACCTCCGACAAAACCTGAAAGTTGTTTTGAAATCGTTGCAAAGATGCCATAACAAATATTTCCCTTGAATTTACCAAAAAAGTGTCAGAATATACTAGGATTGTTGGTTCTTCGATTTTGGGCACACGACTAGTGGTAGCGGTAAAATTTGATCGAAAACTTAAATTTGTTCAATATTTGTAATAATAAGATACTAAAGTGCAACCTATTTGAATAGTTAAACTGGTGAAATTTACTTTAATATGCATATTTCAAGTCCAACGCCTTCGTAAGCCATCACTGTAGTTATAGATTTAGTGGGATTGATGGTTAAAAAGTTATGAGAATACATAGAAAAGTGTCAAACATATTACTATCCTTTTGAATTCCGTAGCAGTCGAGTAATTTAATAAAATAGTCGTAAGTTATAGTTGGACTCCTTTCTTTTATATAAGTACATTTAGAAAGATTCCAAAAATGATTCATAAAGTTAGGTAGATAGATTTAATATTTTTATGTGTGTACACCCGGAAGACCAGCTCAGCCTGGGAAGAAATCCGTTCTCTCTGAGACAAACTTCTCCTTCGTCTCAGAAGCATTTCAACTTGGCTGAAGCTACCATATTTAGCCACGAACAGAGATATTGTGTCAGCCCCAGACTCCACAGAGGAGTAATGGGATAAAAGAAGAAGAAATGAGTACTAAGCAGTAAAGTACAGTCTTTTAGCTTTTTGAATATACCTCGGGCTCTAGAGTAGGCTTCGGTTTTCACCGAAAGCACATGAGTGTACTACTTCCTGCTCCGTATAATAAAACTTTTCTTCACTATTTTGAAAAGTTATCTAAAGTTAAGTGTCATCTTAGTTCCGATATTTCTATTACACGAATATATCCGATTCTATCCGATAATAGCCGAGATATATTCTACAAGCTTACAGACTGTACAGTAATAAGATAAACGTTTACTAAAAGCAATTTATTTTAACGTATAGAGAGAGAGAGACATTTATTTGAAGCCACAAAGATACAATACACATAACACACATAACGATATTAAAATAATACAGACAAATAAGAAAAGAAAGAACAAAGAAAAATATTATATAACAAAGAATACGATATAAAACAAACATTTACAATTTAGAAGGGCATTGTATCTCCGCAGCCACAAACAGGTAGCTGACTCAGCATTTGCTGCAAGCTGGGCCTGCAACACTGATTTTCAGTCAGCACTTATTCTTCAATTTATACATAAAGTATAGAATATACCTACATACAGATCTTACATAAAAAATAATATTTATAAAACAATGTCAATAGAATAGAATATGCTGTGAAATATACTAAATATAGAATATCTATGTAACAATGCACATAATATGATACAACGTTTAAGATACAACGTTTATTTTAACGTATAATATATACTACGATATTTGTACTATATTTTTTTATATAATTTCTGTTACTGTAATTTCCGTGTACAATAAAGAATATTCTATCCATCTAAGATAACATAAGGCAAGAATATTCTTTGTACACAGAGAAAAAACTAACATAAAATATTTACAAAGATAAAGTATAATTGGTGTATCACAACTTATATCAGTCACCTTACTGTTCCGCTTCTAACCGCTCAGAGAAGATTAATTTCCGAAATAATAAATAGTATCCTAGCAGCCGCTCGCTTTTGATCTGTACGCAAAACAATTAATTATAAATAGGTATTACCATTACCAAAATACTAATGCCGGTTTCTTAATATGTTTGTCTTTTGATGCGGAGTTGGAACTATCAAATAATTACCCCATATAATATTATGTTACATAACGTCGGTATAAAGGTAAAACTCACTAACTGCTTTTCCATTTTTTTATTTATATACTGATAATTATTTTTGTCCAAAAATAACACTATCTAGTATACTCAAAAAAAAAAATAACGATGGGTGAGCGTTTTTATTTCTGTGCTAAATATTACATTTAGTATCTCAAATTCACACTAGCGCAGTTTCTACGATTAGGCTCATTTGCAGTTACTGAATTTTACCTTTATACCGACGATAACATAACCTCACGCCTGTATCCGAGAGGGGTTAGTTAGTTAGTTAGTTAGTTAGTTAGTTAGTTAGTTAGTTAGTTAGTTAGTTACACCTGAGATTTCCGCACTTAGCCTCATAGTTGGGCCATTGTACGTTGCAAGCGCTGAGGTACGCTAACACCTCAGACACTCGGGTTTCCTTACGATGTTTTCCTTCACCGTCAGCGAGTAGTATTGCTACTATAATTTCACAAATGTACATAACTTAGAAAACAAAGTCGTTGATTCATGCCGGGGTTCGAACCCACGACCTCCCGATTGAGAAGCCGGCGTTCTACACCGCTCCGCTACCACCGCTTGTGCCATCCGAGAGGGGTAGGCAGAGACCAGAGATTGCCACTTGCCACGATCCAGACAGATTACCTTCGCTCTATCAACGTTTGTTAGTCTTGCGTGCACGCACGCCGGTCTCGGATACTTTTATCTTGCCCTGTGCTAACACATCCCCTATTCAAAGTCGGTGTATGTCCACCTGGGACTTCACATAATTATATTTGTTTTGTGAATCTTTCTTCCTTTATCCTGTGTTCTTGTTCTTGTAGATAAATAAACTACAACGGTAATGGCTGTTCCCCCTGGGAGTTAAGCGAGTCGGTGGAGAGGTGGATTTTGCTCTTTGCTAATACATCCCCATACCCATCCTAAATGTCGTCGTCGTCGTCAGGCTATACCAGTCCACTGCTGGACATAGCCCTCCCCTAAAGAGCGCCATAGCGCCCTATCTTCAGCTAGCCGCATCCAGCATCTGCCTGCAGTTTTTCGCATAATATATGCGAAAAACTGCAGGCAGATAAATGTATTAATGCTGCAGGCACATAAATGTATTAATGTATAATCAATCACCCGGTATGAAACTATCCATGAATGTTACGGTACTAAAGCTGATGTTAAGTCGCACATACTGTCTCAATAGGTATTTTGAAATTTCCCTAGACATTTTTTGGCAGCCAATTTAAATGATCGTGTCTCATTGAAAAATTCTTCTGCGTCTTGAACATTTATGCGTTATCATTTACGTTTTCAAATGTTCAGTGCCGGAAACCGGAATCGTACAATAGACATCAAACGGCATTCATTGGTGAAGACGTTGGGGGTGCTAAGTAACGTCACCAATGCAATAAAAATCATAACTTATTTTATAACATATTTGCTCGTAAAGTGGTTGTAATTACACCAATTTCAATATCGTAATGTATCTCAGTACGTACTTGTGCGATAATGTAATGTAAAAGGCACGTGTTTTTTTTTTAAATAAAGTTTTAAGATACTCCGTCTAAAAAGGAACGATACTTTTAAAAATCTTAGCAAAGAGGTTTTATGTCAAGAAAGTGGTCAATATTTTATGAATAAAATTAACTTTGGGAAATCAAATATAACATATAAACATTTAATTCTTTAATTAAATTAATTTTGACAATAAATTACAACCATTTATCTGTAACAAAAACACAAAAATATTAAGTTACTTTATTACTAATACTGGCCGTTTTTGTACCTTTGCCTAAAAAAAAAAGTTGATGCGCGCGCATCGCTTATTTGTAGACAAGTAAAAATAAATCCACGCGCTTTTTCTTTTCGATGTATTGTTTTGTTTTTATTTGAAAATGTCGTCAAGTAGGGATGATAACAAAGTCAGAGTTTTATTAATTTCCTCGTTATAAAACGACGTTATAACTCGACGTTATAAAACGTCGTATGACATACGTGCGCTTTGAACATTACAGCCTCTGCTTCCTTATAGCCCTCGCCGATGGCTCGGGCTAGTAATATCGCCTCGGCTGTAGTTTTCAACTTACCGCACTTATATCATAATGTACTATTACAATATGTTTTTTTAAAAAGGTAAACATCAAAAATCTTAGTCACAATGACAACTATTTTTAGAACCTAGCATCTAAAACCTAGCACTTTAGTGGCAGTTTTAGCTGAAATCTCGGAAACTTTTTATTTTATGGTTTTTAATGAATAGACAATGTGACTTTAATAACTACGCGGGCCTATAGTATATTTTTTATTAAAGAACTTTAAAAAAAGCGGAGGTTGTCAATTCGATGCGTTTATTACTTTTTTTGACTACCGCTGAGTAAAGTATGTTTTCGCATATCTTCGTCAAATCTTAACCGATTTGGATTAATTTTTTTTTTGTTCGACTAGGTGCCAGTAGTTAGTAGCGTGCCATTGGTCCAATTTTAACTTGGTGAAGATCTGATGAAGACTTTCAGAGATGGAGAAGAGAACTTTTCATTGTACAGCAGCAAATAAGGCGTAATGATGCCCATTCATTGGTAATATGCATATCTTTCATAAGATATAGCGAAAAATTTGGCCCAGGGCAATCTGGTGATATTCTGATGAAGACTTTCAGAGATAGAAATTGAGAACTTAAAATTTTAAGGCAAAAAAATTAAGTTAACTTTTGACGGCCTCGGTGGCGCAGCGGTTTGGCACACTGACTGTAAAACCGAAGGTCTCGGGTTCTATCTCCGGCCGCGTCAAACTAGGAAACGAGCTTTTCTAGTTTGTCTCGGGTCTTGGATGTTATCTATCTATATGTTATGCTACCGTCGAGTTAGCACCTATAACACAGGTCATTTAGTCGTACTTAGTATAGTGCTAACGAGATCTGTGTAATATGTCCATGAATATTTATTATTATTATTATAATTATTAGGTTACACTTTGTTCATAAAATACTTTCATACAGTAACTCATTCACTGGTGGACATTGTTACGAAGATCATCAGCTTGAATGTCGTTCTTGAGAGCTTCTATTCTAGATAAAAATATGGGGTTTTCACCTAAGTACTTAATTACACTGTCACTTTCTACCGCCGAAGATTTGGAAGTCTGATAATGACCAGCTCAAGAACACCCAGATTTAGGTACCTAAAAATGCGGATGATGAAATGTATAATTTATATACATTTATATAAAAATTAAACAAACAACAAAGGACGACAAAATACATATTATATGTATTTACAGCAATAATCACACACGCAAAGGTAGATTCAAATAGACAACAACAATGAAAGAAAATACGACAGATATTTATTAGAAAGACATACTATGTCGTGGTGTGTCTGCTGCTGCAAAAGTTAGCGTGTGGTATTCCTTCACCGTTAGCGTGTGGTATTGCGACTGCAAATTCGCAAATGTACGTAACTTTGAAATTAAACAAAGTCATTGGTACATGCCCGCACTCGGGATCGAACCTGGGGCTCTCGCTTGCCAGTCCATGGTTCTACCCACTGAGCTAGCAACGCTTACCAAACTAAACTAAACTACATACCAAATTTTATTAAAATCGCTCCAGACGTTTAGACGTGAAGATGTAACAAACTTTCGCCTTTATAATATTATATTATTATAGTGTGATTAATCGCAAAACTGATATACAGGAAAAAATTCAAATCGTGGGTCGTTTTAAATTTTCTTGTGGATTGGTTTAGGCTCCACATAAAATCTTCTTTTTTGTCGTGTCCTAATAACTCAGGGACTGGAATATGTGGCAGCATCTACCACCAACGCTCATTATTCGTTCCGATTATGCGCCAGATGTATGGCTGCTTTTACGGTCACGAATAATATGAATGTATGCCCCTAGAATGTACCCCTAGTAGGTACATTGTTATCGCTTAGTCTTAATATAACACTGAAAGGGGCTTGACAACTATTGCCGTCAATATTGTGTGAACGAGAGCCAAATAGTTCTTTCGCCAGTTAAATTAACCGTGCTATATCCCGATTGACTGATAGACAACGCAGAACCAGTAGATTCTACAAGATGTGATTTTTTTTTAAATATTATGATATACCTATTATTTTTATTTTTTAATGCACTAACCCGTGCTAAGGACAATTTTAAAAACCTATTTAAGTGCTGTAAGTGATGCAATTTACTTCAGCCAGATGTCGCTGCCTGTACGTAATACAGAGAATAGTGTAAAGAGGTTCGAAATTTCACTGATGCCGGTGAGTCGCCCATTAGCTCAGTTAGAAAGAGCGCTGGCACGGATAGCCAGAGGTCGCGGGTTCGAATCCCGGCATGGGTGGAATTTTTAGCCTCTAAATAGGTTTTTAAAATATTATGACGTTTTTTATCGCTTTGAATCGCTCGCAGCCCCGGCTGCTGAGTGATCTTAAACGATCACGAAGGTTATAGAGCGCGCGAACATAGAGCGCGTTCAGTTCATGGATGTTTAATCGTCGATGACTAGCGTTTTTCGAAGCGGTTCCGTGCTTCACAAGGCACGTTGAGCAGTTGGTGCCGGCTGCCGTCGACAGATGGCAGTCGTTAAGACAAGTCAGAGGCCTAAGGGCGGGTTTAAAAATCTGACAGTAAGACCAGCCACTAGTCCTGCAAGCCTTACCAATACGGATTTGGCCCACGGGGTGAAGTATGGCCTATACCTTCCTCAGGGATGAGACCCGTGCCCCTCGGTGGGGACACAACGGTTGATGATGATTAAGATTTACCGTGGTTGTGATTTTTAAGGAGTGATTTTTGTTCGATTATATTCCAGAGCGGCGACAAGAGATGTCATAGTTTGTATAAAGAAATCATCATCTGTCTATCTATATCTATAATCAGCCCACACCAACCCACTGCTGGGCATAGGCCTGCTTTTTACTGCGCCATTCCTCACGTCCCTGTGCTAATCTGATCCATCTCTGACCCGCAACCCTCACGATGTCGTCTGACCATCGTGTCGGTGGTCTGCCTACCAACCTCCTTCCCTCCCTTGGCCACCACTCCGATACTGCCCTGGTCCACCGGCCGTCTTCCCTTCTAGTTAAGTGTCCCGCCCATCTCCACTTTTACTCTGTGATCCGCTTACCAAAGTCTTCGACCTCATCATCATCTACCCGAACGAAATCCCAAGCAAAATCTAATCTTCGATATAAGACCTCAGTATAAATTCTTTACGATGTTTTCCTTTATCATTCTGAGGAAGGCTGTAATCTTTTTCACATTATTTATAAAGACCTTGTGTGAAGGTTTCATTGTGCACAGTAAACAATTCCTATTCTACTCTATTTTATCTATTGTTCTTATGATTCTGTTTCAGCACAATAACGAAAAATCTTGTCCCAAATACGCTTGTTCTCGAGCACTCAACCCTCTCTGGCATATCAAAGAAATGTGAATATTATTGCTCTGCCAAGTCACTCTAATATTTACTTTTGGGATTTGTAAGTTTTGCTTTGATGGTATTATTCGTATGAAGATTTAGGCACACGGCTCACTAAGCTTAAGTGTAGTTAGGGCAATTCGTTTGAAGAGAAGACGGACGAATACGATAGCTGCTCTGCTGTCTTATATTGCTGTATAAAGTGGCTAAGAACGTGCTCCAGAAAAATTCAAGTATCTTAGCAGTACCGCGGTGGTTGAAATTACTGTAACAAACGTTGTTTTCAAATGTACTACAACTTTACCATCATGTTGGAGACTCTATCACCTTGTTGACGGGTGAAGTCATAGCCCCTTACTACCGAAGTGAAAAACATTTCACGTTAAAATTTTTTTTTTACGGTTTGCAGGCTTCAGAATTGTTCATAATTTTACAAAAAGAAAAAAAGAACTACCACTATGATTTTTAAATGTAATTAATGTTATACAATGCGATGCGATGCGATGCGATGCGATGAGATGCGATGCGATGCGATGCGATGCGAAGAGATGCGATGCGATGCGATGCGATGCGATGCGATGCGATGCGATGCGATGCGATGCGATGCGATGCGATGCGATGCGATGCGATGCGATGCGATGCGATGCGATGCGATGCGAAGCGAAGCGAAGCGAAGCGAAGCGACGCTACGCTACGCAACGCAACGCAACGCAACGCAACGCAACGCAACGCAACGCAACGCAACGCAACGCAACGCAACGCAACGCAACGCAACGCAACGCAACGCAAAGCAATGCAATGCAAATACAGTAGAAATTTAATAATGCTTACGTCCTGTTTAAAACAAGGATTTAATTTAACAATGGGGCAATTCAAAGCGGGCCGCATTGCACCCGTTCTCATCCTAATTTTTCAATCTTCAATACGCTATTAACGCAGTGAACAGTAGTATTCGATTGTTATTAGATTCGATCCATTGTAAAACGAGTACGCATCTGTTTTTCAATCAAATCACTGAATAACTTTATTCTAACAATTGCCCTCCGTTATTACATCCCTAGTTACAACGATAAATTATCATACATTTTAACTTTAAAACGCTTGCTACCAGTGCATATACCTTAGTGTTTTTCCGGTCCAAGGATTTATTATCGTAGGGCGTTTAGTGGGCGTTTAACACACTGTTTTGCATATGCACTTGATGCAATTGGCAATAACATTAACCTCATTCGTATAAATAGGTAGCCATTTCATTAAAATGCTACTGATTAGATATAATTTCTTTTCCAGCTGAACCCGCAAACGTTGATTTGCCAATTAATTGAATCGTTGAAAGCGCATCTTCTCATATGTTGAAAGAGCATCCACCGCAAAAGAGAGAAAAAATAAAATAAAAAATCCAACCATCACTAATTTATCTACGGTTTCTCGTACACCAGTGGTCTTCTGGCTGTCCGGCAAAGTCTGCTGCCAGCTGTAAGTTTATTTATTAATATATGCTTGTTGGCTTTATAACGGCTGTTGGCGGATTGTTGGTGTGCGAGAAGAGTCAACTGCCGCCTCGGGGCCCCACATGTTCATTTCGTGTCCATTGTCCTTTTTTACGCAACTGATGTACTCTTAATATATTACTCAGTACCCGCCCTCACCTTGAACTTACTTAAAATATAGTAATTAGTGAGATGTATTTTTGGATGCATGCTTAGTACATAATTTAATGATCTAAGCTTAGAATAAGTGGCATGTTTCTGTTTTATCTCCGAATTAAATTTAAATATAAATAAATTATAGCCTTCGGCCTATTCTCTGACCTACCAAATGTACGTAAAAAAATCACACAAATCGGTAAAGCCGTTTTGGGGGAGTCCAATAGTCGGATAACAAACACTGTGACACGAGATTTTTATATATTACATTAACTTTGCCTTTGTGTATTTGTTTATATAAATCGCTTGTAGCCTAGCTGAACCGAGTGATTGGAATCAATCACTTGAGTTAAGCAACAACAGGCGCGGTCAGGTGCAGACAGAATGACCGTCCCGTGACTACCGCTATTGGCATTTTTTCTGAGCGCTTCCGTGCTTCCCAAGGCATGTTAGCCGTTGGTGCCTGTCATGGCAGTCGTTAAACCATGTCAGAGGCCTCTTGGACGGCTTGATAACTCCACCAACCCGGACTTGGCCCCTGTGGTGGAGTATGAGCTAACCTTCCTGCGATGCAGTAAGAGACCCGTGCCCCAGCAGTGGGGACATACAGGGGTTGATATCGATCGATAACGCCTACCTCCATTTTTGCTTCTTCTGTACCTCCTGCGGGTTGACTGGTAGAAAACGCAATTAGCATTAGCAAAGGGAACTTGTGGATTGGATGTGGCTCGGAGCGATTTATTCAGTTAGGTTTTATTAATGTTATTTGTTTAATTTTAATATTGTATTGGCACCATATTTTTATTTTGTTCAAGGGTGTATGTTGTTTTGCCCAAACGTATTTTTTTGTTTGTATTGTATTTCGTTTTAACATTTGATTTATTTTAATTAAGTCAACCTTTAAACATTATCAACATTATCTTTTGTGCAATAAAGAATCAATAATCATCATCAGGCTATGTTAGTCCACTGCCCATAGCCCTGCCCTAATGAGTGCCATAGCGCCCTGTCTTCAGCTTGCCGCATCCAGCATCTGCCTGCAGTTTCTCGCAGATCGTCATCCCACCTGGTGGGAGGGCGTCCTACACTTAGTTTGCCGAACCGCGGTCTCCACTCAAGAACACGTTTACTCCATCGGTTGTCGGCTCTTCGCGAGATATGGCCAGCCCACGAGTTATTATTAATAACAATTATTCCTAACAAGTAAATAAATAATATTAACAATTGTTATGTACGTAATATAAAGAATAAAGAGGTTCAAAATTTCACTGACGCCGTTGAGTCACCCATTAGCTTAGTTAGAAAGAGCGCTGGCACGGATAGCGAGAGGTCGCGGGTTCGAATCCCGGCATAGGTGGAATTTTTACCCTCTAAATAGGTTTTTATAATTGTCCTTAGCACGGGTTAGTGCATTAAAAAGAATATAACAATTATTCCTTCATGAACCAGTTCTGTTCCCCAAGATACACAAAAAAGTTCTCGTGCCGCGAACCGTCGACACAAAACGAGCGTTTATTTACCCAACTACGCTATTAGCTAAAATATTGTCGCAAATTGCCTCGCTATTTGTCATTGTCTCGTGCTATATTTGTATTTAAGACACTTGTTGATTCCCCCGAAGCATTTTGCTACTTAAATGGAGGGTTAAGGGTCGGAAATGGCCTGTTTCTCGATACGGCGGGTCTGTTTGGATGCCAGTTTAAACGTAATTAAGTTTGTAATTACATCTGTTTAACTAGAGTAGTTGCAGGTCGCGGTTCGTTTGGTAGATATTATTGCGTGTTTACACTTAACGTTCAAGAGGAACTGGATCGTTGAATCGGTGAAAATGAATGAAATAAATTAATTTAATAATAATGAAGCGCTCGTGGCCTAGGCGAACCGAGTGATGTTAATCAATCACTTGAGTTAAGCAACAACAGGCGCGGTCATGTACAGGATTTGAGAGCGTCCCGTGACTACGGCGTTTCCGTGCTTCGCAAGGCACGCTAAGCCGCTGGTGCCGGCTGTCATATAATGGCAGTCGTTAAGCCATGTCAGAGGCCTTAAGGGCGGCTTGATAACTTCTGACAGTAAGGCCCGCCACTGTCATACAATCCTCCACCAACCCGGACTTGGCCCCCGTGGTGGAGTATGGCCTAACCTTCCTGCGATGCAGGAAGAGACCCGTGCCCCAGCAGTGGGGACATACAAGGGTTGATAACAAATTTAATGATACGATTAAATAATGTTTACTTTTCATTGCTTTTATAATAAAGAGTCCTAAGTAAATCAACTGAGCGATCAAAAACCGATTATATTGCAAAAAGTTAACGTTTCTTTTGTATTCTTATTTATAGATTAACATAAAAATGTGTTGGTAAGCGCAAACCTCGAGAGCAGCTGAACCGATATCGCTAATTCTTTTTTTAGAATATTCCTTGAAGTACGAGGATGGTTCTTACGGAGAGAAAAATTAAAAATAAATCAAAGAATCGACTTGTAGGCGGTACGAAGTTTGCAAAGTCAGTTAGCTGTACATAAAAATGGAAATTACACAGATATTTGTATTGAGATCCTTTAAACGTTCAACGCTACTAAAAAAAGCATTTCGGTAATAGAAAAACTGTCTCACATGGAAACCGTCTCAACATTATGCTGAGGACATTAGCCCAAAGCGCTCATTTTCAGCCAGTGCCTGTGCGTCTCACAGGCTCTGTGGCGACTCACAGGCGTCGGCGTAATACACAGCAATAAATACATATGAAAATAAATAAATAAGAGGACTTGAAATACAAATAAGAAAATAAAATAAAAGTAAATAAATTATAATAATATAAATTACATAGTCTGTAAGTATGTCTACGGCGCATACGAATACTCGGTATACATTGGCCACGAACCAAGGGAAGTGAAGCCGATCAGTAAGGAAATCCTGCAAAGAAGATGGCACTGCATTAGCGTTGATGCGTTGACAAGGCTTCACACCCACCTGAGTGCTTAGTGCGAGTTTTTAACTACTCGATCGCGTTAACGTAAACTCATATTTGTATGGCATCGAGAAAGCGCCACCTAGCGACAAGTATGGAAATTAAAATTGCTGAGTGCGAGTTGTAAGGGTGAGATGTGAACACGTTTACCAGCCAGAACACGAATAAACGCGAGTGCGAGTTGTACTGTGACAGCGTTTTGCCAGTTCGAACGGTTAACTTACTCATACTCACTACTCAATGCTCGATTAACGCGGTAGTAAAGTTATTCGATTGGATCTGTCAAACTCGCACTAAGCACTCTGGTCAGACATAGTATAACATGGCAAACTTTTAGCAAAAGACGATCGGGTCACCCTAGTAATTCATTTTTTTTTATATTATAGATGGTAGATACATGTTAAAGTGTTCTCTATCTATCTATCTACAATGCCGGAGGTCATGCGTTCATTATATTTGTACATATGGCCGCAGTTCAGGTTTATAACGTCCTTGCTTGGTTACCATAGCACAGGGAATCCTAGTTTGAAACCAAGAGTGTTGTGGGGAAGTTATTGTTATACCATTTTCAGTTATTGTTATACCGGGATTCGAACCCGCGACCTCTGGCTATTCGTGCCAGCGCTCTATCCAACTGAGCTAATGGCTCGAATCCCGGCATGGGTGGAATTTTTAGCCTCTAAATAGGTTTTTAAAATTGTCCTTAGCACGGGTTAGTGCATTAAAAAATAAAAATGGTATAATCATGTGGGTACAGCGATATCATTCCGATGTAAAAACCTAACTGCAAAGTAGGTAGTCGGGGCTGTCAGTGACGCAATCGACTTCAGCCAGATGTCGCTGCCTGTACGTAATACAGATAATAGTGTAAAGAGGTTCAAAATTTCACTGATGCCGGTGAGTCGCCCATTAGCTCAGTTGAATAGAGCGCTGGCACGGATAGCCAGAGGTCGCGGGTTCGAATCCCTGCATGGGTGGAATTTTTAGCCTCTAAATAGGTTTTAAAAGTTATTGTTATTATTAGCCTACGGCCTATTCCCAGACCTAACGAATATAAGCAAAAAAAATATGAAAATCATTGAACCCGTTTCGGGGAAGTTTGATAACAAACTCTGTGACACGAGATTTTCATATGTATATCTACTTATATACAATACAACAATCACACACAAATAAAGTCTATAATAAAAAATATAAGTAAACTAAACACGTAGTCACAGCGTTCACCCCACCTACCAATACTTTCCCCCATAAACACACACACACACACACACACAACCACACACACACACACACATAACTAAACAGGTCTGTTCTAAACTTAGTTAAAATTTTCAAACTTTTAAATTATTGTAAATAACGAAAGCGCCTTATTATAATCATAATTTGTAATAGTTAAAAACAGTGTTAATCGCACCATTAGGGAAGGACTGACTCCTAAGATACAGGTTACCCTAGTTTAGGAGTCAGGAGATCTATTTTTGAATCACTCGTATGAAATTGTATCGTCGAATGCGACGTAAGTCACACTCGTCTTCTAAGTCGCATGATCTCGTTTTTCCGTATTTTTGAATCCAAATATCCATTAAAGATTAGATATTCTTCAAAATTCATTTTCTACACTGAAGATCGCAATATTTACAATCTACAACAGTTATCAGGAGCAAATTCACATTTATCGCTAGGTAGTTATCTGTGCGAACCGAGTGATTGGAATCAATCACTTGGTTAATCAACAACAGGCGTGGTCAGGTACGGGATGGGTGAGCGTCCCGTGATTACCGCTAGTGGCATTTTTCCGAGCGCTTCCGTGCTTCGCAAGGCACGTTAAGCCGTTGGTGCCGGCTGTCATACAATGGCAGTCGTTAAGCCGTATCAGAGGCCTTATGGGCGGCTTGATAACTTCTGACAGTAAGACCCGCTACTGTCTTACAATCCTCCACCAACCCGGACTTGGCCCCCGTGGTGGAGTATGGCCTAACCTTCCTGCGATGCAGGAAGAGACCCGTGCCCCAGCAGTGGGGACATACTAGGGTTAATCTATAATATCTCCGTTTTGGTAGCCACCACCTCCGTTTTGTTAACCAATGAGGCAGTCAAAATGTAGGGCTTATATCCCACGCATATCGGTAATTCAAGCGCCGAGTTACGGTAAATAAATGAGCTCTCTAAGTCAAAACTAACCGTTGGCTCTTTTGAGAGGTTGCTGAAGCTCACTGTGCAAACGAGGATATTAAACTGGGATATACAGGGAATATGAGCACTCTCGTGTAGGGAAATTCTGTTTATAGCCAGGTGCTGTTGCGAAAGTGACCTCGTGTGCGGTTGTCCGCACGTGTAAGTTGATACAGCGATAGGTCACGTGGGATCGATACCAACCCTTATATGTCCCCACCGCTAGGACACGGGTCTCTTCCTGCGTCACAGGAAGGTAAGGCTATACTCTAACACGGAAGCCATGTCCAGGTTGCTGGAGGATTGTAAGACAGTGGCGGGCCTTACTGTCAGAAGTTATCATGCCGCCCATAAGACATCTGACATGGCTTAACGGCTGCCATTATACGACAGCCGGCACCAACGGCTTAGCGTGCCTTGCAAAGCACGGAAGCGCTCGGAAAAATTCTACGAGCGGTAGTCGCGGGACGGTCACCCATCCTGCACCTGACCGCACCTGTTGTTGCTTAACTCAAGTGATTGAGTCGAATGGCGAACCGTCAGTCCACAAGGCAGGCCTTCCCAAATGTCGACCTTGACTGTCTGTTCTCCCGTACTTGTCGACCACTCAGTGGCTACCTTAATTCACCACTCGTCTTCACAAATGTTGACCTTGACTGTCAGTTCTCCCGTGCTTAGCGACCACTCAGTGGCTACCTTAGTCCACCGCCCGTCTTCCCAAATGCCTTATCTCGATTTAGGCTTAACGATACGTGGGCCTACGAATCTTCGACTGGTTTTTGGTCGAATAAGGACATTTCGCACACGATCAATTAGTGAGATCACGTCATGGACCAAAGCCAATTACGCGATTGATATTTAAATAAATAATGTAGCCCATATACTTCCCAATGTAGGGCACAGTTTTGCGCAGAAAGAAAGAGAGAGTAAAAAAGTGTAACACCTATAACTTATTGTACACAAAAAAGACGAAAAATTTCACGCTTGGGTCCCGAATAGGTGGGCAGAGACCAGGGCTTGTGACACGCCATAGAAAAATAATTGTAATATTGACTGTTTTTATGTGGCATATATAATTATGTCCCACTGCTAGGCACACAAGATTCTAGATGAACTTCAGATAAAGACGAGGCTCTCCACAATCTGCACCCAACGCATCCTGAAGTTCTTCGGACATACCGTCCGACGCGGGCCAGATAACATGGAGTAAGTTATCATCACCGGTCGAGCGAACGGGAAACGAAGCAGAGGACGACCACCAACGCGTTGGTCAGATATAATAACTCAAGCTTTGGGAAGGACCCTACAAGCAGCCTTACATCTGGCGCGTAATAGAATCCGATGGAGAGAGCTGGTGGCGGAATCTGCCCTTAGTCACGTCCCTCAGCCATGAGGAAACGACGAAGAAGAAGCAGGGCACAGGCCTTCTCTCAGAGAGAGTACAGGCTTAGTTACCGCGCGTACCCACCGCTGATTAGCAATTTCAAGCGCTGAGGTATTTGAACACCTCGGACACTCAGGTTTCCTCACGATAAGATAAGATTAGAATATTCCTTATTGTACACCAGGAAAAACTGACACGATGTTTTCCTTCACGCTAGCGAGTAGTATTGCTACTGTAACTTCACAAATGTACATAACTTAGAAAACTACTGTCTTATTAGTCAACGAAATTTCGCCAAAGGAACTATAATCGGCTTTAACTTCTTCCAGAAAGAGGGCTCGGCGCGAGTTTCGTTAATGAATCTGTGGCAATGTCAAACGGCAGTTTGGCAACGTTCTTAACTATTCATCAGCAACTTTCATGAAAGCCGCGTTTACTCGGGGTTAGTTGCTGGCGGAGTCGACCGATGTCCACCCTTGGTATGTCTCCAGTGCTAGGGCACGTGTCTCTTCCCGCATGATTGGAAGGTTAGGCTACTTACTACACCACAGGCGCCAAGTCCGGGTTGGTGGAGGATTGTAAGACAGTGGCGGGACTTACCGTCAGAAGGCATCAGGTCGCCCAGGATAAGACATCTGACATGGCTTAGCTGCCATTATATGACAGCCGGCACCAACGGCTTAGCGTGCCTTGCGAAGCACGGAAGCACTCGGAAAAATGCTACTAGCGATAGTCGCAAGACAGTCAACCATCAGAAGTCATCAAGGCCTATGGCATGGCTTAACACCTGCTTAACGACGTAACAAGTTAAACTAGGTATCCATTTCAAAGTCTAGGTAATTTTTGAGAAAACTGTACAATATACTCCATACTTAGTCTTTACAACGTCCTTAATTAATAGAGTTTACATAATTATTTCATAAAATTTAATTAAAATTACATTTTATATTAGAAAAGGTGTCATACTTGAGTTAGTAGACATTAAAAAACTCAGCGTGTGCAGGCCCTCCACCAGATGGTCTGACGACCTGGTTACGGTGGCGGGGAGTCGCTGGATGCAAACGGCACAACGCCGTGAAACTTAGAAAACCATTAGGGAAGCCTATATGGGTATCAAATAGCTGGTGATGATGACGACGAAATTATAAAGGTGTCATGCTTGGGCTTTAGGCAGAAGAGAAGTGATAGCTTTTACTAAACTAAGAAACATAATTGTATTAGGAAAATGGTTAAGAATCACAGAATAACGGAAGTGTGGGTTATAGGTATTTTAAAATTTTAGCGTTCGAAATGATTTCACAGATTTCCGCTTTTGAGCCCTTAACCTTAGGATGAGACGAGAGGAAAATCATATTGTCAAACAGGCCCTACATATGCCAACCATCGAAAAAGCTGAGGACATCTACAAACTACCTGATGGGCCACGCTAGCAAAGGACTTGGAGCGAGCCCTATGGAGCGAGCGGACAAGCCAGGACAGAAAATCCTGGGGCAAAAGAACAAAGAGCCGACTCCAAACAACGGGATGATGCAAAGACAAAGTAAAAGAAGAAGAGCCCTAAACCTTAGGGATAGGGTCTGTCATGAACAATTTTAAAACAAATTTAAAAACCTATTTAGAGGCCAAAAATTTCACCCATGCCGGGATTCGAACTCGCAACCTCTGGGTATCCGTACCAGTACGTACCAGTATCTGGTACGGATAGCCAGAGGTTGCGGGTTCGAATCCCGGCATGGGTGAAATTTTTGGCCTCTAAATAGGTTTTTAAATTTGTTCCTTGGCACGGGTTAGTGCATTAAAAATAAAAATAGTGTAATTTTAAAACACCTAGAGCCATCTATAAATTTATAACGAAGACGTTAGAATGGTTATTGGGATCCAATATGAATATTTTTATGTACTTTTATGCACTGCAGGGCATATCCTTTCCTTTATAAAGAAAGAGAGATCATGGGCATGATAATTAGCACCCGTGCCTACAGCGTCAAGTTCAAGCACTGAGGTACGCGAACACTTCAAACACGTATGTGGGTGAATTGGCGAAGCAAAAAAAACACACGGGAAACCTGAGAATAGTATTTTTTCTTAGTAAAGTAAATACTTTTCTACCTTGTCCAAAAAATATATTTAGTTACCTACGGTCTATTACACCCAAAAAAAAGGTCAAAGTGTCGTTTTATCATCAAGGTGTGGTCACCGTTAAGGACAGGCGTCCCAAACCAAATTCCTCTCACAAAATGCCATGGCCTGAAAATACGTTTAATTCTATGGATTAAATCTATTTTCAATTCATCAAATTAAGTATAGTTTATCAAAATAACCACTTGTTTGTTTAATATCTTCTTTCTTATACATTTGGCAGGCAGACAACTTTTGTCCGGAAAAAAGTTATCATTTAAGTGGACAGTAAGTTTTAATAAAATAGCTGCGTCAATATTGCATTGTTGCGCCCCCCTCAAATTTACCTACTTCGGATGAGTCCGGCTCGAGCTCTATATAATAACATTGAGGAATACAACAAAATAGTTTGATAAAAAACTATATTTCTTTGACTGTTTGTTGGTGTTTTGAACCGGTGCTTTGATGACTAACTGCATAATTTCAACAAACGGCAAGTAAACTCAGAAGAATCTAGAAAGAACTAACTAGAAAGTTTCACTACATCAATGTAAACGGTACCCGGTCTTTTGGCACTAAAGCCGACTTTAATCTCCATACATTCTCTTTAACGACATTATTATAACGCGGTAGCAGGAAGATATTCTTCATCGCCGTAACGAGGAAATTACAGTAGGTACCTTATCATGTTTTAATTAGCACTTGTAGTAAAACTCGACATAACTAAAGGAAGGCCAATGAGACGAGATAAAGAATGTAAACAAAGTTTCAGGGGTTCTAAACATTTTTATGTGAATAAATTATAGTTACACAAATTTCGGATTCCTTATTCTAATCGCTGTCGGCTGTATTAGTCAAACATGATTCACCGGAAGAGTCCTAGGCTCATTCCATAATTAAAACCAACAACTAATTACAGTAACAGCAAAAATCAACAAGAAAACTAACAGTAACGGATTAATAAACACAATAAACTAAGTAAATACGGAAACGAAAAAATACGTATCACTTCGAACGCAATCTAAACAGGAATGGACTAATATAGTTCAAAAAATAGTGAATGACACCAAATGTTGACAACTGCCGTACTGAAAGTTTTCCTGTACCACGAAAACCGCAACGACAGCTGTCGTCAATCAAATGACGCCATTACCGCATACGTGTGACAAGGATAGAGATAATAATTGCTCACTATCGCAATGTAACTCAGTAACGGCCCATTTGTTTACATTCTTTATCTCGTCTCATTGGCCTTCCTTTAGTCAGATTTGCAAAATTTCATACTTTCATACTTTTAGAAAATAACCCTATCAACTTTCAAATAATTTAATTTAAGTACAAATAATTTTAAAACCAAATTAAAGTGTCTATTAGAACAAAAAGTTTATTATAATATAACAGAATTCTTGACAGATGATAATTTCAGCTAAGACATTGACTGACATTCTTATTTAATTTGTATTTTAAATTGACATTTATTCTGGTTCTGTTCACACAATTTGACATGTAACAAAAAATTAACTTATTCATTTTTATTTTTTTTTATTATTTTCATTTTAATATATCATTAACTCTATTTCAAATTGACATTATATTGTATTACACTGAAAAAAATTAATTTGAATTTGGTAGCCATTTTTATATTATTGTTTCTAATGGTGGTGCCTTTTTTATAATTTGTACGCCTTATCAGGCAGAGCATGTATAGAACTAATTATTTTTTATATACATCCTATCAATGAACTCATGCTTCACAAATAAAAATCTTTATCTTTGTCTTTCATTTCCTTGAGTGTGGAAACATACGTTTTTTTATTTCATCACCATCATCATCATCATCATCAGCCCAATATGTCCCCACCGAGGGGCACGGGTCTCTTCCCTGAGGAAGGTATAGGCCATACTCCACCACGGGGGCCAAACCCAGATTGGTGGAGGCTTGCAAGACTAGTGGCTGGTCTTACTGTTTAAGTTTTCAAGCCACCCTAAGGCCCCTGACTTGTTTAACGACTGGCATCTATCGACGGCAGCAGGCACCAACTGCTTAGCGTGCCTTGCGAAGCACGGAATTGCTCGGAACAATGCCACTAGCGTTAGACAAAGACGGTCACCCATCCATGCACTGAACGCGCCCTATGTTGCTTAACCTTCGTGATCGTTTAAGATCACTCAGGCAGCCGGGACTTCGAGCAATTCTCGTGTGTACTCGATAGGCACTCGTGGCCTAGTCGAACAGAGTGATCGGAATCAATCACTAGAGTTAAGCAACAGTAGGCGAGGCCAGGAGCAAGATGGGTGACCGTCCCGTGACTACCGCTAGTGGCATTTTTCCGAGCGCTTCCGTACTTCGCAAGGCACGCTAAGCCGTTGGTGCCGGCTGTCATGTTATGGCAGTCGTTAAGCCACGTCAGAGGTCTTATGGGCTGCTTGATAACTTCTGACAGTAAGGCCCGCCTCTGTCTTACAATCCTCCACCAAGCCGGACTTGGCCCCCGTGGTGGAGTATGGCCTAACCTTCCTCCGATGTAGGAAGAGACCCGTGCCCCAGCAGTGGGGACATACAAGGGTTGATATCGTATTCGATAGTACGACTGTTAATAAGGCACGTTCCTTTTGCATTGGCTTTGAGCACTTAAAATTCAAGTTGTATACTTCTCTTCCGCGCAAACGTTTATTTTTAACAAAGAAAATGAAATATACATTTTGTGAGCCCAAAAGACTGCAAAGGTTCAGGTAATCAAGCGACCTACATGCTAATATAATTACTGTAACAAATGAGGGTGAGTCTGTGCTAAGAATAATTTATTGCGTTAAGACCATTAAAAACGGTTAAGTTCAGTACACTCTTGTTTTTCTTATGAATTCTCGGAAGGAGACAGCCTTCCACCGCCAATATCGACCTTATACTCGCAGCGATTAGGTAGAGTTTTCTGCCTCCCAGTGGGAGTATTCTGAAAAGCTTTCCTAAAGGCCTTATCAAAAATTACATTCGATCTCGGACGAAAATTTAATTCCGAAAACCTCATCAAATATGTACGAAACTCGAGTTAGGTTTGTCTTGCGGGATCAAATTGTAATTTGGAGCGCTTTCTTGATTGATGTCTGGACCTTTATGCCCTGTTAGCTAGATGGTTGGTTGGTATCTAAACTTTTTGATTCGTGAACTTGAGTTTTGATGCGGAACGTCCTTCAGTTCGGTAGTTGGGGGACTTTCTGAAACCGCCTAGAGAAAATATGACGCCTCAGCACTCTGTAACTACGTGTCGTGTGTATTTGATTTATATATTTTTAAGTAGAACAAAAAAAACATTTATTATTCAACATGACAACCGGCGCCAACGGCTGAACGTGCCTTGCGAAGCACGAAAGCGCTCGGAAAAATGCCACTAGCGGTAGCCGCGGGACTGTCACCCATCCTTCACCTAGCCGCGCCTGTTGCTGCTTAACTCAAGTGATTGATTCCAATCACTCGGTTCGACTAGGCCACGAGCGCTTCGTGGGATGCACCTGTTTAATGGTCTTCACATTGGGTTGCACGACTTTGTCTCTCTGTTCTCCCGTACTTGGGGACCGGTCAGTGGCTACCTTAGTCTACCGCCCGCCTTCCCAATGCTCTGTTAGCTAAACATTTTGATTCGTGCCTGAACTTGTTGAGTTTTGACGTGAAACGTCCTTTAGTTGGGTGTAGGGGACTTGATGCAACCGCCTGCTATGAAAAGATGTCGCCTCATCAAGGGCTGTAACTCTGTAATTGCGTGTCGTGTGCAATCTCATCATCATCATCATCATGTCCCATTATGTCCCCAGCGAGGGACACGGGTCTCTTACCCCAAGAAGGTAAAGGCCATACTCCACCACGGGGGCCAAGACCGGATTGGTGGAGGCTTGCAAGACTAGTGGCTGATCTTACTGTCAGAAGTTTTCAAGCCGCCCTAAGGCCTCTGACTTGGCTTAACGACTGCCATCTATCGCCGGCAGCCGGCACCAACTGCTTAGCGTGGCTTGCGAAGCACGGAAGCGTAGTCTAGTCATAGACGGTTTACCCATCCATGCCCTGAACGCGCCCTGTGTTGCTTAACCTTCGTGATCGTTTAATCACTTCGGCAGCCGGGGCAGTTCGCATCCAGCGACTCCCCGCCACCGTAAACTGTTGCTTAATTAAAGTCCTCGTGGCCTGGTCGAACCGAGTGTGGAATGAATCACTTGAGTTAAGCAACAACAGGCGCGGTCAGGTGTAGTATGGGTGACCATCCCGTGACTACCGCTAATGGCAATTTTTCCGAGCGCTTCCGTGCTTTGTAAGGTACGCTAAGCCGTTGTTGACAGCTGTCAAGTAATGGCAGTCGTTAAGCTATGTCAGAGAGAGGCCTTACGGGCGGTTCGATTTTCTGACAGTAAGGCCCGCTACTGTCTTAAACTCCTCCACTAACCTGAATTTGGCCCATGTTGTAAGAAGCGACCCATGCCCTAGCAGCGGGACATACAAAAGGGTTGATATCGACTAGGGGGGGCACCTACTTATATAATAAATTAGTATTAGACAGGGAGATAGATTATTATTTAATTGACCTTTTTGACACACCTAACACAGGCATTTTAAAAACAAAATTATTATTATTCTAGAATCGCATATACATATGGGCCAAAATATTGTCATCCTTGCTTACACTGTAGAATCATACATCTAGTAGCCACTTGTGCAAACAAGACTTCCATACTAGTTTGACAGTTACGACGCCTGTGCCAGCGGTAGCGTATCTGCCTACTATGCGAGAGGTCCCGGGTTCGAACCGCGGCTGGGGATAAAAAAAACTCCAGGTCTTGGATGTTTACTTGTTTAAGCTGGCCGCACACGCACGGTTTCCTGATTCGCAACTCAGATTCGGAAACCCGAATGCGCATTTTTCATATATATATTCAACAAGGCGCACACGCTCTGACAATTTCCGGACGGAAAAATAACCGAATTATACTATTTTTATTTTTAATGCACTAACCCGTGCTAAGGACAAATTTAACAAACCTATTTAGAGGCTAAAAATTTCACGTTGGAAGTTCACATTTTCGGGTTGGCAGAACGGAAAAAAACCTGATGACGTCATCCCGAACGCAGCGTGTCTATACATTTTGTATTACCTACCGCACACGAACGGAAATTTTCGTTCAGAACCGCGCGAGCGCCGTACTGAGTGGACGGTTTTTGTATGAAACTCCGTTAAAAATGAGCAAACCAGAAAATCTAATATTAGCGGTTGAAAAATATTCATGCATATGAGATATTGAAAATCTGGATTATCACAACAGGGATGTGAAAGATTTGGCATGGGAACACATTTGCAAGGAGGTTTATATGGATTGGTATTAGCCAGTTGTGCTCTTTTGAGATGGAATTGACTCTCTTTAGTTCTTTGAGTGTTCAATGGGTGTACCCAATAACAAAGAATCCGCTTTTTCGTACATAGCACTAGTAAAAGTGAAATGGCAATCAATGTTTCGTCATCCATGACCAAACGTGTGTTCACGAAGATGCCACTCTAAATACTGACAAGAAAAAAACCTAATAAGAAAAACCGAATTTATGCGCTACACTCGCGGAATTCCGTATCGGAATTCCTGATCAGGAAACCGTGCGTGTGCGGCGAGCCTTATGATGTCGCTGTTTCTGGTTCCCACGACACAGGGTATCCTAAAATAAAATTTATGCTTAGAACGTGGTACATCGTGATGACATGTCATTAAATATGAGCTTACATTCTGTTAGGTATGTTCTAGTATGCAAATATGTTGTTAAAGTTTATTTATACAAAAGAAATATCAAAATACTATTATCAATTAGAAATGTCACATCTCTCAAGTCAAATTGAAATGTCAGTTGCATTGTAAATAAAATGGATTCAAATAAAAAAAAAATAGCTGGAATGTCAATTGTCACTACTTAACTTTATCTGTCAGGAGTTCATTTACAGAAATATAGCACTTTTCGCAGAGCCAATTATATAGTTCTCTCTTGAACATAGACTATCTTAATTTTACCAATTCAACGGGTATTTTGTTTTTAACTCTTATAAGCATAGAGCCGCAATTTCTACTGTGCAAAGCCGTTCTACAAGCTGGTAATATCAGTTTGTCTTCATACCGCGTTCTAAAGCTTAATGCCTGTTTTTTTTCGTGAATAAGTTTTTATGCACATACATTGATTCTGATCCCACACTAGGAAAGTTTGGGATCAGAAGCAATGTATTTGCAAATTGCAAATGTTTATAAATAAATAAATATTCATGGACATATTACACAGATCTCGCTAGCCATATACAGCCCTGTACAACTTAATGACTTGTGTTATAGGTGATAACTCGACGATACATTTAATACAATAAATACATAGATAGCATCCAAGACCCGAGACAAACTAGAAAAGTTCGTTTCCTAGTTTGACCCGGCCGGGGATCGAACCCGAGACCTTCCGTTTTACAGTCAGCGTGCTAAGCCGTTGCGCCACCAAGGCCGACGTTTATGTTTAGTTACACCATTGGAATCGCTCAGACAATCGTCCAGCGCGTAATATATGCGCTGGACGTCGTACCTTTTTAGATTTTGAGGAGTCGGGCGAAGGCTAAGTGAGGTCCTACCGCAACCGTAAGCAGCCGAGACGGTCGGAATTTTAAATATCACTTAAGGTACGACGCAGGGGACGTCCCTCGGGTGGTTTTAGGCGGTTCTAACTTTGTACGTAAACATCTGTGTGCGAAACCAAGGAATCCAAAGGTCCGTTTCACTGGTTACCTCCGCACAGGGTATCCTAGCCGGGACCAGGCTAGCACCTACTGATTACGGGTTGAACTTAGTAGGCCACTAACTCAAGGAATCTCCTTGTATTTCCAGTTTTTTTAGGCTTAATTTGTGATTTGTAGACTCGGTGGAGCGATGATCTTCGCAGGGCGGCTGGCAAGAGCTGGATGAGAGTAGCCGAGGACCGTGCTCAGTGGTGTGAAATGGGAGAGGCCTATGTCCAGCAGTGGACAACCGTAGGCCGATGATGATGTAACCCTGTAATAAATGAACAAATGAAATGAAAGCAGAACATTTACTTAAAAATAATAGTAATAACTTTCACAGAACACAATCACTCCCAAACTAGGATACTCTGTACTGAACCAGACGAGAAGATCACAAACATGAAAATACACGCGGACGGAGGCCACTTGTCGATGTACCGCGGCGCCCAGTAGGAATCAAATCCACGACCTCTGTCGTGGTACCCGAGTGCCTTAACAGTAGACTTGGGCAAAGTGTGTCCTTAGAGGGAGTTGTTATATCTCATATCTTTGCTCACCGAGACACACTATATCTCTATCATATCTCACTCACCAGTTGTGTCCTAGCTCATACGACGTCCAATCAACTAAGTGCGTGTGAAAACAAGAGACACAAGTGGTGAGTCAGTCTAGTCTACCTCTTCCCTACTTTATCCAGATTACACGTTTCTTTTGGTGAACTTTCTCTCATCGCTCGTTGATAACGACGAGAAATGCGGCCGAATGTAACCGTTGTCAGACGATGTTGATCTCGCTCTCGTGCATTGTGTGTGAGCTGGATAAAGTAGCAGGAGATGACTACCGTACTGAGTTGAGAGTATGTGTGAGGGAGCCAGATATAGTTGACATCTCTGGAATATAAATGGGACACACTTGACGGTGAGGGAGTTGTGTGTCCACTCATATCTGGCTCTTGAGTTACTCAAGGCTACTCAACAGCTAGAGCAACGAGCCAGTCAAACTTAGCTCCGCCGTAAAGCTACGAAGCGTAACATGTATCACACATTAGTGAATGCCCTATTTCAGCGGATATTATCTGTCACGTGACAGTGACTTTGGGCCATATAACGGTACAGTACTACACATCATAAAAGTCCCTTCGGGAATCTACGTTTGCGCAGACTAGGAAGAAGTGTAACGAAAGTACCCGAAGCTATAAGTACATTCAACATGATCTTTAACCGATACGGTTAAGGTGCAGAATTGATTGCCGCAGTAGCGCTACCTATTTTGCTCACGCTAATATTGCCAAACTAATAGTCACTGCATCGATGACGTTGAATCAACCAATAGCAACAAAGGCGCGCGGCCTGCCATAAAATGAAACTTGATTGGTCGATCAACTTGCCGCACATCCAAAATTTGGACATCTGCGCAGGTACATCCGCGAGACTTATTTCTTGTGTAGCACTGTACGACAACGTCCAGTAGATCTGCTTTATCTGTTTTAGCTGTATTCCAGAACTAACAACTTCAATAAAGTAATTTTCAATATAAATATGTATATGAATGCCTTCTGCTCTGTAGCTGAACACTTATCGTCTCATTGCTAAGTTGCAAACAGACAGACAGACGGACAGACATGATTAAAACTATAAGGGTTCCTTCAACGAAGGGTTCCGTCGTCAACAACGAAACCTTAAAAAGGAAATTACCCAAATATTAACTAATGTAAATAAGCGTCCACTATGTCAAGCTACTTAAAAAAGAACTAGCTAGTAATATATTTGTATGGCCCTCACAGGACAGGTCTGACTTAGTGTGAGGGTCACCAATAATCTATTGTCCACACTGATTGTCTAGATATTGTATTGTCTAGATAATAAGGATGAAATGGAATTTGTTATGTTGAAATAATAAAACTATTTGTATTTACTATACAAATAGTTTATACCTAATATTTACTATACCTTTTAAGAGAGCCCCAGTAAATAGCTTAAGGCTGTGATCTGAAACAATCTATTAAGCAAAACATGCCGATATTCAAATGAAGCCCTTTTACCTAACAATATAACCGGAAAACAATGACAAATCGGCCCTCGCCTACTAGAATCCCAACTCGACCCAAATTAGTTTCTTAAATCCAGCAAATAATTGCCCTCAGGCCCTTCGGGGCAAAAGGCCACCTCTGATAAAGAAGAGAAAGAAGTACAATTTTGTTTGGCTGTAACAGTGCCTTTAACATCATTAATAATAATTTCGTCGTTCACATTACAAAATACCATTAAATAAATAAATATTCATGGACATATTACACAGAGTGCTTAGTGCGAGTTTTTAACTACTCGATCGCGTTAACGTAAACTCATATTTCTATGGCATCGAGGATGCGCCACCTAGCGACAAGTATGGAAATTAAAATTGCGGAGTGCGAGTTGTAATGGTTTACGTTGAGAAGTGAACACGTTTACCAGCCAAAACACGAATAAACGCGAGTGCGAGTTGTACTGTGACAGCGTTTTGCCAGTTCGAACGGTTAATTTACTCGTACTCACTACTCGATGCTCGATTAACGCGGTAGTAAAGTTATTCGATTGGATCTGACAAACTCGCACTAAGCACTCTGATCTCGTTAGCCCTATACTAAGTACAACTAAATGATTTGTGTTATAGATGCTAACTCGACGATAGATTTAATACAAATACATAGATAACATTCAAGACTCGAGACAAACTAGAAAAGTTCGTTTCCTAGTTTGACCCGGCCGGGGATTGAACCCGAGACCTTTGGTTTTACAGTCAGCGTGCCAAACCGCTGCGCCACCGAGGCCGTCGAAATTATCTCGAGACATTATGTCGAAAAAACATTATTTTCGTTTTTTCATCTTCTTCTTCGTCTTCAGGCTATATTAGTTCACTGTACATGGCCCTCCCCTAATGAGTGCAAAGTTGTGCCATCATTGGGGGGAATGCCCATAATCCCCACGCTGGGCATGCGGGTTGGGGATCGCAGTTTGGTGGAATTGTACTGCAGGGGGCGCTAGTTACATATTTATTTATTTTATTTTACTTCACCAATTTGTATCCCTTAGTCGCCTTTTACGACACCCGCGGGAAGAACTTGGGTTGGTGCTATTCTCTAAGCCGACACCACACAGCCAGCGTTTTTTCATCTAAGTTGAAGGAAAACTTGATTCTGAATGTTAGTGTAAGAAATTATATTACATAGGCTGCTACTTATGTATGCGGAATCTGGGATTCCAATAATTTTAAACGCAATGTCTGACCTGCATGGTCAAATTCGTTCTTTTTTAAATACTGGCCGCTAATATTTTTCTCTTATATACGTTAGTGTTTTGTTTTTGTTGGGTTTAAAATGTCATATTGCTGAAAAAATGGAACTCACTCGTGAAAATATTCGTGCTATGATTTATTACGATTTTTAACGTGGTTTAACGCAACAACAGTGCGTAGATCAATAACTTCGACTTCTGGTGGTAAAGCTTCATCAAAAACGACTGTGTGTCACTGATTTAGTGAGTTTAATCGCGGGCGCAGTAAGCTCACGGACGTTGTTAAAGAAGGTCGCCTGAAATCAGTGGTTGTGCCACAAAATATTGAAGCTGTGCGAAAACTAATAATGCAAGATCGCGAGATAGAGGCTATTCTGGGCATAATAATATGTATGACGAGCATTCATTGGATATTACATGAACATTTGTCTGTAAAAAAAATTTGTTCGCGTTGGATCCCGCACAACTTAACTCAGGATCAAAAAGATGCTCGCGTCGAATGGTGCAAGAAAACCTTAAAAAAATTCAACGGAGGCGACTCAAAATCTGTTTATAATATCTACACAGGTGACGAATCCTGGATCTACGCGTACGATCCCGAAACTAAACAACAATCAACAGTTTGGGTGTCTCAAAATGAGCCGAACCCTACGAAAGTGGCTCGTGCAAAAAGCACTGTAAAGCAAATGGTGGCCTGCTTTTTTGGTATTAATGGCCATGTGGCTGCAATACCACTGGAGAATCGCAGAACGGTTAATTAGGAGTGGTACACGACCATTTGTTTGCGGGAAGTATTTGAAGAAATACGCCAAAACAACCAGCGACGCAGAATCATACTTCACCACGACAATGCCAGCTGTCATACATCTCAGGAAACAACTACATTTTTGGATGGTAAAAAAATAGAATTGCTGGGTCAAGCACCGGACAGCCGTGATTTGGCTCCCAATGATTTCTATTTATTCCCAAATGTAAAGAATAAATTACGCGGTTAACGATTTTCGACCCGTGTAGATGCCGTAGATGCGTTCAAACAGCACGTTTTGGAGATACCTCAATCAGAGTGGAAAAAGTGTTTTACAAATTGGTTTCATCGAATGCAAAAGTGCATCGATCATAGTGGAGAACACTTTGGAAAACAATAAAAGCAATTTAGCCATATAAATTTGGTTTTTTTTCTATTCCGCATACATAAGTAGCAGCCCTCGTATCAGCCTGAGCTGGTAAGGATTATGATGTGTTGCTTTATTTGTATTTATTAATTTTCATACATACATACATACATACATACATACATACATACATACATACATACATACATACATACATACATACATACATACATACATACATACATACATACATACATACATACATACATACATACATACATACATACATACATACATACATACATACATACATACATACATACATACATACATACATACATACATACATACATACATACATACATACATACATACATACATACATACATACATACATACATACATACATAGGGGTAGGCAGAGACCAGGGACTGCCGCTTGCCACGATCCTGACAGATCACCTTCGCTTCATCAACCTTCATAAGTTGTAGCATGCACGCACGCCGGCTCCGAGTACTTTTTATCTTCCCCTTTGCTAAGACATCCCCTATTTGGTCGATGTATGTCCGCCTGGGACGTCCCTTACCAGCCCTTCCACTCACATTCGTAATATAGACGTAGAACTCATTATATTTGTAAAATACAATAATGTTTGTACTGATTGCGAACTGTTAGAGGTTTCATTACCAACTGGCTGAACCTTATTTTAATCCTGGCCGATCGCATCTCGACGTTTGGATTGACATGATGTTTTTATAGGGCTCTCTGTTTTTTCTTCTTGTGCTGAATAAATTCTATTGTATATATTTCCACTGAATACGTGTTTAAATCACTCCATAAAAGGTTATGGACTAGCACTTTTTTCAATAGTGAAAAGTTGTTATAAATATGTCGGAAAGTAAAAATCAAAATTTTTCTCATGAAAAATTACGCGGGCGTGAAAATTACGTCGAGTGGAAATTTGTAATGAAAAATGCATTGATTCACGACAATTTATGGACCTGTATATGCGGTTACGGTAAGGATGATAATACAACATCTGAGGTGAGAAAACGACGTGACGAAATAGCTAAATCTAAGATTTGTTTGAGCGTCGAAAAGTCATGTTTTTCACACTTGATGTCGGCGGATACGGCGGAAGACGCCTGGAATGCACTGGATCGTGCGTATGATGACAAAGGACTTGGTTCAAGAGTTCGTACACTCCAGAACTTGTGCGCTGTCAAACTTGAGAACTTCAAGAGCATGGAAGCTTACGTCAATGAAATTTTGTCATTAGCGCAGCAATTGGCGAATATAAACAAACCTGTTGATGACGAGTTTCTTGGTGCACTGATGCTCAAAGGTTTACCATCGCACTACGAGCCCATGATCATGGCATTGGAGCATTCGGGAGTATATAGCTTTGTCTGAAGCGGCCAAAGAAGCGGTATACGTCCGTGCGGTCCTTGCTGAATTAATAGGTCAGAGTAACTCTGTAACACTGTATAGTGATAACCAGTCTGCAGCAAAGCTTGCCACTAATCCAGTGTTTCATAAACGGTCGAAGCACGTAGACATTAGGTACCACTATGTTCGTGAGGCTATTGATGATGAAGTCATTGAATTAACCTATATGCCTACCGAGCAGATGACTGCTGATGTGCTCACGAAGGCACTGCCTAATTGTAAGCATAAGTCATTTGTTCAAGATATGCTGGAAGTCGTCCAGGATTAAGAGGGCGTGTTAGAGGTTTCATTACCAACTGGCTGAACCTTATTTTAATCCTGGCCGATCGCATCTCGACGTTTGGATTGACATGATGTTTTTATAGGGCTCTCTGTTTTTTCTTCTTGTGCTGAATAAATTCTATTGTATATATTTCCACTGAATACGTGTTTAAATCACTCCATAAAACGAACTAATTCCACCAACTTGTGTATTCATCCAAGTTCGGATCGTTGATACAGTCAAGAGACTATAACAGACATGTTGCCGATGACATGTTGATACAAGCCAGGTATCCGAAGTAACAGATAGGCGGGTTTGCTCCTCATGGTTGCGTGAAAACCATTTGACCACGCTTTTACGAACATCCCAGTAGTGCTGCAGTGTCACAGTACCCCAACAACAACCTGAATTTATAACTGTACTAGCTGAACCACGCGGTGTTACCGCCTGTTTATTAGGGAAAAGAAATTGTGTTTTAACTACAGTAAAATACATATTAAACCGAATCGAATATATTGGAACCGACGTGCGTGCATGCAACGACTTATGAACGTTGATGAAGCGAAGGTGATGTATGTATGTGCTTGTGTGTGTATGTGTGTGTGTGTGAGGGTGTGTGTGTGTGTGTGTGCGTATGTATGTATGTATGTATGTATGTATGTATGTATGTATGTATGTATGTATGTATGTATGTATGTATGTATGTATGTATGTATGTATGTATGTATGTATGTATGTATGTATGTATGTATGTATGTATGTATGTATGTATGTATGTATGTATGTATGTATGTATGTATGTATGTATGTATGTATGTATGTATGTATGTATGTATGTATGTATGTATGTATGTATGTATGTATGTATGTATGTATGTATGTATGTATGTATGTATGAATGTATATATGTATGTAAAATATATTTTCCCGCAGTAACACGTAGCCTGTGCGTTAATCCAGGATGTCAGCTTACTCTAAATCAATTGATTATATTATTTTTAATGCACTAACCCGTGCTGAGGACTATGCTAAAAATTCCACCCATGCCACCTAACTGAAAAGTAGGTACTCGGGGCTGCAAGTGATGCAAAATTAATTCAGTCAGATGTAATACAGAGAGTATTGTAAAGAGGTTCGAAATTTCACTGATGCCGGTGAGTCGCCCAGTAGATCAGTTGGAAAGAGCGCTGGCACGGATAGCCAGAGGTCGCGGGTCCGAATCACGGCTTGGGTGGAATTTTTGGCCTCTAAATAGGTTTTCTATATTAATTTTCACTAAACTCACTCTAGCCGTTTGGACGTGATGAAGTAACAAATATACACACTCAGTAACTTTTACAATATTACTGTGATGTGATGTGATTAATCGAGCGGTGTGTGAGCGGTGGTAGCTCAGTGGTTAGAACCATGGACTTGCAAGCGAGAGCCCCAGGTTCGATCCCCAGTGCGGGCATGTACCAATGACTTTGTTTAATTTCAAAGTTACGTACATTTGCAAATTTTTAGTCGCAATACCACACTCTAACAGTGAAGGAAAACATCGTGAGGAAACCCGCGGCCTGGTTGGCTCCGCACGTATTGACTAGTCTTTCTTGTGGGCTAGGCCGACTAAGCTGTCAGTATGGTATAGGTGCTGGGCAAGCCTGCAACATCTATAAAACCATGTCCCAGGCACTACAGCGTCGGAGTGGTCCCTTCACCCATCTAGTGTGAATGAAGATGCCACTGAACGCTGTATAAATCATCTCATTAAGTAGATGCAAAAAGGCCAATATTATTTTAATCGATTATAGATACCATAGACAATCACCTCACTTTTGATGATTATCTTCATCGTATCTTCTGTGCATCTTCATAGTCCAGTGTTCGACCGATGTTGCATCGCGTTGCATAATCCAGCTATAACTCACCATGTCTAGTTACCTGCCGCACGCAAGCCTCGGTATTATCTCGTGCACCGCAAGAGATCTAAGGACGGGGCCACGCTGGGTGCCGAGAGATTATTTTTGACTTGGCTGTTTATAGACCCTTAGTTCACTGGTGGCAGTTTCCTATAAGCAGCTAGAGGTGCACAAGCTCGAGATTTAAGTTTTATCCCACTATTGGGTGGCAGAGTCCCACTTTTTGCGATGAAATGAATCAAGAAAACGCTAGTTGATAATGGAATAAAACTTTTATCGTGACGTTGTAAACCACTAGCTGGTTTTTGGTAGATATTATTTTTTTCTACGTATTAGATATGTTTCTTCCGTGCTTTGCAAGGCACGTTAAGCCGTTGGTGCCGACTGTCATGTAATAGCAGTCGTTAAGCCATGTCTGAGGCCTTATAGGCGGCTTGATAACTTCTGACAATAAGGTTCGCCACTGTTTTACAATCCTCCACCAACCCGGACTTGGCTCCCGTGGTAGAATATGGCCTAACCTTCCTGCGATGCAGGAAGAGACGCGTGCCCCAGCAGTGGGGACATTCAAGGGTTGATGTCGATATGTTTAGAAGAAAAGGGGGAGCAGTTTGGATCTTTCGACCCGCTGGGCGAGACTTGTCATCGAAAGGGTATTGCGCGGCGGCAAACGTGGGCGGCCTAGAAGGCGATAACAGGATGATTTCGACAAAAACTTGTCGGAGTGGTCAGATATGTATCCTACTGCCGCGCAAATTAGTTGGAATTAATAAGTTAACAATAATGAGGTTCTACGACGTGACAATAAGAAATGAGAGCTTGAGAATACTACTGCAAGCAGAAATGTGGCATACTAGACGGTTGCATATTATATACAGGCAATTCTGGGCTGCTGCAACTCAAAATAGGCATCGATATCAAGCCTTGTATGTCCCTGTGGCGAGCACATGTCAACTCTGCGCGCGCACTACAAACTCCAACATTCCTGCATCGTGTAATCAAAGTGTTTCAATGTCATAACATTAATATAACGTCCGACTAACAACAGTTGGACCGGCCGTCCCCAGGCATACGATCTGCCTGGCGGGAAATTTCCCTTTATAGTGGATCAAGTGGATCATCATAATAGCAAGATCACCGGAGCAAGGGCACGGGTCTCCTCCTGCATCGAAGGAAGGTTAGGCCATACTCCACCACGGGGGCCCAGGTAAACAAACATCATAATCACTAGTAGTCACAACAAAGCACGGATAAAGTTTACCAATGTTAATGTGGTTCGGCCTAGAGAATAGCACCAACCCAAATTCTTCCCGCGGGTGTCGTAAAAAGCGACTAAGGGACACAAACCAGGGTGCCCCATGCAGTACAATTCCACCAAACTGCGATCCCCAACCCGCATGCCCAGCGCTAGTAGTCACAACAAAGCACGGATAAAGTTTACCAATGTTAATGTGGTTCGGCCTAGAGAATAGCACCAACCCAAATTCTTCCCGCGGGTGTCGTAAAAAGCGACTAAGGGACACAAACCAGGATGCCCCATGCAGTACAATTCCACCAAACTGCGATCCCCAACCCGCATGCCCAGCGTGGGGATTATGGGCCCCCTATGAAAGCACAACGTGGCGTTATTTAGGGGAGGGCTATGTCTAGCAGTGGACTAGTGTAGCCTGACGATTACATGACAACCGGCACCAACGGCTTAACGTGCCTTGCGAAGCACATAAACACTCGGAAAAATGACTCTAGCGGTAGTAACGGGACGGTTATCTATCTTGCACCTGACTGCGCCTGTTGTTGCTTAACTCAAGTGATTGATTCCAATCACCAGGTTGGACTAGGCCACGAGCGCTTCGATGCACATCTAATGTCAATTATTGTAATAGATTGTAATAGGTCTATCTGTTGCAGAGCATTTTTTTTAAGTTGGTGAAGTTCCTTCGTAAATATCCGGTACAACTTTTTGGGCTACATCCATTACATGGCATAAGTATCACGGATTTGTGAGCGGTAATCCTGTTTGCCAACCGCTTACAAATAACTAATATAATAACTTACCCAACTGGATAAGAAAGACCTTTATCGCACGCCAAAAAACCAATATTATAGTCTACCCCGAAACGTACCGAGCATCCACTGTGAGCTCGGCAAAAAGGAAAACATTACACTATTATACTATTTTTATTTTTAATGCACTAACCCGTGCTAAGGACCATTTTAAAAACCTATTTAGAGGCTAAAAATTCCACCAATGCCGGCATTCGAACCCGCGACCTCTGGCTAACCGTGCCAGTGCCCTTTCCCACTGAGCTAATGGGCGACTCACCGGCATCAGTGAAATTTCGAACCTCTTTACACTATTCTCTGTATTACGTACAGGCAGCGACATCTGGCTGAAGTAAATTGCATCACTTACAGCCCCGAGTACCTACTTTGCAGTTAGGTTTTTATATCGGAATGATATCGCTGTACCCACATAGTATAATCACGTGGGTACAGCGAAAACGCGGACGTAAGCTAAGTTGGAAAGAGCGCTGGCACGGATAGCCAGCGGTCGCGGGTTCCAATCCCGGCATGGGTGAAATTTTTAGCCACTAAATAGGTTTTTAAATTACACTCCTGCACACATCTATTGGCCCACCTTAGAGTTTAGGTTCTGGTGGCCCCTACCTAAATATCATTGCTAGATTGGACAAAAATTATTGATGCAGTTTTAAATCTGATACATTTAAAGACTATTGAATATAATTATGAATTAACACTTTTTGTTCGACTTTATATACATTTTTAGCTAGGACTCAACGAAACTGAAAATGCAAGGTGGGCCAATAGATGTGTACTGTCTGAAATAAATAAATTGAATTATAAGGAGACGGAACTACTTGTGTTGGTGTACAACATGGTGAATAATAAAGATGGACATGCAATTCCATCTTTATTATTCACCATTATCCACCATATAATACGAGTATATGCATTTGTATTATATTATATTATATCATATCATACCGTATCGTATCGTATTGTATCGTATCGTATCGTATCGTATCGTATCGTATCGTATCGTATCGTATCGTATCGTATCGTATCGTATCGTATCGTATCGTATCGTATCGTATCGTATCGCATCGCATCGCATCGCATCGCATCGCATCGCATCGCATCGCATCGCATCGCATCGCATCGCATCACATCACATCACATCACATCACATCATATCATATCATATATCATATTATATTATATTATTAATATTATGAGAAATTTGTAGTGTATATTGTAAAATTATATTCTTGGTATAATTTGTATTGTAAGTTTGTCAGCCTTCTCCTACATTTAAGTTTAGTTTTAGTTTTTACGGGTCGATGCTGAGAATCAGCGCTGCCAAGACCGCTGCATGGACTTGGTTGCAATATGCTGAGCCTCGACCCTTTGTCTTAATATGTCAATAAAAGCATTCTATTCTATTCTATTCAATTGACTGAATTTTATCTTGAAATGTTTACAGACGATTTAAAAAAAAATTGATAAGATTAAGTATATCTGCAAGGTTTTTAACCTGTTTATATAATAACGTACTAGCTCATTTTTAAGTTACATGTTTGGTAATGTTTGTTTATATTTAAGTACAATTTGCTTTAGTCAATTAGTGTGAATGTATTAAATAAAAAGACTTGCACCAGATGATTGATTCTATCAGAGTAAATAAGTACAATGACATTATAATTTACATAATGTCAATAGTTTAAAAATCAAAATTTACTTGATGAAAATAAATCTTTATATTGATTCGATTTATTACCCGTGTTTGTCAACTGTATTTTTAATCTGTGTCTGTGCTAACAGTGACAGGCTTGACAGCTCCCTGACTCAATCTATGATCACTAGTCTCGTATCGTTTAGCGCGTGTGCGTTTTGAGTGTTTTGAGTGTTCTTTTAATGCTTTCTTTGTACCGAGTTCTGATCTTTCTTAACTTTTACGACCCTTGCTATCATAATGGACATGGATAAGTTTAGTATAAGTTATTGTGAACTTGTTGCTTAACCTCACTTTTACTAAATCTCTTATAACTCTGCTTTCAGATTTCCAAAACATAACATTTACATACAAGCACATACATTGCTTCTGGCCCCACACTAGTATACCCTGTGTAGTGGCAACCAGAAATAACGACATCACAAACATGTAAACATCCAAGACCTGGGCTTTTTTTTTCTCCAGCCGGGATTCGAACCCGGGACCTCTTGCATGGTAGGCAGACGCGCTACCGGTACGCCACAGAGGTCGTCAAATCCGCAGAACTTTCAAAGATGTTTTGATAATATATAAGCTCTAAATTGACATCACTTTAATGTTTTACACCCCAGGTCCAACAATATATGAAAGCGTATCCGTCACCTTCACGTGAAAAATTCACATTATTTTTATATCCCAAACCCAGCATGAAAACAAACCGCTGTGGAACACAAGCCACAATTCATACCCCATGCTGTGATGGATGCGCTGTACAACAATCAGTAGACAAACAGGCAATGTGCACGCACCTCAATGCTTAGTGGGAGCTTGCGGTGTGGAGAGTCTGCGTCACGGAATTGGTTTAGGAGAAGTGGTATTCTCTTTAACTGGGATGAAAACAATTACCCACTGCAGAGTGCTTAGTGCGAGTTTGACAGATCCAATCGAATAACTTTACTACCGCGTTAATCGAGCATTGAGTAATGAGTATGAGTAAATTAACCGTTCGAAATGGCAAAACACTGTCACAGATCGCACTCGCGTTTATTCGTGTTTTGGCTGGTAAACGTGTTCGCTTCTCTACGTAAACCATTACAACACGCACTCAGCTATTTTAATTTCCAAACTGGTCGCTAGGTGGCGCGTCCTCCATGCCATAGAATTTGAGTTTACGTTAACGCGATCGAGTAGTTAAAAAACTCGCACTAAGCACTCAGAAAACAGACGCCTCTGTAATGGCCTCGGTAGCACAGAAATTAAGCGCTTTAGCGTCGATAAGCATTATCAACTCTTTGTTTGTCCCCACTCCTGGGGCAAGGGTCTCTTCCTGCATTACAGTAAGGTTAGTCCATACTCCACCACGGGGGCCAAGTCCCGTTTGGTGGAGGATTGTAAGGCAGTGGCTGGCCTTACTGTCAGAAGTTATTAAGCCGCTCAGAAGGCCTCTGACAACCGACATTACATTACATAACAGCCGGCACCAACGGCTTAGCGTGCCTTGCGAAGCACGGTAGCGCTCGGAAATAATGCCACTGGCGTGAGTCACGGGACGGTCACCCATCCTGCACCGTGGTTGATTCCAATCACTCGGTTCAGCTAGGCCACAAGCGCTTAAGGCATAAGGCATCTGAAATGGATTTACGACTGCCATTACATGACAGCCAGCACTAACGGCTTAGCATGCCTTGCAAAACACGCTAAGCCGTGTTTTGCAAGGCACGCTAAGCCAAAAAATTGTGCATAAAGAAAAACTTTTACCTGTTCTATTTTTATGTTGTTCATTTGGTTTTCCAAGCTTCTCGGCCTTCTGCCGTTCTATTCAGTGACTCCCCGCCACCGCAACCATATCGTCGGACCATCTGGTGGGGGGCTTGCCCACGCTACGTCTATATACGTCACACTGAAGGGCACACGCTTTCTCTCAAAAAGAGAGAATATGGGCTTAATTACTACGCGTGCCTGCCGCGGATACCAATCCGGACTTGGCCCCCGTGGTGGAGTATAGCCTGTACCTTCCTTAGGGAAGAGACCCGTGCCCCTCGGTGGGGACATAACGGGTTGATGATGATGATGATGTGCCTACCGTAGAATGGCGATTTCAAGCGCTGAAGTAGTTGAACACCTCTTTAAATACTCAGGTTTGCAAATATGACCTGTGAAAGATGTGCTATGTGGTGTCGGCCTAGAGAATAGCACCAACCCAATTCTTCCCCCGGGTGTCGTAAAAGGCGACTAAAGTACACAAACCGGGGGTGGGCAGCAGCGCCCCCTGCAGTACAATTCCACCGAACTAGGATCCCCAACCCGCATGCCCAGCGTGGGGACTATGGGCATTGCCCCCTATGATAGCACAACGTGGCGCTCTTTAGGGGAGGGCTATGTCCAGCAGTGGACTAATATAGCCTGACGACGAAAGATATGTTTTTTTTCATTAATGGCGTGTTGTGAGCCGGGTCCACTGGAGGCGAATATTATTTTTCAAAATGTGTATTATCACTCCCAGAAGAGATTACTATATCTTCATGCCCCGTCACGGTAGAGCAAAGGCGTCCAATAAATAACGGAACGAAACCCGCACTAATTCCACCGAGCCCATTAGATTGGAAACGTTCGATTCTGCCGAATGCTTTCTGGATTATTTTTATTGTTGCCGCACAGACACATCTAGTGAGGCATTAGGGCCAATGAAAGTCAAATGGAGACAAGTGGAGGTGAACAGCCAGACTTTGCAAGAGAAAATCTAATGAATAAGAGTCGAAAATTAAAAATGTTTGGCAGAACCAATCTTAAGCAGACTTGTTTGTGACTCTACAGAAAGCGAGTCTTTTGAATGAATAGTTTGTGCCATAGAATCATATTATAAGTAATTAATGAATATAAGATAAGATAAAAAAATATTAATTAATTATACTTAATTGCACACAAACACCTTACACATAAGCGCTCGTGGCCTAGGCGAACCGAGTGATTGGAATCAATCACTTGGTTAAGCAACAACAGGCGCGGTCAGGTACGGGATGGGTGAGAGTCCCGTGACTACCTCTAGTGGCATTTTTCCGAGCGCTTCCGTGCTTCGCAAGGCACGCTAAGCCGTTGTTGCCGGCTGTCATGTAATGGCAGTCGTTAAGCCATATCATAAGCCTTATTGGCGGCTTGGTAACTTCTGACAGTAAGGCCCGCCACTGTCTTACAATCCTCCACCAACCCAGACTTGGCCCCCGTGGTGGAGTATAGCCTAACCTTCCTGCGATGCAGGAATAGACCCGTGCCCCAGCAGTGGGGACATACAAGGGTTGTTAGCGAACTTTACACATTACTTTACATTACATAGAAAATAACATTTACAAAGATAAATGTCCTTTTGTCCAGCGAGCTGTCTTTGTAAGGAATAAGATAAGGTAATGTTTGGTTCACTATCGATACTATCCAATCACATTCCAATAGGTTACAGTTAAGAATACTATAGTGAATCGAAAAGAAGGAAAAACAACATTTGACCTCATTTGCGACAGAATATTATGCCTTTATAGTATTTATTTTCATGAATATTGCAACATAACAGTAAAATTAAACCAAACACCATTATTAGTACTGAGCTCTACCTGAGTGCTTAGTGCGAGTTTTTGAACGACTCGATCGCGTTAACGTAAACTCATATTTCTATGGCCTCGAGGAAGCGCCACCTAGCGACAAGTATGGAAATTAAAATTGCTGAGTGCTAGTTGTAATGGTTTACGTTGAGAAGTTAACACGTTTACCAGTCAAAACACGAATAAACGCGAGTGCGAGTTGTACTGTGACAGCGTTTTGCCAGTTCGAACGGTTAACTTACTCATACTCACTACTCAATGCTCGATTAACGCGGTAGTAAAGTTATTCGATTGGATCTGTCAAACTCGCACTAAGCACTCTGATGTTGAACTACCTGGTTACAGTAATGTATGCGCCTGTATGTAAATGTGGTGTTATGTTGTGTCACTCTGTTTCTTCTATGTATGAAGGAGTACATAAACTCAGTCGTGCCGACATAAACAAACTTGGTTTATTAGATACGGACAGGCCTAGCGAATCTAAGCAGGCAGAGGTATTAACAAGGAGCTTTTCTTTGTCTCCAAACGACAGAAAGCCCATGTCTCTTCCGTTCGTCTTTTGCCCTCCTCATCGAGCAGTGCTGCCAGTAATCTGCCGTGCATACCGTCATCATCGTCAGCAACCTATTATGCCCCCACCGAGGGGCACGGGTCTCTTCCCTGAGGAAGGTATAGGCCATACTTCACCACGGAGGCCAAGTCCGAATTGGCGGAGGCTTGCAAGACTAGTGGCTGGTTTTACTGTCGGTAGTTTTCAAGCCCAGTTTTCAAAAAGTTTCAAGAGGCCCTATGGCTCTGTCTTTGGCACCAACTGCGAAGCACAGAACTGACCGGAAAAATGCCACTAGCCTTAGTCATAGACGGCCACCCATCCGTGCACTGAACGCGCCCTATGTTGCTTAACCTCTGTGATTGTTTCACTCAGGGGGCCGGGGCTACGAGAGTGCGTAGAGAGTTGCCTACAAATGAAATGTAATTGTTTGTAAACCTAACTGAGTAAAGTGCACGTGTATGAAAAGTATGAAAAATATTTACTAATTGAAGTATAAACAATTTCACCGAAATACGATTTAGCCCTAGTCACCACACTAGGATGCCCTGTGATTGTAAAGGAGGCATAATGGATGGCAAAATTATAGTAACAACTTGAGTATAATAAGATTATCGTTATCAACCCTTGTATGTCCCCACTGCTGGGGCACGGGTCTCTTCCTACATCGCAGGAAGGTTAGGCCATACTCCACCACGGGGGCCAAGTCCGGGTTGGTGGAGGATTGTAAGACAGTGGCGGGCCTTACTGTCAGAAGTTATCAAGCCGCCCATAAGGCCTCTGACATGGCTTAACGACTGCCATTATATGACAGCCGGCACCAACGGCTTAACGTGCCTTGCGAAGCACGGAAGCGCTCGGAAAAATGCCACTAGCGGTAGTCACGGGACGCACACCCATCCCGTACCTGACCGCGCCTGTTGTTGCTTAACCACGTGATTGATTTCAATCACTCGGTTCGCCTAGGCCACGAGCGCTTCTAATAAGATTGTAAAGGTTTATGTGCTGTCGATTGTCCTATACCAAGCATTAAAAATAAGTCTATCTAGAATAACGTAAATGAAAAGCAAAAGGCAAAAAATAAACATTTATAAGTATAAAAGGCAATACCACTCGCTAACCGTGAAGGAAAACATCGTGAGGAATCCTGCCTGACTGAGGTGTTTAACTATTTCAACGCTTGTTGTTGCCAATCCGCAGTTACTAAGTAAGCCCACACTCTCTGTCTGAGAGAAGGTCTGTGCCCTGCAGCGGGACGTTTATAGCCTACATAAAAAAGGTATTTTTATATTCTTTTCAATGCACTAACCCGTGCTAAGGACAATTTTAATGTCGCTGCCTGTACGTAATACAGAGAGTATTGTAAAGAGGTTCGAAATTTCACTGATGCCGGTGAGTCGCCCATTAGCTCAGTTGGAAGAGCGTTGGCAAGGATAGCTAGAGGTCGCGGGTTCGAATCCCAGCATGGGTGGAATTTTGAGCCTCTAAATAAGTTTTGGTTTTAAAAAAGGCATTTCTACCATTTTCAGTATAGAATAGACCTTTCACCTCTTCTCCGCATTTCGTCCGTCGAGCTCCTTATTATTATGAAGGGATGATATGAAGAAATTTATTATTAGCGAGAGAGCCGCGCCGTCTGTGACCGGCCTCAGTGGCTGATGTACCGGGGTTTTTACACCGTTCGTTATCAACCCTTGTATGTCCCCACTGCTGGGGCACGGGTCTCTTCCTGCATCGCAGGAAGGTTAGGCCATACTCCACCACGGGGGCCAAGTCCGGGTTGGTGGAGGATTGTAAGACAGTGGCGGGCCTTACTGTCAGAAGTTATCAAGCCGCCCATAAGGCCTCTCACATGGCTTAACGACTGCCATTATATGACAGCCGGCACCAACGGCTTTGCGTGCCTTGCGAAGCACGGAAGCGCTCGGAAAAATGCCACTAACGGTAGTCACGGGACTCTCACCCATTCCGTACCTGACCGCGCCTGTTGTTGCTTAACCAAGTGATTGATTCCAATCACTCGGTTCGCCTAGGCCACGAGCGCTTCAACACCGAGCGAATGGGAATTCGAGTGGTGGAGTATGGTATTGTAATATCATAGCTTGTATTGTATTGTAATATCATAGCTTTTAAACACTTATTTAGCAGAATTTAGCATAATAATTAGGTAAATTACTCAACATACGTATTATTATAATTTTTCTATAATTGATTGACCTGACAGATTGCAAAATTATTATGATATTGACATGTAATATTTTCTTTTTGACATTTGTAAATTTGATTGTTATTTCTAAATTGCATTGTTATTATGTACGGAGTCTGGACTTGTAATGAATATTACCAATAAATTATGTCTATGGCCTAACCTTCCTGCGATGCGGGAAGAGACCCGTGCCCCAGCAATGGGGACATACAAGGTGTGACAACGATAACGAATGGGAATTTGGCAAGCTGAAGACAGGGCGCTATGGCGCTCATTAGGGGAGTGCCATGTCCAGCAGTGGACTAGTATAGCCTGACGACGAAGACGACGAATGGGAATTTAGTTAAATCGTCACTAGATGCGGACGCCACGAGAACGGGAAGCGTGGAAAACCTATGTCCTGCAGTGGCCTTTAACCCTTAACCAAGCAATGTACTTTACAAGACCACATTGAATTGAGCCCTATCAACTTGAAATAAAGTCTAAAACCAATGAAAAATTCACACGCCCATGCCTGGTTAAGGGCTAAATGGCTGTTGATGATGAATCGGAATTTGTTCCATACACAGAGGTAATATTGTAATGTTGTATAACTTTTGTAAATAATAAAACTGGAACGACTTCAACTGTTGCTATATTTGTAGATACTTTTATTTCATAATAAAACAGAAAATTGGATAAAAACGGATAAGCAGGTAAATAGTCAGATCTAGTCGATGGGTAAAGTTGTAATGATGAAAAATGAGGGAAATTTCGAAATGTGTGACATAATTTAAACATTTGAAAGTTATAGATAGAAAAAGAAAAAAAAAATGCTGTAATGAGGTTTGCACCGTTTATAAAATAATATTACAATATTATTTATGTAAAAATGCGTCTCCACTTACCCCTCTGGCATGCACGCCTGTACTGGAGGGGTAGGCAGAGACCTACCAAGTACAATGGGACCGGTCACGTTTTTCGACCGGCGATAAAATGTCAGACAGATTTGACAGTTAATGACTTGACAGGCGTCTGACCTAGCAGGCTTAAGGGGTTTCGATGAGAATTTAATTTTTTCCTTGACACGCCATTTGATTTGTTAGCAAAAGTAATCCTTACTAACCATTAGCCAATAAAACAACAGATATTGTCCACAGAGAATGCACAGAACATATATAAAAAGAGTCCAATCAGAGCGTTGCATAGCGTTCATACGTCTGAACGCTAAGCATCTTCGGTTCACGCAATCCGTCACGCGCTTAGCGTTCATACGTCTGCTAAGCGCGTGACGGAAATCTACTGGAAAAACGCGATTTTTAACATTCAAAACGCGCGACTATTCGACTAGCGTCTTCGTAGACAGGGCTCCCTTAAGATGCACCCGAGCATTGACATGATAAGCATAATGGTAACGAATGCCAATGCAGGGCTTGACACTATCCTGATAGACTTGATAGATCCTTTTGGAGAGACCCGTGCCCCAGAAGTGGGGCCATACAAAGGTATCGGTAGGAGGTTCTATATTAAATATTTTAATCAGCCGGTTAAGAAACATTAATAGTCTTATAGCAGCTACTAACCTCCGCGCTAGTTTCAAAAAACTATTTTGCTGCAGGAGTAGGAATCATCGATGTTTTGACCGGTAATGCTGACCCAGTACAGTTGAATTTGAGGAGTGATAGGTACAGACAGTACTGGAAGCTCACAAAAAGCGTCCCATACTGCCTTTTTGTGAGCGTCCAATACTGCCTGGTAATATCGCACCTTCGGTGGCTCAATAACACAACTGCATGTTTTGTAATTTTGCAGGAGAGCCATTACAAGTTTTTTTTCTTCAATCAATATCTTATTAATCGGCTTTGTATTGCTTCAAAGTGATTATTCTTTGCATGAAGTACGACTCATATATTTTTGAATATCGATCGATTGATATCAACCCTTGTATGTCCCTACTGCGGGGGCACGGGTCTCTTCCTGCATCACAGGAAGTTTAGGCCATACTCCACCACGGGGGCCAAGTCCGGGTTGGTGGAGGATTGTAAGACAGTGGCGTGTCTTACTGTCAGAAATTATCAAGCCGCCCATAAAGCCACTTGACACGACTTAACGACTGCCATTACATGACAGCCGGCACCGACGGCTTAACGTGTCTTGCGGAGCACGGAAACGGTCGGAAAAAATACCACTAGCGGTAGCGGGGTTGTTGATGCTTAACTCAAATATATAACATATGGCCATGTACTTAAAAAGCGTAAAAAAAATTTACGCTTTTTTGTAAGACGCTTTTTTGTAAGACCCTTGTACCACCGAAGGTGCGAAGTTGTGATTGAACATTACCTGACCCGCTCGGTTGACCTAAATGCACCCTAAAAGATCTGTGTGCCATCTGCAAATCTCACGGAATGTGATGTAGGTAATGTAAGTAAGAATAGAATCAGCTAAGTGAACGGCAACACAATGAGAGGAAGGTAATATGGAAGACTTACATAGCGTGTAATAAAATACTCACAAACATCCGGATCACTCTCGCTAACTGTGAAGGAAAACGTCGTGATGAAATCTGAGTGTTTGTGGCGTTCTCACAGAACTTACGCTGGTTAATGCATTGCTATGTGTATAAACTTGTTGACGATTTTTTGTAAATTGTTAATTGTGTTTGTATGTGATGTTTTGTTTTGTTACTACCGTATAGTCCAATTAATATAGTTTTAATTGTGTGAGTGTGTATAAATGTACGCCTTTAAATGCGTGCCTTTTCATAAAATTAAGTAGCGTATTCGACCGCAATTTTTTTGTCAGAATACACAGTTCTAGGTTACAATATATTAATAAAAATACCACACAGAAACAAATCAATATTGTTTAATATTGCACTACCTGCTAATCTTGTCTCCAAAACTTAGGTTAGCTGGTGAATAATGTGCAAAATTTTTATGCAATAAAGAATTTTAATAATAATTAAAAGATATACAGAAATAATTACATATCCTCGGTCATTTTCGGTTATTGCAAAAGCCCATTAAGTTTTCTGCTTTCTTTTAAGACACCCAAAATTCATGGTTTATTTTGTGGTACAGAACTTACCGACTCGCACTTGATCAGCTTTTTTCGTCTGTTGGTTACTTCCTGTTAGAAATTACGTCCAAGTGAGGAGAAAGCGAGGTATTTATAAATCGATTTAGAGCTCAGTGCACGGGTAAGTCTCAGGACACTGGATCCGGCTGGCGTGATAAAGACCAACAGAAGCCTCAGATAGATAGATAGACACTTTATCTATAATATAAAAATGAATCGCTGAATGTGTTGGTAAGTGCAAATCTCGAGAGCAGCTGAACCGATATCGCTAATTCTTTTTTTAGCATATTCCTTGAAGTACGAGGAAATTGTCCTTAGCACGGGTTAGTGCATTAAAAATAAAAATAGTATAAGTACGAGGATGGTTCTTACGGAGGGGAAAATAAACAAAAGAATCGACTGTTAGGCGGTACGAAGTTCGCTAGGTCAGCTAGTCTATAATATAAAAATGAATCGCCAAGTGTGTTGGTAAGCGCAAATCTGGAGAGCAGCTGAACCGATTTCGCTAATTCTTTTTTTAAAATATTCTTTGAAATACGAGGATGGTTCTTACGGAGAGAAAAATAATAAAAGATTAAAGAATCGTCTGTTAGACGGCACGAAGTTCGCTGGGTCAGCTATTTGTACTTAAAAATGGAAATTACACAGATATTTCTTAACCTAAGAGTACAGGCGGCGGCCTTATCACTAAAATTGATCTCTTCCCGACAACCTTTGTATGAACTTAGACCTAAGATTCGTGCACTTAGCCTCACAGCTGCGCCCTTGTACGCAGCAATCGCTGAAGTATGTGAACACTTCTCTCTGCGAGGCTTAAAGCTTGTGCAGACACCGCAAGTATTGTAAACATGCAAATATCTCTTTAGCAAATAAATATCGTTATCCTAATACATCTCTTATATATTCATATTTGCACAGACTACTCGTCTCCTATTTCCTCCAGCAACTTTACGTCATAAGGTTGTCTGGAAGAAATTACTTTTAGCAATAAGACCGCCCTCCAACCAGGTGGGATGACGATTTGCGAAAAACTGCCGGCAGATACTGGATGCGGCAAGCTGAAGACAGGGCGCTATGGCGCTCATTAGGGGAGGGCTGAATTATGTTCAGCAGTGGACTAACATAGCCTGAAGAAGAAGAATAAGGCCGGCAATTGTACTTTGTATCTTTACATGTTTTATAATATGTGCTCTGGTGTACAATAAAGAATATTCTTATCCTTACAGGAACTGAATGATCCCCAGACGTACTCATTCGGGAAACGGGGGGCGACGTCATGATAATTTAAAAAAATCTAACGAGACTTCACATGCCAACAGAGACTATGAGTATTTGGACACCAGTGTTACGAGGGTCTCCTCTCCTAACACTGGTGTCCAAATACTCATAGTCTCTGTCTCTGAGAGAAGGAAATCTTCAGACTCAACTTCAGACTCTAGGGTTTCCCCTCCTAACACTGGTGTTCAAATACCTCAGTGCTTTCAGCGGTGGAAACACCCACACACACTCTTTCTCTCTCTCTTTAAGAGAAGGCCTATGCCCTGCAGTGGTAGCGGAGTGGTAAACAGCTGTGGTCGCTGAGCGGTAGAATACTGACTTCTCAATCGAGAGCTCGTAGGTTCAAATCCCAGCATATACCAATAACTTCATTTTCTAATTTAAAAACCTATTTAGAGGCTAAAAATTTCACCCATGCCGGGATTCGAACCCGCAACCTCTGGCTATCCGTGCCAGCGCTCTACCAATTGAGCCAATGGGCGACTCACGGCATCAGTGAAATTTCGAACCTCTTTACACTATTCTCTGTATTACGTACAGGCAGCGACATCTGACTTAAGCAAATTGCATTACTTACAGCCCCGACTACCTACTTTACAGTTAGGTTTAACATCGGGACGATATCACTGTACCCACATGATTATACTATTTTTATTTTAATGCACTAACCCATTCATTTCATTTCATTTTCTAAGTTACATACATTTGTGAAGTTATGACTACTCGCTTACTGTGAAGGAAAACTTCGTAAGGAAACCCTACTGTCTGAAGTGTTGACGTACCTCAGCGCTTGCTGCGTGCAATGGCCCAACTAGGAGGCTAAGTGCGGATAATCTGAGGGATAACTATTCGTTCGTTGATCTTAAGGCTGGGCGCATGCTGAGACACAGGTGACACAGCACAGCGCAGCACAGTTCAGTACAGGGCAGGACAGTTGCAGTTGACGCAGACGTAGGCCCCCAACGCATGCTGCGACGCAACTATTCGCTCCATTCCTTGGAAATTTTCACCCATAGTAACTCTTTCAATTTATTTTTTTAATAGCCTGGATTATTTGTATCATACAAACAAGATTCACAGTGAACTAATTTAATTAAATGTTCTGTCATTGCAACAAAATTGTTACTAAACACGCCTGGACGTGCAAACGTCGCGCAGAAATCTGTGTCGGCACTACAACGAGACGCAGAGCAGGGCAGACACATGTCTGCGTCGCACGTGCTTGCGCCGCAGCGTACGTTGCTCAATGACGTTCCATGCTTTACACAATCTGCGCTGCCCCGCGCTGTACTGTGCTGCGTCGCCTGCGTCTCAACATGCGCCCAGCCTAACTCTAGATCTAATTTCCTACAACTAAGAGTATCTTATACAGAAATATTTCTGTGCCTTCATCTCTGGGATCTCCGACGTAACCGTGTAGACGAATGCTCAATGAGGTGTGATACAGCGTGGATTAGCTGAGAATAGAACTTCTGAGCACTATTTAGGTTTCACACTACCTACACCTGTTATTAGGGTGTGTCTGCATTAACCTAACCTTTTTATTATTATTATTAAAATTCCTTATTGCATATGTGTGATCACCAGGAAATATGTATGTGTATATATATATATACATACATACATATTTCCTGATGATATTCATATGTCCACATGTGAATATTACTTATAATATATTATGATAATATACTGAAGATTTAGATGGTGATGGTATACTTTACTTTTGAATACTTCAAGCGAGTGGGCTTGTTGGATGTGTAGAGGTAAGCTATTCCATAGGTGAATTGCTGACACAGTAAAAGAGCTTGAGTAACTAGCCGTATTGTGCTCGGGGGTACGAAGATGCAATGCTCGCTGCGACCTTCAAGCTGAGTTCGGAAATTTTAAGGAAAGTTTAGTTTTTTACTCAGTCAGTGGTAGCGCAGTATTAAAACTGACTTGACAGACTGCATTTGAATTTTCTTGGGAATGCCAGTAATGAGGAAGTTAGAAGCGATCTTGGCCTAGTGGAACCGAGTGATGGGGATAAGCAACAACAGGCGCGATCAGGTACTAGATGGGTAATCGTCTCAAGACTACCGCTACTGGCATTATAATCGAGTGCTTCCGTGCTTCGCAAGGTACGCTAAGCCGTTTGTGACGGCTATCTTACAGTCTTTCACCAACCCTTGGCTCCCGTGGTGGAGTGTGGCCTAACCTTCATGGGATGCAGAAAGAGATCCGTACCTCAGCAGTGGGAACGTACAATGGATGGATATCAAGGTTTTTAGAACTCTACATGCAAATGGTGAAAGGTGAAACATAATTGCATACCTGAGTGCTTAGTGCGAGTTTGACAGATCCAATCGAATAACTTTACTACCGCGTTAATCGAGCATTGAGTAGTGAGTATGAGTAAGTTAACCGTTCGAACTGGCAAAACGCTGTCACAGTACAACTCGCACTCGCGTTTATTTGTGTTTAGGCTGGTAAACGTGTTCACTTCTCAACGTAAACCATTACAACTCGCACTCAGCAATTTTAATTTCCATACTTGTCGCTAGGTGGCGCTTCCTCGATGCCATATAAATATGAGTTTACGTTAACGCGATCGAGTAGTTAAAAAACTCGCACTAAGCACTCAGTAATTCACAGAGATAACGATCTTAGGTAAATTTATCTTGTCTTAAAACAAATCAATTATATCAAACAGTATCGAATAAATAATCATGATAAATATCATCAAATAAGTATTAATAATATAAGTAGCGGTCGTGGCCTAGTCGAACCGAGTGATAAGAATCAATCACGTGAGTTAATCAACAACAAGCGCGGTCAAGTGACTATCCCATGTCTACCACTAGTGGCATTTGTATAGCGCTTGGCCCCCGCGAATGTAAGTTTAGTGCCAAATCAGAAAGTTTTGATAGCTGTCATTCGCTGTGCTGTCGGCAAAGCCAAAGCATTCGCAATTTCGCATTAAACTCAGATCATATTTTTGTGTTCTGAGTGCTTAGTGCGAGTTTTTTAACTACTCGATCGCGTTAACGTAAACTCATATTTCTATTTCATCGAGGAAGCGCCACCTAGCGACAACTATGGAAATTAAAATTGCTGAGTGCGAGTTGTAATGGTTTACGTTGAGAGGTGAACACGTTTACCAGCCAAAACACGAATAAACGCGAGTGCGAGTTGTACTGTGACAGCGTTTTGCCAGTTCGAACGGTTAACTTACTCATACTCACTACTCAATGCTCGATTAACGCGGTAGTAAAGTTATTCGATTGGATCTGTCAAACTCGCACTAAGCACTCTGAGAAGCATGCCTTTTTAGTTAGTCTGTGGCAAAAGCAAGTTTATCGAGTTCACGCGACCCACGTGTTTTCGGCAAAAAGGCCTATCATTCCTGCGATGCAGGAAGAGACCCATGGCCCAGCAGTAGCGACATACAAGGGTTGACATCGAAATAATTATATTATAATTATATCTATCAAGTTTTTTGCTTGTTCTATCAAAAACGCTTGTGTCAATTTAAATACTTCGATAGAATTAATAACAAAATATTCCCAAAACCCCAATTGCGAATTTAAATATTCTATAAGTTTCTAATTTTGGCAAAATTCGACAGTAGAAAAATAGTTTATTAAATTTTAATTATCTCTTCACTTTTTTCTCACTTTGATGGACTAATATTTCATTAGTTCGTGGTTCATCTGGGACCGTCTAGTCGGGAGAGAAACTATTAATAAGCTTCAATTAAGCTTTTAAGGAACACTTTCAGTTTAAGCAAGTAGATGTCTTCTTCGTCTTCTTAGAACGTTACTACCTTAATGTTAAGGGGATAATACATTAAATAACGATAACATAAAGTAAAAAAACATGTTTCAGAAACATCGTCTTCTTTTCGAGCTTTTGGATAAAGGGTTCCGAGTTTCGCTTGACCGTTTTGGATTATTTCTGGTTTGCGTTTAATCTCAATTTTTTTTTTACTTGTGTACAATAAATATATAGATAGAGAGCACTTTATTGCACAACCAGAAAAAAGAATACAACCATGATTTCTTAAATCTAAGTAATGTTATACAATTGGCGGTCTTATAGCTAAGAGCGATCTCTTCCAGACAATTACCGTGTAAAAAAAATATAAAGACAGGGTGTACTGTCCATGCTGGGTGCCGATCCTTTATAGTAAGAGGCTCGATATGAGTAGGAAAAATAATATGCACTTCTAAAAAGTAAAATGTTTGAGTAAAGTGTAATAAAAGTTAAATTAAAATTAACTAAAAATATATCGTTGTTTAAAATAATAAGCTATTATTCTTGTGAGTTATATTACCCTATTCAAAAGTTACCATTCTCTGAATAACTCTCCTTACTTTTTCTTCAATTCGTGGTAAGCAATACTGGTTGTACAGTTAGAAAATACTTCAATGTTACCTAATAAGATGCTGTTACCACTCATTGTTTGTTTCGACTTCGATATCAACCCTTATGTCCCCACTGCTGGGGCACAGGTCTCTTCCTGCATCGCAGGATGGTTAGACTACACTCCACCACGGGGCCAGGTCTGTCTTGGTGGAGAATTGTGAGACAGTGGCGGACCTCAGTGTCAGAAGTTATCAAGCCGCTCAGAAGGCCTCTGACAACCAACATTACATTACATAACAGCCGGCACCAACGGCTTAACGTGCCTTGCGAAGCACGGTAGCGCTCGGAAATAATGCCACTGGCGCGAGTCACGGGACGGTCACCCATCCTGCACCGTGATTGATTCCAATCACTCGGTTCAGCTAGGCCACAAGCGCTTCATTGTTAGTTTGCCAAAACAAATTATCAAGAACATAAAAACACGGGCTAAGTGTAAATCTGACTCACATACCGTTTTACCATAAAATAACGTATTCTGTTCATGAAAAAGTATGTGAATTATTTACGTGGATATAATTTTTCGATTGCTCGAATTTTCCAATATTGGCTCCTCACAATCTTTTTATTTTTATTTATTTATCAGGACTACTAACAAGATATACGCTTATACATTTACAATAGACCATAACTAACTATAAATAAGAATAGAAGTGTCACCACACTTACAGGCAGTCACAATATGCACCGTTAGTGTGCTACTATCCGTTACTTGCTTGAGGACTTAATGCATAATTATAGTTTACACTGGTTTATAGTTATGTTTGCTAATAAACTGATGAGATTATTTAATAATAATAATATTACTTTAATTATAAAATGAATAAGTCTAAGTTTCAGAGGGTAGACAAGATGCTCCATTTAAACTTTGCACAGCTATCAGAGAATATGTCAATGTTGTGAGACTTGGCTAGAGCGTAATGCTGCTATATGAGCCTTTGTATAGCACAAAAGTGACCAAGATTGCTCCTTGATTGTGTTCTTGCAAATGACGTGTATCTTGAACGATGGGGTAGTTTATACGGAGTACTGAACCTCATTTTAGACAGAAGTTGCGGGCAATCAATTCTGTGACTAAGTTGTTTGAAAAGAAACATTTAGTCAATCAATTTTCTGCGGTCAAAAAGTCTGTATAACTTGAAATATAATATGAGGTTATCATAGGAAGGAAGTTTTTTTGCCAATTTGCACCTAAAAAAAGACCCCACAAAAATCGTATTTGGACTCTTTCAAGCCGTTTTCTTAAATGCTACATGTCGACAAAATATGGCGGCAAACTTAAGCTCGCTTGTCTCTTCCAATATTGTCGTCACAATCTTCTTAAAAGAATTCCCGTCTACGGAACCCGTGTTAAAGGCCCGCTGGCTGCCGCTAACCGCATCAGTTTTTATCTCGTTCCTCAGTCGCTCCGCTTGTTTTCGAGCGTGAAACCAGACAAGTTTTATTTGCGGCTCGGGCCTCGGTAAAAGCGGAGGCGGAGCTAAGCGTATTATAATTTTTTTTTATTTATTTGAAGGAAGAAAGATTGATGAAACAAATATATATTGCGAATGTAAGTGGAAGCTGGAAGGGACGTCCCAGGCGGAGATACATTAACCAGACAGGGGATGTATTAGCAAAGGGGAAGATAAAAAGTACCCGGAATCTACATGCGTGCATACAACGACTTATGAACGTTGATGAAGCGAAGGTAATCTATCAGGATCGTGGTAAGTGGCAGTCACTAGTCTCTGCCTCCCCCACTGGGATACAGGCGTGAGGTTATGTCATGTTTTTTTCATTTATTTAATGACACAGCCTTTGTAGCCTAGTAGAACCGAGTGATTGGAATCATCACTAGGGTTAAGACACAACAGGCGTGGTCAGGTGCTGGGTGGGTGACTATCCCGTGACTACCGCACGCAGTAGGCACGTTGCCTGATTTAGCCAACTCCGAACTGTCGTATACATAACATGTTTTGACACTTTGGAGTCGTCTAAATGTTTTGCTCCATACAGTGAAAATGACGTAATACAAAGCCATGGCTAAAAGGCCAGTTAAATATAACATAACATTTACATACTAGCACATACATTGCTTCTGGCCCCACACTACGATACCCTGTGTCGTGGGAACTAGAAACAGCGACATCACAAACATGTAAACCTCCAAGAGTTTTATTTTGTTTGTCCCCAGCCTGGGTTCGAACCTCTCGCATGGTAGGCAGATGCGCTACCGCTGCGCCACTGAGATCAACCTATAAAATATGGGCCTGAGTTCGGCTTTTTTAATTTGGTCGTGACAACCCAATGGACAACAATAAGTGTTTTTTTTTTCCTTTGCTCTGTTTGAAAAGGAAGCTAAACTGGATAAACCTACGTTCTTACTTTTTACCTCAGTTGAGATTTTCATTCACAATTTTCAATTTGGAAACCTTCTCATTCTTAAAGGGCGTATAAGCAAAACGGAACGGAATCGTAGTTGCATATCCAAGCCCACATTGAAGGCTATAGGCCCGGGGGTCGCGGGCTCGGGTCCCGGCATGGGTGGAATTTTTGGCCTCTGAATAGGTTTTTAAAATATTAATACCTCACTACATATATAGAATATAATATACTTTAATATAATCACTTGTTTGTGTAATGTTCCTTGGCACTTTCAGCACTTTTACTTTGTTTTGCTTTGTAAAATTAATTTTCTAATATAGAGCAACCTCTGGAAGCATTCTAATCTTATATGAAAGATTTTTAGCCTCCAGAACAAGAAAACTTTTGTGTACTTTTTTCGTAGAGGGACTCTATCTACGACTTTTTTACTATGAAATAAACAGTTAAATTTTTTTTTTATAAAAAAACTGTCACTGCTCTGTCAGTGGTGAGTGAGTGATTTCTGCTTTGTTTTGGTTTGGACCATTCTGAGTGACAGATTCACATGAATGACATTTCTTAATCTGCCATCACAGATAAAAATATGATTTTGATTCTGTGATTGCTCAATGCCCTGTTGCAGTGAGCAATTTAATGGACGAAATATTTTTTCTCGAAAATTACAATTTATACATTTAAGAAAAAATGTATTCCTGTTTCATGACCGATCATATCCGTGTTCTAAAAGAAACTTTCTCGATTCATGACTCTGAGAGTATTGTGCATTCTTGCTTTTGCAGCGTTTGACCGCTATCAGCCGCGCTCGCTTCGTGGCCCACCCGAAAGCCTACCCGGGTACCCTTTGAAACGTTTCCAATTTAATAAGTATCCCTTGTCTGCGCCAGCGTCTGCTCTGCGTTTTGCACTTAACACTTTAATTTAATGAAATTGTTGTCCGTCCATGCTTAGCGGTATCTTTTTCGTGATTAAATTTTCAAGCGATAACGGGTTGGTAAGGTTTTCTGCTTGGTCTAGCGTTGTTTGTTTTTTAGAGTTGTCTTACTTGACTGCTTCTTAAGTTAAAAGTTTTAAGATCCTTTTAGAAGTATGCGGTGTACCTTTTTCGACCAATTTGATTAGGCTTTAAAGCTCTAGAAAAGCACGACGGACTGTACACTATAAAAATGATGTAATAGAACGGTTAAGATTTAACTGAAAAGGTGGTTCGAAACTTTGGTTTCCAAAGTGGCCGAAGGGTATTCTTACCCTTCCCTCGTTTTTGAATTTGTACATATAACTTAAACATACATTGAATCTTAAATATTCAACATTCGTTCATTTGTATTTCTTAATGACTCGCGATGCTTATACAAATAATCTACATAAATAAAATTAAAAGTCCTGACTGACTCACTCACTCATCAACGCCCAGCCCAAGCCGTTAGACCTAGGAAGCTGAAATTTTCACTATATATAATGTAGGCAAGAAATGAGATTGGATATTTTGAAATTCAACACCTAAGGGGGCGAAAAGGGTTGCCAAAATTTGTATGGGAGCTAAAAAGAATGTTGTCTAATTTTCTTGAAACTTAAAATAAAAATACTCTTCAAAACAATTGAGTGAACACGTTTTTCGCCGTTTTTTTTTAAATTTAACCCTTAAAGGAGTGAGCGGGGTTTCAAAATTTTTATTGAACGTTCCACTCTAACGGAGTCGCAGGCAAAAGCTAGTATATAATCGCGATTATTTATTAGGCATTGCCTTAATGAAGGAGCCGTAGCTATAACGACCGCTCAGAGGTGTACTGGATCTTATGGAGATAAGCTAAGATAAGAATATTCTTTATTGTATACCGGAAAAGTAGGTATAGAAACGGCAGATATAAAATATCAAAAACAATTGGCGGCCTTGTTGCTACAAGCAATTTCTTCCAGGCAACTTCAGTTTGGAGAATTTGCCGAGGAGAAATAGATACGGGTAGCCGGTGCAAATACGAATATTAATAGACAAAAGTATTAATAGTGTGCTTACCTAATAATAAACTTACATAAATCATACTTAAATACTCTAAATAAATATCGATGATAACGGTGCAGCATGGTATCGCTGCTAAAAATGCATGTAAACACACCAAAACTGTCAGGGCGAGATAAATAGTCGTTGCTTAGCCCAAGTCCGTACTCAAGCTTCCCTAAGCATTACTTCAGGCTAACTTAGCTAAGTATCAAAGTAGACGTTTGCTTAGCTAAGCATTTTCTTAGGCCAATGCTAAGAATTAGTCCGGGTTTCGCGACTTAGAGAGTGCCAAAGTACTGTCTATGATAGACAAATCGATTCTTAAGCAAGTGCTTTCGCTAAGACTCGTTCTTAGAAGCGACTATTTATCTCGCCCTCAATTACCAACAAATACAGTCAAGCACGGCTTCACAAAAGACTCCGTTCAAGGCATATTAGTCCTTTTTCTGTTTAATAGATGTCGTTGCATGGTGAAGTTAAATAGCAATTTGTAAATACTTTAGTTGGTTCTTTATAAGAGTTTTCTGGTAATGAAAACATGCGTTCAGTTATGAATTCATTGTATTGTTTTGTGTAGATAGCCGAAATCAGTACTATGTAAGTCGGCGGCTAAACTCACTCAAACAAGCAGGAGTCATACGATGCAATGGTAACCATAACATTGGCAGAATACGAGTATTCGCAACTGCGTTTCGTAACTGGCGGCGAAACAAGAATGTTTATTCCTTGTTTGCAACCAGTTGCAAATCAAGAAAACTTTTCCTTAGCCGCAACTAGGCATCGTAATGGTTATATTTCGCAACCATTTTCGGCAAAAGATTATTTTTTCCTTATTCGCAACCATCGTTGTCTGTTTCATGCCACTTTATTTTGTTGACCTCTGTGACACAGCGGTAGTGCATCAGCCTACCATGAGAGAGGTCCCGGATTCAAACCCCGGCTGGGAAAAAACCCCAGGTCTTGGATTCTTACATGTTTGTGATGTCACTGTTTCTGGTTCCCACGACATACGGTATCCTAGTGTGAGGCCAGAAGAAATGCCTGTGTGTAAATGTTATGTAAAAAATTTTACATATCCCATTGGTTAAAATTTCTGATCCTTCGATATCGTATCTTTGGCATACTTTGTTTAGACACTAAGCTGGAGATAGGATTTACCAGTGATGAGACCCATGTGCAGTCGCAATTTGCAACTAACTCCGTAACGTTTGATACACTTATTCGTTGGAAAACAACAGCAGTGCCACGTTTATGTCGCCATAAAGTGGGGTAACTTCTGGAGGTCCCATTATAGTGAGATTGCCTTCTATTGCTAGTGCTGGACTTGTTTAAGTGAAGCCAGCTGTACAGGCTTTGACAGGTTTCAATGTTGGTAGGTGTGTTTACCATTAGGCTTAATACAATGTTAGTATTAAAAACCTATTTAGAGGCTAAAAATTCCATGCTGCCGGGATTCCGTGCATTCCGTGGGATTCCGGCTAACCGTGCCAGCGCTCTCCCAACTGAGCTAATGGGCGACTCAACGGCATCAGAGAAATTTCGAACCTCTTTACAATACTCTCTGTATTACGTAAAGGCAGCAACATCTGGCTGAAGCAATTTGCATCACTTGAGCCCCGAGTACCTACTTCGCAGTTAAGTTTTTTACATCGGAATGATATGTACCCACAAGATTATATTACTTTTTTTTAATGCACTAATTCGAGCTAAGGTTAAAATAAATAGGTTTTTAAAATTTTCCTTAGCACGGGTTAGTGCATTAAAAAAAGGAATATAACATCGTTAGTAATCTACTTTTAGTAATAAGGTCATAGCGCACGTGACCGAGTCGAACCAAGTTAAGCAACAACAGGCGCGGTCAGGTACTGGATGGGTGACCGTCCCGTGGCTACTGCTAATGGAAGTTTTGCAAGCGCTTCCGTGCTTCGCAAGGCACGTTAAGCCGTTGGTGCCGGCTGTCATGTAATAGCAGTCGTTAAGCCATGTCAGAGGTCTTATGGGCGGCTTGATAACTTCTGATAGTAAGGCCTGCCACTGTCTTACAATCCTCCAACAACCTGGACTTGACCCCATGGTGGAGTATGGCCTAACCTTCCTCCGACGCAGGAAGAGACCCGTGCCCCAGCAGAGGGGACATGCAAGGGTTGAGATCATATTAGAAATATTGCTGGGCACGGTACGAAAAATCTTTTATTATGACCGACAGGTAACTTAAACAAAAATCCTCGCAGTCGGAATGAGTTTGCGATTTCTTTAAATAATTTTGTCAATTTGTCTAATGTTCCAAGAATTATTAGAGCGGGCCTTACTGTCAAAAGTTATCAAGCCGCCCATGAGGCCTCTGACGTGGCTTAATGTGGCCTAGTCGATTGGAATCAATCACTTGAGTTAAAAGTAACAGCAGGCGCGGTTAGGTGCAGGATGGGTGACCGTCTCGTGACTACAGCTAGTAGCTATTTTCCGAGCGCTTCCGTGCTTCGCAAGGCACGTTTAGCCATTGATGCCGGCTGTTATGGCTGTCGTTAGATTAATGAATAACATTAATCTAACCCTCAGACAGTAATCAGCTGTTCTTAGCTACGTCACATTGGCAGCCGCAGCGAAGTGAACGTTTTAACTCGACTTTACGTCTTCAGTAGACCGTAAACCACGGCTGCACTTCTCTTATCTGGAAATATTAAGCTAAGCAAACACCAGCGGTGAAACTGGCTTTGGCGCATTTGCATTTGACATTCAGACTATATATCTTTCGTTCGTTTGACGACGGCTGCCTCTGGTTGTGCAGGCAACACCATTGAAATTGTTGGTGATGGGTGACCACTTACACTTGTTATATTCGTGAACGGGTACTGCTTTTGACATTCAGACTGTATATCTTTCGTTCGTTTGACGACGGATGCCTCTGGTTGTGAAGGCAACACCATTGAAATTGTTGGTGATGTGTGACCACTTACACTTGTTATATTCGTGAACGGGTACTGCTAGTATGTCTGGTCACGGCAGTAATGTTGCGACAATTTTTGAAACCTATGTTATGTTTCTCACTTTCGTAAGAAAAGTACAGTAACTAAAATCATTGTATGAATTATTATATTTTGTTTTTATCCACTGTACAACAAAGATTAATCTCATCCTATCTGTTCATTGTTGATAATCATGGAAACTTGTGTATTTGTGTTTATTTTGTTTATGAAGGAACACAAACAGTGCATTGTATTTTTATTCTTAATCTGTTGCATATAAGACTAATTCTATTACACACACCAACGAGTGTTATATGCATTCTCAACATACACCAATTTAAAAAGGAGTACTTATCCAATTTTTGCAGTTCTAATTTATTTTTTCTATGACCGAATCTACGCACTCGTATATCGATAATGCTATCGCTACTAACATTAGTAAATATTATTAATTATGCTAACTTAATTGTGGCTATGATAAATTTATTATGTTATTAGCTGACGTTTATTAGCTGATGATGAGGCTGATTTGAGAAAAGATGGTCGTAGTATTAATGTTTTCTTATTTTCGGAAGAAAAGTGGCTTAAGTTTTGAGGTCTAAAATTGTTGACAACAATGAAAACTTTATTGTGTAATTAGCAACCGATGTATTACTATTAAGATGATTTGGGGAAAGATGCATTTTTCTCGGCTACAAACGGACCCGAAAGGCAAAGGCTTACATTGTACACTGACATTCAACAAAGAGAATATAAATTTGTAAGTTTATGTTTTTTAGTTAAAGAAAGAAAGAGAGACTTCTATCTATAACATAAAAATGAATCGCTGAATGAGTTAATAAGCGCAAATCTCAAGAGCAGCTGAACCAATTTCGCTAATTCTTTTTTTTAAATATTCCTTTAGCGTAACAATTCCAAGTACTAGGATGGTTCGCACGGAGGGAAAAAAAAATAAAGTACCGACTGTTTGACGGTACGAAGTTCGTCGGGTCAGCTAGTTTATCGTAAAAACAAGACACATCACAGAAACCAAATAAATAGTATGAGCTCAACAAAAATAAACGAAATACGCAATAAATTTGTGACTTTGAAAATTAAATGAAAATAATGACGGTACAATTAATAATATTGTTTTTAGTGTTTTGTTGAAATTGTAAACGATGTTTTATACTCGTACTAATACGAAATTATTACAACCTTTTAACCGCCTTTTAGGGCAAATAAACTAATTCTGTAGTGTCCTACATTGGCATTTTATTCCATAGAAAGCGTCGCACAATAGTGTTTTTGATTCAAACTTTTGTACATAAAGTGCACACTTAGTTGCGACACAACTGTTAGCAATTTTTCAACGAAATTCGCAAACTTTGCCACAGGAACGCACGCCATCTGCCACCATCACAATTATGAACTTTATCTTCGCAAGCCAGCGCAATGTGTCCACATATTATAAGTCGTTACAGTTTTATTGTCTCCCGGCTGCTACGACCATTTTGCGGGATAACGATCTTTAATTTGTTATTGCTTGCCACCCTACCTGGCTAACAGAGGCGTGTTTAGGAGCCCTTGCGTGTCCCCACTGCTGGGGCACGGGTCTCTTCCTGCATCGCAGGAAGGTTAGGCCATACTCCACCACGGGGGCCAAGTCCGGGTTGGTGGAGGATTGTAAGACAGTGGCGGGCCTTACTGTCAGAAGTTATTTAGCCGCCCATAAGACCTCTGACATGGCTTAACGACTGCCATTACATGACATCCGGCACCAACGGCTTAGCGTGCCTTGTGAAGCACGGAAGCGCTCGGAAAAATGCCAATAGCGGCAGTCACGGGACGGTCACCCATTCAGTACCTGACCGCGCCTGTTGTTGCTTAACTCAAGTGATTGACTCCAATTACTTGGTTCGACTCGGTCACGAGCGCTATGACCTTATTACTAAAAGAAAATTACTAACGATATTATATTCTTTTTTTAATGCACTAACCCGTGCTAAGGACAATTTTAAAAAACTATTTATTTTAACCTTAGCACGGATTAGTGAAGACCCGCGGGGCACGGGGAGGACATAATGGGTTGATGATGATTGGTCATCTAGCAACCTATCGTATTCTTATGGTATAACCCATGTAACTTAACTCGGTGCCGCGCGCGAATCGATATTCTTCGCAAGAGATATCTACTAAATTTGCGCGGCCTATACCATTGGACATGGTGTTGTACTGCTATTGTTATACCATGCAATGTTTACTATTAATTTTAGATTAAAAAGAAACATGCAAGGAATATCAGTGCACTGCGTTTGTGAAAGGACCCGACTCAGCATTTGTCACAAAAGGAATACCTTCTGCAACGCTGGTATTCTGTCGGCACCTATATGTAAGATAAGTAAATAACAAAAGACTCGCAATAGATAGTTATGAAAAATAATGAATAAGTAAATAATATATACAATAATACATACATACACATATATATATATATATATATATATATATATATATATATATATATATATACACATACACACACACATACATATATATACATATATAGATACACATACATACACATACATATATGTATAGATATGTAAATTTCTAATTATATAAGTATTTATTTTATATATAATATAATAAATTAAAAGTTTAAATAGGTTAATTCGACCGATCCTATGGCAGTTACTGTAATTTTATTTTTTGTAAGTTTATTTTTACGCAACAAGCGCGCCACTACTTTTTAATACTACTATACTTTTTGTTTCGTTTAATTATTTTGTATTGTTTGCATTTGTGCTATGTAACTGTGTAAAGTACTAGATTAGTAGCCAAGGGCTGCAAGGCATCAATTGATATTTAGGCGCACGAGCGCAGCGAGGGCGCCTATAGCCTCCTAAGCCCTGGCGTCCTAGAAATAGGATATCACGAATAACTTACCTAATTCACACCCGATGATTTAGTAGGAAGTCCGGAAAAATTTCTGTCCCGGGTCCAATATTTTCCTCATCATTTTTTGCACAGAAATGAAGAAAAAGTTCTTCAAAATCTACGTAGTTTTAGAAGACTTGAAGTAACTGTTACCTTTAGGGCTTAGGAGGATTGTTCGAGGGTGCAATTGGTGCCTACCCCCGAGCTAACTATTCTGCTTTACATGTCGATTGTGAGGTAAATAGAAAAAAATACCGGCATTACAAAAATAAAACAATTTAAAGTAAAAGTTTTCTATTGCCTTTTTTCATTAAAAAGAGTCAAGGAAAGAACTTATTAAAAAAAATTTCAAGAACGAAATTGAGCTTCGCCGTTCGATATTTAAAATTGATGACTATTATACTCGCACGAAGACAAGGCCGAATAGCAAAGCGACCTCTTTAGCGATTGGGTTGAATGCATGACGTCTATTGCGAGTATGATGGTTAGATGTACGCGAACTTTTTAAAAGAAAGAAGTGTTTTTTTTTATTACTTAACGCCCTATGGCTTTTCTAGATACATTATTACCCTAGAGCGCTAATTAGTCCCCTACAAGCTCTGCTTACCGAAAATGAGAGATATAAAATCATATACGTTACACACCGCCAACCAAAAGCCTCTAACGTGTGGATCGGAAGTTTGGCTTTGGCTTGTCGTGGCTTGTAAGCAATTGCCGCCGATCCGTACTATGTTGGTATTTTGGGCACGAATCAAAGGAAGCTTGCGGCAAGCGCTTGCAACGGCTTGCAATTCATCCACAAGTTAGTGCTTCGCTTAGAATTGTCGTCTATAAATTAGATATAAAAACATCTCTTTAAAAATGTCGTGTCACAGTGTTTGTTATTGAATTACTGCGAAATGGACCAATTTTCATGTTTTTTTTAATATTTTGCAGATCTGAGATAATTCTCAGACCTAATATTAACCTGCTATCTACCTCATTCTTTTAATGAAGAATGAGGCAGGTAGCAGGTTATTAATATGGCAAAACAACGTTTGCGGGGTCAGCTACTTTTCCTACTATAATACTATAAATGCTAAACTTTGTGATCATGATTGGATGTTAGTTACTCAATCACGCAATACAGCTGAACGGAGTTACAAGAACCTTCTTTCAGAAAAGAACCTAGGTAAAAAGAAAGATAGGTACTTGATATTATGTTCCCGTGGGATAAATATTTTATTGTTACCGTTACCTTTCTAAGCCAAACTCTTAGGCTCTTACTAATAAACACCGTATAAGACTGGCATAGTTACACAGTATTAATTCACGTCATTTGAATGTAATTTTCAGTTTGAAGAAAAGAGACAAAACAGTGCATAGCTATACAACACTTACACTAAGTTTATTGGTAAGGCTGTTAAGATATTTATTTATTGCGTTGCCATGGTAACAAGAATCGTATAAACGGATTCTCTGGCGTTGTAAAAGCTGCCGGGACAGTTAGTATTATAATGTTTGTAGACGCTTGCGGCAAGCGGAAACAAAGAAATCCGCGGCTTGGTTGGCTCCGCACGTATAGAATAATCTTTCCTGTGGCCTAGGCTTGCTTATGGTATATGTGTTGGACAATCCTACACAATTTCCCAGGCACTGCAGTGTCCGATAGGTCCCTTTACCCGTGAACATTGCACTTGGAAACTACAAATCGAAGCAGTATGCAATAAAATAAACAAATACATATTCGCTTTAAAAAGAATAAGGCAAATGACGTCGGTAGAAACTGCGCTTCTCGTATATATATAATGAATAAGAGTCCATACAGTCCTTGCAGAAACCCCATTTATTTAAGAATGTTCTTAATAAACATCTAATTCAGAAGTGTTATTATTCCCTTCAAGAATATTTCGAGGAGTAATGTTTGGTTAGGTATTTTAAGTGTTTAAGTTTAGAGAGATTTATGCCTGTTTTAATGCTTTTAAGTCAATGTTCCTCAAAGTATGGTAGAATATTATGTAGTATAAGTTAGTCCTAAGTTAGCCGTGCCCTAGCAGGGTTCTTGTTTGTAACCATGATTTTAGTTAAGACCTTTGTAAACAACAAGAATGCTAATAAACATCTTATCTTATATCACAGCTTTGTTTGCGCTACTTTGCGATATGGAGTAGTTCTGTGGGGTAATTCAAAAGAAAGCCACAGAGCCTTTGTTGCACAAAAAAGTGTCTTAGGGCTACATGGGGCATGCCTTGGAGAGAATCGTGCCGACCGATCTTTCAGAAATATAAAATTCTCACTTTCTACGGCATTTATATTCTCGAGGTCTGCATATTCGTAAAAAGAATTGGCCGTTTATGCCGGCTGTCATACAATGGCCGTCATTAAGCCATGTCAGAGGCCTTATGGGCGGCTTGATAACTTCTGTAAGTTATCAAGTAAGGCCCGTCACTGTCTTACAATCCTCCACCAACGCGGAATTGAGCCCCGTGGTGGAGTATGGCCTAACCTTCCTGCGATGCAGAAAGAGACCGTGCCCCAGCAGTGGGGACATACAACCCTTGTAACCCTTGCATAATGAACGAACGAATATTTACATACAGGCACACAAATTGCTTCTGGCCTCACTAGGATACCCTGTATTAACATGTAAACACTCAAGACCTGGATTTTTCGGTCCCCAGCCGGGGTTCGACCCGGATCTCTTGTATGGTAGGCAGATGCACTGCCGCTGCGCCACAAAGGCCGTCAGTAGTAGCGCTTGCTACGTCATTGTATGTAGCAAGCGCTTAGGTGCGTTAACACTTCGGAAACAAGGGTTTCCTCACAATATTTTCCTTTACGGTTAGCAAGTGTTATCACATATTTTAAACTTTAGGGCTTGTACACATAGTAAGAATATTTTTGGGGCTTAATCGCGTAGTAATTTATTGCTATTTTACCTCGACGTTTCGACGACGTTACAGCCATCGTGGTCACGAGAAGACTGATGGCTGGCACCCGTTCGCATCTTCGGCTGATAAGGTTTCAGACTACCCTCAAACAAAGCACTATTAGACCGATGGTTTGTAATAAATTACTACGCTATTAAGCACCGAAAATATTCTTACAAAGTGTTATCACTCCTATAACTTCACAAATGTACATAACTTCGAAAAGAATTCGTCATTGGTTCGTGCCGGATTTTGAACCCACGACCTCCCGATTGAAAAGCCGGCGTTCCACCGCTTCGCTACCACCGTGCAATATTGCCAATATTCTCGGGCACGAATCTTATAACAACAAAGACGCCCACAATAATAGCTTACATTATTAATCCCAAGACGAACGGCACCGGCTGGTTAAGTCAACGCCCTGTTCTAACTAGATAACTGGTACACTGATGGTGAGTAATGACTACGTAGCTTAGGATTATTTGCGTCTGCGTAGAATTCGAAAATGAGAAGGATATTAGAAAGATTACATTACATTTACATACAAGCACATACATTGCTTCTGGGCCCACACTAGGATACCCTGTGTCGTGGGAACCGCTACGCCACAGAGGTCGTCGATAGATATATATATATATATATATATATATATATATATACATAAAACCAAATGTAGACAAGGAGACTACCAACAATCGGCCTCGGCGCAGCGGTTTGGCACGCTGACTGTAAAAACGAACGCCTCGGGTTCGATCCCCGGCCGGGTCAAACTAGGAAACGAGTTTTTCTAGTTTCTCTCGGGTCTTGGATGTTATCTATGTATTTATTGTATTAAATCCATCGGCGACTTAGCACCTATAACACAAGTCATTTACTTGTACTTAGTATAGGGCTAACGAGATCTGTGTAATATGTGTTGTGTCCATGAATATTTATTTTTTATTTATTTACTTAAATAAGCACACAATCAATGTAACAGAAATAAGCACAAGCAAATCAACGGACAATACAAGAGAGCAGTTTGCGGTGGTGGCAGATGCAAAGGAGCTCCGACTTGCCATATGCTGGAGAGGCTGACCACTCCAGCGCTGGTCTTCCGTCAGTACCCGGCAAGGATTGGGTACAACGTTCTTAGTACCCGGTGGTGCACCGACGTGCAGCACTCGGGAATGCAAATAAACAAGCAAGTTGCTGGTAAATTGGGTATTTCAATAAGGGTCTGTTTCACAATCTGCAGATAAAGTTCCGGATAAGCTATCTGCAACCAGGGCTGCCGTTTGTTCTAAATTTGAAGCCATAAACGAACATACGCAATATAGGCACGCAATAGGAAAATTTATTTAAATTTAGAACAAACGGTGGCCCTGGTTGCGGATAGCTTATCTGGAACTTTATTTGAACATTGTGAAACATAGGCTAAATGTCAAAATAAGCATACATAAATTTATTTAGGTGAATTGTTGCACCCATTCATTTACAACAAGATCCACAAGATTTGCGATCACAGCAAACTGTGACTATTTCACAGCCAAAATAAAACTCCGTGACGTGTTGCTTAAAATGACCTATTATCAAGAGTTCTTGTTATAATATTGTATAATATTATTGTATTGTATTATATTCTATCGTATGGTATTATATCACTCTTTCAATCTTGTTGCATACTTTAAACTAATGCTATTTGTGTCATTCAACGTTGGTAATAATCTGTTCAACGTTCAATCATTCAACGTCTGCCTTACCATTGCGAAATAATTAAAATTGTATATATATTTCTTGTACCCACGATACAAGCTTGCTTAGTGTCGGGCCACGGATAAACTGATTGCACTGTTGAATTAATCTTATTATTGTAATAAGGCAACCTGATGTCAGTGATCGCATAATAGGTTAACATTACATTATATGGAATAAATACATATATTGTATTGTAAACGCATAAATGTCATTGTGATGATAACAATAATGAATATTGCATGCAGGAGTCTTCAAGGAGATAGAAAAGGCGCTCGTTGAAAATGCCGCAGCGGTAGTCAGGGGATGGTTAGCCATCCAGCACCTGACTGCGCCTGCTGTTCTTTAACCCTAGTAATAGATTCTTATCACTTGGTTCCAAGGTTACGACCGCTTCCTTTTCGCATACGGAACCCTAAAAAAACGTAACATTACTCACCACCGCTCCCGGCGATCGTAAGGCTCAATATCGCAATCAGAGTGCTCGTAAAAACGCTTATCACTTTAAAATGAAAGCTTTCCGGGGGCTATTCCCTACTCAGTAGAGACTGGTCTTAGGTTGAAACGTTGGTCTGCAGTTTGAAATCTGGATGGTTTAAGGCCTAATGGGTGGCTTAAGCCCCGTCACGGTCTAATAATCCTCCACCAACTTGGACTTTGCCTCCGGGGTGGAGTAGGGCCTAACTAATCTAGGGAGTAGGGCCTAACTAACCTAACCTATGGCCTAACTTTCCTGCGATGCAGGAAGAGACCCGTGCCCCAACGGTGGGGACATACAAGGGTTACACTATTTTTATTTTTAATGCACTAACCCGTGCTAAGGAACAAATTTAAAAATCTATTTAGAGGCTAAAAATTTCACCCATGCCGGGATTCGAACCCGCAACCTCTGGCTATCCGTACCAGCGCTCTACCAATTGAGCCAATGGGCGACTCACGGCATCAGTGAAATTTCGAACCTCTTTACAATATTCTCCGTATTACGTACAGGCAGCGACATCTGACTTAAGCAAATTGCATTACTTAAAGCCCCGACCACCTACTTTGCAGTTAGGTTTTAACATCGGAACGATATCACTGTACCCACATGATTACACTATTTTTATTTTTAATGCACTAACCCGTGCTAAGGAACAAATTTAAAAATCTATTTAGAGGCTAAAAATTTCACCCATGCCGGGATTCGAACCCGCAACCTCTGGCTATCCGTACCAGCGCTCTACCAATTGAGCCAATGGGCGACTCACGGCATCAGTGAAATTTCGAACCTCTTTACAATATTCTCCGTATTACGTACAGGCAGCGACATCTGACTTAAGCAAATTGCATTACTTAAAGCCCCGACCACCTACTTTGCAGTTAGGTTTTAACATCGGAACGATATCACTGTACCCACATGATTACACTATTTTTATTTTTAATGCACTAACCCGTGCTAAGGAACAAATTTAAAAATCTATTTAGAGGCTAAAAATTTCACCCATGCCGGGATTCGAACCCGCAACCTCTGGCTATCCGTACCAGCGCTCTACCAATTGAGCCAATGGGCGACTCACGGCATCAGTGAAATTTCGAACCTCTTTACAATATTCTCCGTATTACGTACAGGCAGCGACATCTGACTTAAGCAAATTGCATTACTTAAAGCCCCGACCACCTACTTTGCAGTTAGGTTTTAACATCGGAACTTAAATTAAATTAAATGAACGTTAAATTTGTTCCTTAGCACGGGTTAGTGCATTAAAAATAAAAATAGTGTAATCATGTGGGTACAGTGATATCGTTCCGATGTTAAAACCTAACTGCAAAGTAGGTGGTCGGGGCTTTAAGTAATGCAATTTGCTTAAGTCAGATGTCGCTGCCTGTACGTAATACGGAGAATATTGTAAAGAGGTTCGAAATTTCACTGATGCCGTGAGTCGCCCATTGGCTCAATTGGTAGAGCGCTGGTACGGATAGCCAGAGGTTGCGGGTTCGAATCCCGGCATGGGTGAAATTTTTAGCCTCTAAATAGATTTTTAAATTTGTTCCTTAGCACGGGTTAGTGCATTAAAAATAAAAATAGTGTAATCATGTGGGTACAGTGATATCGTTCCGATGTTAAAACCTAACTGCAAAGCAGGTGGTCGGGGCTTTAAGTAATGCAATTTGCTTAAGTCAGATGTCGCTGCCTGTACGTAATACGGAGAATATTGTAAAGAGGTTCGAAATTTCACTGATGCCGTGAGTCGCCCATTGGCTCAATTGGTAGAGCGCTGGTACGGATAGCCAGAGGTTGCGGGTTCGAATCCCGGCATGGGTGAAATTTTTAGCCTCTAAATAGATTTTTAAATTTGTTCCTTAGCACGGGTTAGTGCATTAAAAATAAAAATAGTGTAATCATGTGGGTACAGTGATATCGTTCCGATGTTAAAACCTAACTGCAAAGTAGGTGGTCGGGGCTTTAAGTAATGCAATTTGCTTAAGTCAGATGTCGCTGCCTGTACGTAATACGGAGAATATTGTAAAGAGGTTCGAAATTTCACTGATGCCGTGAGTCGCCCATTGGCTCAATTGGTAGAGCGCTGGTACGGATAGCCAGAGGTTGCGGGTTCGAATCCCGGCATGGGTGAAATTTTTAGCCTCTAAATAGATTTTTAAACATACAAGGGTTGCTATCGTATTGAATTATTAATTGAAAATGGCATCTGTTTACAATGTTGTAAGGCTTCTATCACAATCAGGGTGCTCGAAAATACGCTTATCACTTTAAAAGGAAAGCTTTCCAGGGGCTGTTTCTGTGTTTGTAGGTAGTCGGGGCTGTAAGTAGTTCAATTTGCTTAAGTCAGATGTCGCTGCCTGTACGTAATACAGAGAATATTGTAAAGAGGTTCGAAATTTCACTGATGCCGTGAGTCGCCCATTGGCTCAATTGGTAGAGCGCTGGTACGGATAGCCAGAGGTTGCGGGTTCGAATCCCGGCATGGGTGAAATTTTTAGCCTCTAAATAGGTTTTTAAATTTGTTCCTTAGCACGGGTTAGTGCATTAAAAATAAAAATAGTGTAATACGTCATTTGTATGCTTGGCAAAAGTTATCCTTAAAGAAACTAATGCTATAATTTTCCCCTTGATAAGTTTACTTTAAAATATAAGTATCGAACTCCGATTTGTGACCTCTAAACGTATTGGAAAACTTTAATTGCGATTCAGTGGCGTGTTGTCCGTAAATGAAAACCAAACGACGTTTGTATATACCGTTGTTAGACGACGTCGGACTTTACGGGTTGAACATATATTAAGCTTGCCTGAAACGCGGTTCAAAAAATGTGTTAAGTACACTTTGTGCCGAAGGGGCTACTATACGCCGAAGGGGAGGATATAGCCGAAGGGGCGGCTACACAAAGGATTATTTAGATGACAATTATGTCTGGAATTAAAGTCAGTACAATGCATGAGTTCTATGTTTTATAATAATTATGTAAACTCTGTTAATTAAGGACTTTGAAAAGACTAAGTTTGGAGTTTTTTCATCCATTTTTTCTCCAAAATGATCTAGATTTTGAAATGGACACCTAGTTTGAATTGTAACGTTCATTAAGCCGCAGTTTCTGTGCTTCTTTGAATAATACTTTTCAATTCATTTCATTTCGAACTTAGTAGGTCACTAACTCTAATATCAAGGAATCTCCTCTTAGTAGTTTCAGTTATTTTTATGCTTAGTATGTATAACCCTGTATGAACTAAGAAGCAAATAAATAAATAAAGTATTATTATAGGAACCACTTCTTAAGGCACCCTCTCAATTGGTATGTTAATTTGAATTAGTTTCAGAAAAGGAAAATCAATCGTGGATAGAGTACAGCAAACCCAAAGGTCAATGTAAGAAAGTTCAAACTTTACAAAAGAGCTGTGTACTTGGAAACATTAAATTAATATTATTTAGTCGATTGAATAGCACCAAGAAGTTTTCATACAAAGGATTCAGTTCGTAATTTGAATTCCGAAAGTTAATTAAAACAACTGATTGAAAACACTCATAAAGTTAAATTAGTTTCACTATGCACTTCTGAAAAAGCAATTAAGAAATCACAAATGAACGTTAGTAAGTAGGTTCGTCCCTAGTATTCAGGACTGCAGCAGCGTACTGTCCGAATTGCACGTCATCGCGGGCCGCTGGCCAGCTTAGTTTTTTATATTGGAAAAGGAAAACGATTTTCTTTTGTCTTTTTTGACGTCTTGCTGTTTTGGCTTTGTAAAATAAATAAAATAAAATAAATATTTATGGACATATTATGTACACAGATCTCGTTAGGCCTATACTAAGTACAATTAAACGACTTGTGTTATAGGTGCTAACTCGACGATAGATTTAATACAATAAATACATAGATAACATCCAAGACCTGAGACAAACTAGAAAAGTTCATTTCCTAGTTTGACCCGGGTGCCACACCGCTGCGCCACCGAGGCAATCAGTGGGTAAATATAGTACGCACACAGAAATTATATTTCTTTATTTTTTATTCGATCGCACAAACGATTTTCATTATACGCCTTCCCATCTGCCTGTTCCCGCTGATGTCTACGATACACCTAGTGGGTAGAATAATGGACTCTGAAGCGAGAGCTACAGGTTCGATTTCCAGTGCAGGCATATACCTATGATTTTCTATTTTCATAGTTACGTCTATCTGCGAATTTTTAGTAGCAAATTATAAAGGAAAGCATCGCCAGAAAACCTGTTATTGTCATGATTGAAGTTGAACGTAATTTGAGTATTCTATTCTTTTATTGATGTAATTTGAGTATACAATTTTAAAAAAAAATATTTAGAGGCTAAAAATTCCAGCCATGCCGGGAGTCAAACCCGCGACCTATAAAACCTAACTGCAAAGTAGGTACTCGGGGCTGCATGTGATGCAAATTGCTTCGGCAAGACGTTGCTGCCTGTACGTACGAGGGCTGCTACTTATGTATGCGGAATAGAAAAAATAAACAAATGTATATGGCTAAATATGCTTTTATTATGTTCCAAAGTATTCTCCACCATGATCGATGCACTTTTGCATTCGATGAAACCAATTTGTAAAACACTTTTTCCACTCTGATTGAGGTATCTCCAAAACGTGCTGTTTGAACGCATCTGCGGCATCTTCACGGGTCGAAAATCGTTGACCACGTAATTTATTCTTTACATTTGGGAATAAATAGAAATCATTGAAAGCCAAATCAGGCCTGTACGGTAGATGACCCATCAATTCTATTTCTTGACCATCCAAAAATGTAGTTGTTTCCTGAGATGTATGACAGCTGGCATTGTCATGGTGAAGTATGATTCTGCGTCGCTGGTTGTTTTGGCGTATTTCTTCAATTACTTCCGGCTAACAAATGGTCGTGTACCACTCCGAATTAACCGTTCTGCGATTCTCCAGTGGTATTGTAGCCACATGGCCATTAATACCAAAAAAGCAGGCCACCATTTGCTTTACAGTGCTTTTTGCACGAGCCACTTTCGTAGGGTTCGGCTCATTTTGAAACACCCAAACTGTTGATTGTTGTTTAGTTTCGGGATCGTACGCCTAGATCCAGGATTCGTCACCTGTGTAGATATTATAAACAGATTTTGAGTCGCCTCCGTTGAATTTTTTTAAGGTTTTCTTGCACCATTCGACATGAGCATCTTTTTGATCCTGAGTTAAGTTGTGCGGGATCAAACGCAAACAAATTTTTTTTACAGACCATATATAATATAGAATGTTCATGTAATATTCTATGAATCCTCGTCATATATGCCCAGAATAGCCTCTATCTCGCGATACGTAACATGGAGGTCTTGCATTATTAGTTTTCGCACAGCTTCAATATTTTGTGGCACGTGAGCTTACTGCGCCCGCGATTAAACTCACTTACCCAGTGATACACAGTCGTTTTTGATGGAGCTTCACCACCAAAAGTCGAAGTTAATTGATCTACGCACTGTTGTTGCGTTAAACCACGTCGAAAATCGTAATAAATCATAGCATGAATATTTTCACGAGTGAGTTCCATTTTTTCAGCGATATGACACTTTAAACCCAACAAAACAAAACACTAACGTATATAAGAGAAAAATATTAGCGGCCAGTATTTAAAAAAAGAACGAATTTGACCATGGAGGTCAGACATTGCGTTTAAAATTATCGGAATCCCAGATTCCGCATACATGAGTAGCAGCCTATGTAATACAGAGAGTATTGTAAAAGAGGTTCGAAATGTCACTGCTGTCGGTAAGTAGCTCATATGGGAGAGCGCTGGCACTGTTAGCCAGAGGTTGCGGGTTCGTTGTCCCGGCATGGGTGGAATTTTAGCCTCTAAATAGGTTTTTAAATGAGCTAACCCGGGCTGACGCAAGTGGGCCTAAGGTGCTACACGGTACTAACTAGCGCCACCAATGAAAAAAATCATAGCTTTTTACGCGTTTTTGGAAAAGTAAACATCATAAAAAATTCTTAACAAGTTTCGTACCTAGGTCTTTTTAGAACCCACTGACTGCCACCTAGGTCCAAGAATCTAGGAATATAATAAAGTAAGTGAGTCAGTGAGTGAGTGAGTGAGTGAGTGAGTGAGTGGGTGGGTGAGTGAGTGAGTGAGTAAGCGTGTGGGAGAGTGATTGAGTGAGTGAGTGAGTGAGTGAGTGAGTGGGTCAGTGAGTGAGTAAGTAATTAAGTACGTTAATTGAAATAAAAGTTACAGCAGCAGGTCTTACATAATTAATAAATTTACAGAAGAGATGGGTAGGTGCATAATATACGGATCAACGGCAGTCCACAAACTAGGCGAGCCCTGTATCTTAGGGACTTTGTTAGTGTGCACAGAATACGTTTTATACGGCAAGCTTTAGATGCATTTAATTTTTTGATAATAACTGCCGTTTTTGGTGAAACTCAAAGTCCTATGTTATCGATCCTAGGTTCTAGATCGATTAGAACCTACTATCTAGACCCTAGATTGACAACATAGGGCTGTATAAGTACTTATCACTTATATAAGTACCTACCTTTAATCATTTTAGAGGTACTTATCACAGTTGTAAAGATGTCACAGATTACGTTTTGAAAAACGAAAAGTAAAATAGGCGTGATCTTTGCAAAGACGAACCGTTTTACAAGACCGTTTTGTGTTCTGCGACGATAGGACCGTTTTGCGTTTCATTCTAAAGCAGTGCCAGCGACTCTAAAGCAGTGCCAGCGTTTGTTCGTCGCGAGACCAGTCCTTAGATTGTTTGACGCGAATATGTCCTTTAGTGCTATATTAATAGAGCCTAGAACGTAATGAGATCATTGCGACGTCGTCCCCGGCTCCTTGCTCGTTCCGTTCGTTTTGGTCTGTGACACAATAAAGTAATCTTTATGTCTATGAGTATACAGTCGAATATCGTGTAAAGCAACTTATTTTTTCCGATGTTTCGTGATTTCGTCTCGTTCGCACTCGTTTGACCGTCCTCTGCGCCTTGCTCGTTCGCATACAATGAAACCAGTTGCGAACGAGGACCGTTTCGAGGACCTGTTTTCGTTCCAGAAAAAACGGTTGCGTTTTGTCGTCAAAAAATCGGACAACGACCCACTCCTAAAGTAAAACAAGTTACGATTTTTTTCCATTGATGGCGATAGTTAGTAGGAGGCAGTGCCGTAAGAGAGCTCAAAGTATAATTTTGGGGCTCTAGACGGCACTAGAAAATAAGACTTTGGATCGATATCAACCCTTAAATGTCCCCACTGCTGGGGCACGGGTCTCTTCCTGCATCGCAAGATTAGGCTGTACTCCACCGGGGCCAAATACATATTTCGCTGTTCAATTTAGTAATACACACAGGTAATTGGCAAAAAACATAATTATGAAAACTCCTATACAATTTAATTAGCATGAAAAGTAATGAATAGAGACTTTTAAACTTTACTCGTTTAAAGTTCAGTAATTATCGATACAGAAGTAAAATTTTTACATAATAAGCTTGCTACAAAAATGGTTTTACTAAACTTTCTTTACTGAAACAAACTCACTCAATAAAGTTAACTACAGTATGCAAATTCTGTGCAAAAAGTATTGGCTTTTTCACGCTTTAACTCAACGTACCGTGTTTTGAAAAAATAACCTTATTCCCAACATGCGTAAGGTTTATTTTGACTGTTCCGTTTCGGGCATTTTAATTCTTTTTCCAGCAATTTGTTTTCAATAGATATCATGTGCGCAGCGTGGCGTGTTGAAATATGGACAAAAACTTCGCGGTTAAAAACCTCTAAATGTTTTGCGCCGATTAACCTCGTTCAACTAGAGATATTCGCTTAAAAACCTATTAAGAGGCTAAAATTTCCACCCAGGTAAAACGTACCTAATAAATAATCGTGATTAGAACCGTTTAGTATAATATACTAAACGAGTCAATCAAAGAGTGAAACATTATAGCCTATTAATAAATTATAATTAATAATAATTATTATAATTATTACCACGTACCGACTATATTCTTCATGCAATCCACTCCATCCAAGGGTTGTCTGGAAGAGATCGCTCTTAGCGATAAGACTGCCAATTATATAACATTACTTAGATTTAGGAATCATGGTTGTAATATTTTTCTGGTTGTGCAATAAAGTGTTCTCTATCTATCTATCTATAATATAATTTATTAAGAGTGAAAGAATAAAGCCTATTAATAAATTATAATACATTTTATTAATAGGCTATATTGTTTCACTCTTTGGTTGACACTTTTTGATTGACGATCATTGATGAACATAATGTTAGAGTAAGAGTAACCAGTGATCAATTAAGTAACCTTTAAAACTTCCGTGGCCTTACAGAATAACCCCCTCAGACGTAGCGCAGATATTTTACGATGCAATCATTGTAATGATGTCTGGTTACAAGGGATGGTGTCTTCGGAGGCGCAAATAGCTTTGCGGCTTTTGCAGTCCTTCGGAAAATATGAAGGAATTGGGAACTTGTGTCTTGCCTCGATTGCAGTGACATGGCTTTCATACCATAGAAGACATATGGAAACATAGGACCCGTTACAAAATAAAAACATTAAAATATTATTTTGTCTTGGAACGCTTACATTACTTTTATAATAATTGCATGTATTTAACTCATTGTTAGAAATACCTCTTATAATAGTAATAACATAGGTATAGAAAGAGCGGGGCTTCCTAGCACAGGTGTCTATACACTTAATAAGAAGTCCCCACGACAGTGTAAAATTAATGTTAAGTTGATAACGAAATAAAAAAATTTCGGATTTTTATTTTATTTGTTATTTCCGAGTTTTATAAAGGACTTTTATAGGCTACATACAAAAGGTAAATAAGTTATTTACTGACAAAATATATAGGTAATGTAAATCTCAATATCATGTAACGTAAGGCTCCCAAACTAGCAGAAACTGTATTTAAATATTCATGGACATAATTATTACATGAGCCAGTTCTTCCCTTATGGTACAATTATCACTTTTTATAACAAATATCCCAACAAGCAAAAATAGGTTTTACAAGTATCCTAAGACCAACCTTTTCAAACTCTCATATCACTCTTACAGGCATCTGTAAATGTGGAAAAGGGCGCACTTTATAAGAGCTCTTACAGTGGTCTTAGTATGCTCTTAACAAGAGTTGTATCTGCCTACCATGCAAGAGTCCCGGGTTCGACCTCCGTCTGGGTGACAAAAAAATCCCCTGGTCTTGGATGGTTACATTTGGCATGTAACCATCCAAGAACTGTCAAACACTTTTTGATGTCGTTCTGGGTCCCATGACACAAGGTATCTTGGTGTGGGGCCAGAAGCAATGTATGTGCCTGTATGTAAATGTTATTTATTGTTATTATCTTGCTTAAAGCTGGTGTAAGAACAACAATTTACAACGGCCTTCCTTATATTTGCATGCCATAAGATCAATAAGTCCTTAGTTGATATTGTATGGAATCAGGCGTTACTTTGCTAAATTCCGCCAAAAATCCCACAAGCACCATGCGGTTAGTTGATGCACCGCCCTACCTCCCACTTTTTCAAGCAGAAGCAAGACACCAACACACCACCACCGACCAATACTTGTGTGAGAAAATACGCGATGCGTTTCGCCTCTAACACGAAGCATCGTACGCAAGTGCAAGTACTTGCACTAGTGAGCCTGAGGATTTTGGCGTTCCGTGGATTTTTAGCAGAATTTAGCAAAGTATTTTTACATTTTAATGATCTTACTAATACCGTATTAACTGTAATTCTACTTGTATTCGACTCAGTGATCTGTTGGTAAGACCTATCAGATCACATGGAAAATTTATAATGAAGGGCAGTAGGTATACCTGCAGCAGAGTGTAACAAAGAAGTTGTAATACGAACCGAAGAGCAAATTGCACGCCTAGCCTTTGCTGTGGGCGCGTAATTGATTCCAAGTAATTGGATTTCAAAGGAAAAATAAAATCAAAGCTTTGTACCTTTGCGAAAGACGAGAACTGAAGACGACAGAAAATGGCACCCTTTTTAAGGCTTCTATTGAAGGCGCTACGAGGTGCTAACTAGCGCCGCTAATGGAGTAAAAATTATAATGCTACATTTTTTTCACAAAGTGAACATTATCAAACTTATATTCTTTTTAGTGCACTAACCCATGCTAAGGACAATTTTTAAAAACCTATTTAGAGGCTAAAAATTCCACCCATGCCGGGATTCGAACCCGAGACCTCTGGCTATCCATGCCAGCGCTCTTTCCAACTGAGCTAACGGGCGACTCACCGGCATCAGTGAAATTTCGAACCTCCTTACAATACTCTCTGTATTACGTACAGGCAGTAACATCTGGCTGAAGTAATTTGCATCACTTGCAGCCCCGAGTACCTACTTTGCAGTTAGGTTTTTACATCGGAATGATATCGCTGTACCCACATGATTATATTCTTTTTCTGGTTAACCAGAGTTCGCGGGTTCGATTCCCGGCATGGGTGGAATTTTTAGCCTCTAAATAGGTTTTTAATATTGTCCTTAGCACGGACTAGTGCATTAAAAAGAATATGATAATGAATCTTAACATTTGTGACATCTTTTTTCACAATTTAGTATCAACAACTTAGGATTTTGATCGAATCTGCCAAAATGACCGTTTTCGGAATAACTACTAAATTTCTAGATTTTAGAATAGAATACGCATGCAACGTGTGTGCATGCAACGACTTATGAACGTTGATGAAGCGAAGGTGATCTGTCAGGATCGTGGCAAGTGGCAGTCCCTGGTCTCTGCCTACCCCTCTGGGATACAGGCGTGACGTTATGTATGTATGTAGAATATAATATTTTCGGATCTAAGTTCTCGTCAGTAGATTCTAAAAGTATCTACAATATTTATTAAGATTTATAATGTTCACGTTTTACCAAAGATGCGATATATAAATTCTTATATTTGTCTTGATCTGACCGGTTTCATTTCTTGTTTTTGTGTGCAAATTATTTATTTATTTCAATTAATTTACAGACAACGTGGTCCAGTATTATATTAGTAGCAATAAATATAAAACTTAGCCTAGGGTTAGTATTTAAATAGCAAAAAAAATAGTTAGCTTTTTTAATGTTAGCAATCTATCTATCTATCTATCCAGCCCATGAATGAAGCCCACTGCAGGGTATAGGCCTCTTCCATTTCACGCCAACTCTCCCGGTCCCTAGCCAATCTCGACCACTTACTTTTTTTAATGTTAGCAATAAACATTAAAAAAAGATATGATTTTTTTCCATCGATGGCGTCAGTTAGGACCGTGTAGCGCCTTTAACGCCTCGCCGAAATGTGCTTAATGTAACACAAACGAAAACCGCCCAAGCGCAACTCAGACTTACGCACTGGAGGGTTCCGTACTAATGTTGATATGTAGGATCAGGGGCATAAAAAGGATCCCCAGGATTTTGAGATTTCACATTTTTACCCGATTTCCGTGGAGCCCGAAAGGAAGGTGATGCGTTTGTTGGCTCATTATGTTTATATGTATGTATGTCCAATATTGTTACTCGATCCGACCCGATCCCACCGGTTTAATATTAATTTATGAAATCTTTCATTTCGACAACTAAACTACTAATTTATTTAATTTATTTCTGTACGTTTTGTAAAAGACCATAGAATAATATTTTTGGTTTCCCTGCAATTTTCAGTTTTCGGGACAACTTTTCGAAGTTTTATTTTATTAAAAACATTGTTCAAACTATGAACCTCTGTGGCGCAGCGGTAGTGCATCTGCTTACCATTCGAGAGGCCCTGGGTTCGAACCCCGGCTGGGTTAAAAAAAATCCAGGTCTTGGTTGTTTACGTATTTGTGATGTCGTCGCTACGGCTCCCACGACACAGGGTATCCTAGTGTGGGGTCAGAAGCAATGTATGTGAATGTATGCAAATTAAAAAAAAATATGCTTAAAACCTCTGCAGCCGCAATTCTCCGGTGATACGCTTACCAACGAACACCATTTAATGAAGATTCATATAAAGATAAATCTCAAATTTCCAGAGCAGAAACCGGGAGCTGATCGCTTATCTTACACAAGAAACAAAGCATAATTGAGTTTCAGAGCCCGTACGACGTCTTGCCGATGATCGAAAAAGTTCTGTGAAAGAAGCTTGCTAGAAAGAGTAAGATGCTGAGATGATATGCCCCATTCATTAACTACGTGCCTTAGGCTAGGCGCATGCTGAAATGCAAGCGACGCAGTACAGCACAGCACAGTTCAGTACAGGGCAGGGCAGTTGAGGCAGACATACGCCCCCCCCCCCCCCCCCCCCCCCCCCGCATGCTGCGACGCACTTAATCTTGTATGTTGGTACAAGTAGATGTAGTCCAGTTCATCCAAAGGTTGTCTGGAAGAGATCACTTTTAGTGATAAGGCCGCCGTCTGTACTCTTAGGTTAAGAAATATCTGTAAGCAAAACGACGTTTCTTGCTTCATAACTGACATTTTTTATTTTCTCTCTCACTTACACTTATAACATAAAACGTCTCTCTCTAACCATAGACAATTAAGTTACGCTTATATATCTGTGTAATTTCTATTTTTATGTCCAATAAAGTGTTCTCTATCTATCTATCTGTCTGTCTGTCTGTCTGTCTGTCTGTCTGTCTGTCTGTCTGTCTGTCTGTCTGTCTGTCTGTCTGTCTGTCTGTCTGTCTGTCTGTCTGTCTGTCTGTCTGTCTGTCTGTCTGTCTGTCTGTCTGTCTGTCTGTCTGTCTGTCTGTCTGTCTGTCTGTCTGTCTGTCTGTCTGTCTGTCTGTCTGTCTGTCTGTCTGTCTGTCTGTCTGTCTGTCTGTCTGTCTGTCTGTCTGTCTGTCTGTCTGTCTGTCTGTCTGTCTGTCTGTCTGTCTGTCTGTCTGTCTGTCTGTCTGTCTGTCTGTCTGTCTGTCTGTCTGTCTGTCTGTCTGTCTGTCTGTCTGTCTGTCTGTCTGTCTGTCTGTCTGTCTGTCTGTCTGTCTGTCTGTCTGTCTGTCTGTCTGTCTGTCTGTCTGTCTGTCTGTCTGTCTGTCTGTCTGTCTGTCTGTCTGTCTGTCTGTCTGTCTGTCTGTCTGTCTGTCTGTCTGTCTGTCTGTCTGTCTGTCTGTCTGTCTGTCTGTCTGTCTGTCTGTCTGTCTGTCTGTCTGTCTGTCTGTCTGTCTGTCTGTCTGTCTGTCTGTCTGTCTGTCTGTCTGTCTGTCTGTCTGTCTGTCTGTCTGTCTGTCTGTCTGTCTGTCTGTCTGTCTGTCTGTCTGTCTGTCTGTCTGTCTGTCTGTCTGTCTGTCTGTCTGTCTGTCTGTCTGTCTGTCTGTCTGTCTGTCTGTCTGTCTGTCTGTCTGTCTGTCTGTCTGTCTGTCTGTCTGTCTGTCTGTCTGTCTGTCTGTCTGTCTGTCTGTCTGTCTGTCTGTCTGTCTGTCTGTCTGTCTGTCTGTCTGTCTGTCTGTCTGTCTGTCTGTCTGTCTGTCTGTCTGTCTGTCTGTCTGTCTGTCTGTCTGTCTGTCTGTCTGTCTGTCTGTCTGTCTGTCTGTCTGTCTGTCTGTCTGTCTGTCTGTCTGTCTGTCTGTCTGTCTGTCTGTCTGTCTGTCTGTCTGTCTGTCTGTCTGTCTGTCTGTCTGTCTGTCTGTCTGTCTGTCTGTCTGTCTGTCTGTCTGTCTGTCTGTCTGTCTGTCTGTCTGTCTGTCTGTCTGTCTGTCTGTCTGTCTGTCTGTCTGTCTGTCTGTCTGTCTGTCTGTCTGTCTGTCTGTCTGTCTGTCTGTCTGTCTGTCTGTCTGTCTGTCTGTCTGTCTGTCTGTCTGTCTGTCTGTCTGTCTGTCTGTCTGTCTGTCTGTCTGTCTGTCTGTCTGTCTGTCTGTCTGTCTGTCTGTCTGTCTGTCTGTCTGTCTGTCTGTCTGTCTGTCTGTCTGTCTGTCTGTCTGTCTGTCTGTCTGTCTGTCTGTCTGTCTGTCTGTCTGTCTGTCTGTCTGTCTGTCTGTCTGTCTGTCTGTCTGTCTGTCTGTCTGTCTGTCTGTCTGTCTGTCTGTCTGTCTGTCTGTCTGTCTGTCTGTCTGTCTGTCTGTCTGTCTGTCTGTCTGTCTGTCTGTCTGTCTGTCTGTCTGTCTGTCTGTCTGTCTGTCTGTCTGTCTGTCTGTCTGTCTGTCTGTCTGTCTGTCTGTCTGTCTGTCTGTCTGTCTGTCTGTCTGTCTGTCTGTCTGTCTGTCTGTCTGTCTGTCTGTCTGTCTGTCTGTCTGTCTGTCTGTCTGTCTGTCTGTCTGTCTGTCTGTCTGTCTGTCTGTCTGTCTGTCTGTCTGTCTGTCTGTCTGTCTGTCTGTCTGTCTGTCTGTCTGTCTGTCTGTCTGTCTGTCTGTCTGTCTGTCTGTCTGTCTGTCTGTCTGTCTGTCTGTCTGTCTGTCTGTCTGTCTGTCTGTCTGTCTGTCTGTCTGTCTGTCTGTCTGTCTGTCTGTCTGTCTGTCTGTCTGTCTGTCTGTCTGTCTGTCTGTCTGTCTGTCTGTCTGTCTGTCTGTCTGTCTGTCTGTCTGTCTGTCTGTCTGTCTGTCTGTCTGTCTGTCTGTCTGTCTGTCTGTCTGTCTGTCTGTCTGTCTGTCTGTCTGTCTGTCTGTCTGTCTGTCTGTCTGTCTGTCTGTCTGTCTGTCTGTCTGTCTGTCTGTCTGTCTGTCTGTCTGTCTGTCTGTCTGTCTGTCTGTCTGTCTGTCTGTCTGTCTGTCTGTCTGTCTGTCTGTCTGTCTGTCTGTCTGTCTGTCTGTCTGTCTGTCTGTCTGTCTGTCTGTCTGTCTGTCTGTCTGTCTGTCTGTCTGTCTGTCTGTCTGTCTGTCTGTCTGTCTGTCTGTCTGTCTGTCTGTCTGTCTGTCTGTCTGTCTGTCTGTCTGTCTGTCTGTCTGTCTGTCTGTCTGTCTGTCTGTCTGTCTGTCTGTCTGTCTGTCTGTCTGTCTGTCTGTCTGTCTGTCTGTCTGTCTGTCTGTCTGTCTGTCTGTCTGTCTGTCTGTCTGTCTGTCTGTCTGTCTGTCTGTCTGTCTGTCTGTCTGTCTGTCTGTCTGTCTGTCTGTCTGTCTGTCTGTCTGTCTGTCTGTCTGTCTGTCTGTCTGTCTGTCTGTCTGTCTGTCTGTCTGTCTGTCTGTCTGTCTGTCTGTCTGTCTGTCTGTCTGTCTGTCTGTCTGTCTGTCTGTCTGTCTGTCTGTCTGTCTGTCTGTCTGTCTGTCTGTCTGTCTGTCTGTCTGTCTGTCTGTCTGTCTGTCTGTCTGTCTGTCTGTCTGTCTGTCTGTCTGTCTGTCTGTCTGTCTGTCTGTCTGTCTGTCTGTCTGTCTGTCTGTCTGTCTGTCTGTCTGTCTGTCTGTCTGTCTGTCTGTCTGTCTGTCTGTCTGTCTGTCTGTCTGTCTGTCTGTCTGTCTGTCTGTCTGTCTGTCTGTCTGTCTGTCTGTCTGTCTGTCTGTCTGTCTGTCTGTCTGTCTGTCTGTCTGTCTGTCTGTCTGTCTGTCTGTCTGTCTGTCTGTCTGTCTGTCTGTCTGTCTGTCTGTCTGTCTGTCTGTCTGTCTGTCTGTCTGTCTGTCTGTCTGTCTGTCTGTCTGTCTGTCTGTCTGTCTGTCTGTCTGTCTGTCTGTCTGTCTGTCTGTCTGTCTGTCTGTCTGTCTGTCTGTCTGTCTGTCTGTCTGTCTGTCTGTCTGTCTGTCTGTCTGTCTGTCTGTCTGTCTGTCTGTCTGTCTGTCTGTCTGTCTGTCTGTCTGTCTGTCTGTCTGTCTGTCTGTCTGTCTGTCTGTCTGTCTGTCTGTCTGTCTGTCTGTCTGTCTGTCTGTCTGTCTGTCTGTCTGTCTGTCTGTCTGTCTGTCTGTCTGTCTGTCTGTCTGTCTGTCTGTCTGTCTGTCTGTCTGTCTGTCTGTCTGTCTGTCTGTCTGTCTGTCTGTCTGTCTGTCTGTCTGTCTGTCTGTCTGTCTGTCTGTCTGTCTGTCTGTCTGTCTGTCTGTCTGTCTGTCTGTCTGTCTGTCTGTCTGTCTGTCTGTCTGTCTGTCTGTCTGTCTGTCTGTCTGTCTGTCTGTCTGTCTGTCTGTCTGTCTGTCTGTCTGTCTGTCTGTCTGTCTGTCTGTCTGTCTGTCTGTCTGTCTGTCTGTCTGTCTGTCTGTCTGTCTGTCTGTCTGTCTGTCTGTCTGTCTGTCTGTCTGTCTGTCTGTCTGTCTGTCTGTCTGTCTGTCTGTCTGTCTGTCTGTCTGTCTGTCTGTCTGTCTGTCTGTCTGTCTGTCTGTCTGTCTGTCTGTCTGTCTGTCTGTCTGTCTGTCTGTCTGTCTGTCTGTCTGTCTGTCTGTCTGTCTGTCTGTCTGTCTGTCTGTCTGTCTGTCTGTCTGTCTGTCTGTCTGTCTGTCTGTCTGTCTGTCTGTCTGTCTGTCTGTCTGTCTGTCTGTCTGTCTGTCTGTCTGTCTGTCTGTCTGTCTGTCTGTCTGTCTGTCTGTCTGTCTGTCTGTCTGTCTGTCTGTCTGTCTGTCTGTCTGTCTGTCTGTCTGTCTGTCTGTCTGTCTGTCTGTCTGTCTGTCTGTCTGTCTGTCTGTCTGTCTGTCTGTCTGTCTGTCTGTCTGTCTGTCTGTCTGTCTGTCTGTCTGTCTGTCTGTCTGTCTGTCTGTCTGTCTGTCTGTCTGTCTGTCTGTCTGTCTGTCTGTCTGTCTGTCTGTCTGTCTGTCTGTCTGTCTGTCTGTCTGTCTGTCTGTCTGTCTGTCTGTCTGTCTGTCTGTCTGTCTGTCTGTCTGTCTGTCTGTCTGCTTCTGTCTGTCTGTCTGTCTGTCTGTCTGTCTGTCTGTCTGTCTGTCTGTCTGTCTGTCTGTCTGTCTGTCTGTCTGTCTGTCTGTCTGTCTGTCTGTCTGTCTGTCTGTCTGTCTGTCTGTCTGTCTGTCTGTCTGTCTGTCTGTCTGTCTGTCTGTCTGTCTGTCTGTCTGTCTGTCTGTCTGTCTGTCTGTCTGTCTGTCTGTCTGTCTGTCTGTCTGTCTGTCTGTCTGTCTGTCTGTCTGTCTGTCTGTCTGTCTGTCTGTCTGTCTGTCTGTCTGTCTGTCTGTCTGTCTGTCTGTCTGTCTGTCTGTCTGTCTGTCTGTCTGTCTGTCTGTCTGTCTGTCTGTCTGTCTGTCTGTCTGTCTGTCTGTCTGTCTGTCTGTCTGTCTGTCTGTCTGTCTGTCTGTCTGTCTGTCTGTCTGTCTGTCTGTCTGTCTGTCTGTCTGTCTGTCTGTCTGTCTGTCTGTCTGTCTGTCTGTCTGTCTGTCTGTCTGTCTGTCTGTCTGTCTGTCTGTCTGTCTGTCTGTCTGTCTGTCTGTCTGTCTGTCTGTCTGTCTGTCTGTCTGTCTGTCTGTCTGTCTGTCTGTCTGTCTGTCTGTCTGTCTGTCTGTCTGTCTGTCTGTCTGTCTGTCTGTCTGTCTGTCTGTCTGTCTGTCTGTCTGTCTGTCTGTCTGTCTGTCTGTCTGTCTGTCTGTCTGTCTGTCTGTCTGTCTGTCTGTCTGTCTGTCTGTCTGTCTGTCTGTCTGTCTGTCTATCTATCTATCTAAATGTTCTCTCATTGCAACAAAATTGTTTGAAAACAGACGCAGAAATCTGTACCAGCAATACAACGAGACGCGAAGCAGGGCAGACACATATCTGCGTCGGACGTGCCTGCGCCGCAGCGTAAGTAGCTCAATGAAGTTCCATGCTTTACAAAATCTGCGCTGCGCTGTGCTGCGTCGCCCGCGTCTCAGCATGCGTCTAGCCTTACTGCGATGCTGAGCCTGTTAGTTTAGACCAAAACTCTTAAGAAACGTTAGAGGTTCGATTCATAATTTATAAATCATGTAGAGCAGAGGCTATCAAAAAAAGTCCACATAAATATTATTTTGAAAATACGTCAAAACAATCTTATACACACATCGTTTTTCAATAGAATGACGTAAACACGATAGTAGATTGTTCTTTGCCATTTAATGCCTATAATGCTTCGCAAGGCACGTTAAGCCGTTGGTGCCGGCTGTCATGTAATGGCAGTCGTTAAGCCATGTCAGAGGCCTTACGGGCGGCTAGATAATTTCTAACAGCAAGGCCCGCCACTGCTTTACGATCCACCACCAACCCGGAGTTGGCCCCCGTGGTGGAGTAGTGTGGATACATAGTAGAAATAAGTTTTGTTGCATTTGTACTAACATGGGTTAGATTAATAATTATACCATTGAATTTCAAATTCAATGATTATACTAACAAATTTGTGGGTGTTTTACAACTGAAATAAAGAAATTGTGTGAGCACATGCCAACTATGTGCGCGCACTACAAACTCCAACATTCCTGCATCGCGCAATCAAAGTGTTTCAATGACGAACCGTAAATATAACGCCCGACTAACAACAGTAGGACCGGCAGTCCCGAGGCTTACCTTCTGCCTGGCGGGAAATCTCCCTTTATAGTGGAAGAGCACGATCACCCGTTTTTAACTATGAAATAAAAAAGTAATGTAATTTCAAGGTTAAGCGGTAAGGAAGCTTCGTATTAAATTCTTACGACGAAATCCCTTGTGTGGATGTTTGCGCTCAGAAAGTTTACGCAAACCTTAAGTGATTAATTTGAAACAAACTTATTAGAACTGCTAAGTACTTTACAACTGCGTTTTGTGTTGAACTACATTGCATAAAAATTGCTTATAAATATTTAGTATAAAAAATATTTTAGTATATTTTTTGAGGACCTAAAAGCAACATAAAAATATATTTTAAAACTTTAATTTCATAAACAGCCAATAACGCGGTCAGCCATTTTTGTCTATGGTTTGAAGTCCAAAAAATTGTAAGCAAAGTTTGACATTCAATTTTATTTAAGTGATCTCTGAGTATAGCGAAATAGCAACAACGTAACCATGATTTCATCGAATTTACATCCACCAATATACCAATTATCATTATCGCATTGTTTGAGAATGAAAAAATACATCAATAAAGACCCCCGGGAAGTTGTGGATTCGGGTACCCAGTGAAATTAACATTCGAAAATCTTGGCTGAACCTTGCCAAAAGACAATTGATAAATTTCAATTGATAAAGAGACCCCGACTCTTTATCAATTGAAACTCGGGTGTATTTATGTGAAGATCACTTTGATGTAAGTCCTTTAATAATCAATGTCCACTGGCTCTGGCTGAAAGATGTTTGTTTACATACTTTAGATGGTTTCAAGATGGCGGATAGCGTTTTCGCCGTTACGAATTAATCGAGGAAAAAAATTTTTTACTTCGCAAATTTTGTAGCCATCCTGCATACTTAGCAAAATCAATATATTTCGGTTTTATAAAAACCTATTTAGAGGCTAAAAATTCCACCCATGCCGAGATTTGAACCCGCGACATCTGGCTATCCGTGCCAGCGCTCTATCCAACTGGGCGACTCACCGGCATCAGTGAAATTTCGAACCTCTTTACACTATTCTCTGTATTACGTACAGGCAGCGACATCTGGCTTAAGTAAATTGAATCACTTACAGCCCCGACTACCTACTTTGCAGTTAGGTTTTTACATCGGAATGATTATACTATTTTTATTTTTAATGCACTAACCCTTTAATGAATCCCGGCTTGGGTGGAATTTTTAGACTCTAAATAGGTTTTTAAAATTGTCCTAAGCACGGGTTAGTGCATTAAAAATTAAAATAGTATATTTCGGTATCTTACGTTAAATACTACAGAAAATATTCATTTATCGCGTCAAATTCGATACGTGTCAAAGCGGATTGCAATTTAGTGAAGCCTGTTTTGGAGTGGCGTAGTGAGCCCCGTAACAACTGCAGGTAAGTCTCATTTAAAACTAATCTCGGCAGATAGCAATTAACCTGGAGGCTACGGTTAAACGAACTGACTTGGGGGAATGAGAGCATTGATATATTGTGTCTAGACACATCATCATAAAACCGTAAGAGAAAACTGATTAATACATTGTATCTCACATATGAATTCACCTACACTAGGTACACTAGCAATTTACCTACAGTAGGTGAAATTAGTAGAAACAGTAGGTGAAGCGCCCGTGGGCTAGCGGAACCGAGTGATTGGAATCAATCACTTTGGTTAAGTAACAACAGGCGCGGTCAGGTACTGGATGGATGACCACCTCGTGACTGCCGCTAGTGGCATTTTTTCCGAGCGTTTCCGTGCTTCGCAAGGCACGTTAAGCCGTTGGTGCCGGCTGTCATGTAATGGCAGTAGCCATGTCAGAGGCCTTATAGGCGGCTTGATAACTTCTGACAGTAAGGCCCGCTACTGTCTTACAATCCTCAACCAACCCGGTCTTGGCCCCCGTGGTGGAATATGGCCTTACCTTCCTGCGATACAGGAAGAGACCCGTACCCTAACAGTGGGGACACACAAAAGGTTGATATCAGGTGAAATTATGATAGCAATAACACTCGCTAACGAATGAAGGAAAACATCGTGAGGAAAGCTGAGGGTCTGAGGTGTCTAAGAAAGTTGCTAATCCGCAGTTCGTTTTAATAAATCCTATATACTCTCTCTTTCCGAGAGAGAGCCTCTGCCCCGCAGTGGGACGTATATAGGCTACATAGGAAAAAAACAAGCAACCTGTATTTTGGTGGCCGTCTATGTGTTAACAATTATGATTGGCGCAACGATAATGAAAGAGTCGATTCTTTCATTATCGTTATCGTTATCATTATCAACCCTTGTATGTCCCCACTGTTGGGGCACAGGTCTCTTCCTGCATCGCAGGAAGGTAGATTCTTTATTTTTTTATTTTTCTCTCCGTAAGAACCATCCTCGTACTTCAAGGAATGTTCTAAAAAAAAGAATTCTCGGGATTTGCGCTTACCAACACATTCAGTGATTCATTTTTAACCGACTTCAAAAAGGAGGTTATCAATTCGACACGATAATGCTTTTTATTTTCATTATTGACTATGTTTTTGCATAACTTCGTCAAATCTTAGCCGATTTCGATAAAAAAAAATTGTTCAGTTGGGTATAGCGTCCCATTTTTTATATTATAGAGATAATGTTTTAAGACTTCTAAAAAAACAAACTCAAGTACAAGTTTAGTATGAAAAAAGGGTGAAGGAAAACATCGTGAGGAAACCTGAGTGTCTGCGGTGTTCAACAACCTCTACGCTTGAAATTGACAATCCGCGGTGGGCACGGGTGGTAATCAAGCCCAAACTCTCCTTCTCCTTCTCCTTCTCCTTCTCCTTCTCCTTCTCCTTCTCCTTCTCCTTCTCCTTCTCCTTCTCCTTCTCCTTCTCCTTCTCCTTCTCCTTCTCCTTCTCCTTCTCCTTCTCCTTCTCCTTCTCCTTCTCCTTCTCCTTCTCCTTCTCCTTCTCCTTCTCCTTCTCCTTCTCCTTCTCCTTCTCCTTCTCCTTCTCCTTCTCCTTCTCCTTCTCCTTCTCCTTCTCCTTCTCCTTCTCCTTCTCCTTCTCCTTCTCCTTCTCCTTCTCCTTCTCCTTCTCCTTCTCCTTCTCCTTCTCCTTCTCCTTCTCCTTCTCCTTCTCCTTCTCCTTCTCCTTCTCCTTCTCCTTCTCCTTCTCCTTCTCCTTCTCCTTCTCCTTCTCCTTCTCCTTCTCCTTCTCCTTCTCCTTCTCCTTCTCCTTCTCCTTCTCCTTCTCCTTCTCCTTCTCCTTCTCCTTCTCCTTCTCCTTCTCCTTCTCCTTCTCCTTCTCCTTCTCCTTCTCCTTCTCCTTCTCCTTCTCCTTCTCCTTCTCCTTCTCCTTCTCCTTCTCCTTCTCCTTCTCCTTCTCCTTCTCCTTCTCCTTCTCCTTCTCCTTCTCCTTCTCCTTCTCCTTCTCCTTCTCCTTCTCCTTCTCCTTCTCCTTCTCCTTCTCCTTCTCCTTCTCCTTCTCCTTCTCCTTCTCCTTCTCCTTCTCCTTCTCCATCTCCTTCTCCATCTCCTTCTCCTTCTCCTTCTCCTTCTCCTTCTCCTTCTCCTTCTCCTTCTCCTTCTCCTTCTCCTTCTCCTTCTCCTTCTCCTTCTCCTTCTCCTTCTCCATCTCCTTCTCCTTCTCCTTCTCCATCTCCTTCTCCTTCTCCTTCTCCTTCTCCTTCTCCTTCTCCTTCTCCATCTCCTTCTCCTTCTCCTTCTCCATCTCCTTCTCCTTCTCCTTCTCCTTCTCCTTCTCCTTCTCCTTCTCCTTCTCCTTCTCCTTCTCCTTCTCCTTCTCCTTCTCCTTCTCCTTCTCCTTCTCCTTCTCCTTCTCCTTCTCCTTCTCCTTCTCCTTCTCCTTCTCCTTCTCCTTCTCCTTCTCCTTCTCCTTCTCCTTCTCCTTCTCCTTCTCCTTCTCCTTCTCCTTCTCCTTCTCCTTCTCCTTCTCCTTCTCCTTCTCCTTCTCCTTCTCCTTCTCCTTCTCCTTCTCCTTCTCCTTCTCCTTCTCCTTCTCCTTCTCCTTCTCCTTCTCCTTCTCCTTCTCCTTCTCCTTCTCCTTCTCCTTCTCCTTCTCCTTCTCCTTCTCCTTCTCCTTCTCCTTCTCCTTCTCCTTCTCCTTCTCCTTCTCCTTCTCCTTCTCCTTCTCCTTCTCCTTCTCCTTCTCCTTCTCCTTCTCCTTCTCCTTCTCCTTCTCCTTCTCCTTCTCCTTCTCCTTCTCTTTGTCATAATTCGCGTTATAAATGACGTTCTTTGGGTCCCTAAAGGCTGTGACGGTACGATAAAAAAGTTTCGATCTTTTTTAGACGCTCCTAGAACTTTCTTCTAGACAATAGATAGATGAAGTTTATCACCAGAGAGACGCATATGACGTAGGACATTACATATTGTGAATTTATTTTCAGAAGTCTTTCTATAATCTATATCTATAATCAGCCCACATCAACCCACTGCTGGGCATAGGCCTCCTTTTTATTGCGCCATTCCTCATGGTCCTGTGCTTACCTGGTCCATCTCTGGCCCGCAACCCTCACGATGTCGTCTGACCATCGTTTCCGTGGTCTGCCTACCAACCTCCTTCCCTCCCTTGGCCACCACTTCGATTGGAGTGGTGGCTTCCAATCACTTCGTGATTGGTGTCAATCACTTGACTTAAGTAACAACAGGCGCCGTCAGGTGCAGGATGGGTACCCGTCCCGTGACTACCGCTAGTGGCATTTTTTCTGAGCTCTTCCGAGCTTTGCAAGGCACGTCAAGCCATTTGTACCGGCTGTCATTTAATGGCAGTCGTTAAGCCATGTCAGAGGTTTATGGGCGGCTTGATAACTTCTGCGGTAAGGCTCGCCACTGTCTTACAATCCTCCACCAACCCGGACTTAGTCCCCGTGGTGGAGTATGGGCTAACCCTCCTTCGATGCAGGAAGAGACTCGTGCCCCATCAGTGGGCACATACAAGGGTGGATACCGAATTGGCAGCGCTCTAGTAGAGTTCTCATTTAGTACTTTAACTATATAAGACATCTCATGTACAAAAAAAAGCTCAACCTTATCTTATCTTACCCTGTTTGACCCGTTAAATGTATTGAAAAGGAGGTGACTTGTGAAACTAAGCAGTACTTACTTTCGCAGTTTTAATTTTTGTTTTATCCTAAACGAGCCAAAAAAATTTTTTTTTTCAGTCATGTCCTTATAGAAATTTACCTACTATAGAGATTTACCGAAAAAACAAAATTATAAAAAACCTATTTAGAGGCTAAAACTTCTACCCATGTCGGGATCCGAGCCCGCGAGCTCTGGCTATCCGTGCCAGCGCTCTTTCCAACTGAGCTAATGGGTGGCTCAAAGGCATCAGTGAAATTTCGAACCTCTTTACAATATTCTGTGTATTACGTACAGGCAAATAAAATTGTCCTTAGCACGGGTTAGTGCATTAAAAATAATACACAAAGTTAATCTCTTTTCGAGTCTTTTTTATTGCGAAAGTGTGCACATAAAAAGTTTTTGCAATTTTAAAAGTATGATATTTAAAAACCTATTTAGAGACTAAAAATTCCACCCATGCCTGGATTCGAACCCGCGACCTCTGGCTATCTATGCCAGCGTTCTTCCAACTGAGCAAATGGGCGACTCACCGGTATCAGTGAAAATTCGAACCTTTTTACGATACTCTCTGTATTACGTACAGGCAGCGACGAAAATTGTCCTTAGCACGGGTTATTGCACTAAAAAGTGGTTTTGCAGGCCAGCGCAGTATTTTTTTTCAGCAAATCTTGGGCGGCAAAAAAAACTCAACATCTCAGACCTCAACCGGATCCTCAACTTGAATCAAAATGCTAATACAGAACCCTCAAGACCGTGAAACGCTCAAATCCATACGCGCCATATTTTATCAGCACACACAAGAAAAACTTCCGGGTCGAGCATCGTAAACTTCCAAAATACACTTCTTTACAGCACCCAGAAGGAAGATTATGTAGTTATCGATAATGTATGCGGGCTTGCCCACTTGTTAGCTCGTAAAAAAGAGGACGAATGGATCGATTTACATGAATTCCTAAATAATAAAGGGTTTCCTTATGAAGCGGATGCTCAAGGCATATCTCACGTGGAAAGAACGAAGAGATCAAAAAGTTTGTGAATTATAGCTCTACTATCAATAATTCAAAAACTTTTTGTGAAACTCTCTCACTAGGAGATGATTAGGAGATGACTAGGAGTGGTTTAGCTAGAAGAAAATACTATGTAGTATTAAGCTCCCTTTACGCACATAACGCATCTTAAAACTAACAATCAGTGGTTTAGTACACTATACCAGAGTAAGTTAGACTATGATAAGTTTTCATTACAAGATTTTTAACAAAAAAATATCTTAAATAGGTAAATATATTTTTTTTTGCTGTGTGGTGTCGGCCTAGAGAATAGCACCAACCCAAATTCTTCCCGCGGGTGTCGTAAAAGGTGACTAAGGGACATAAACCAGGAGGTGGGCAGCAGCGCCCCCTGCAGTACAATTCCACCAAACTGCGATCCCCAACCCGCATGCCCAGCGTGGGGATTATGGGCATTACCCCCCAATGATGGCACAACCTTGCGCTATGGCGCTCATTAGGGTAGGGCTATGTCCAGCAGTGGACTAATATAGCCTGAAGAAGAAGATATATAATTTTTGCAATTCATAAAGCAAATCGTTTAAAATGGTACAGTGAAATTGTGGAAGGACTAGACCCTAAACTACATCAGTTATCTGTATTTGAAGCTTCCGGGTCTCCTAGCACACATTTGACAAATATTGTGTCTTATTTGTAAGTTTCAAGAAGGAAAAAGAAACTTAAAAAGAAAACTAACCGATTTAAAACTCTAGTGTATACATGAAATATTTGTATGTGTGTGTGTAAGTGTGTATTTGTGTGTGTGTTTGTATGGGTGTGTAGGTCTTAGTCTGAGTGCCTGTTGTGCGCTCTGCCCGGCACAGCTATTAAATCAACATGTAAAATGTTACATCTGTAGAAAATCCGAGTTTCCTTGAAAAGGGGTGCCGCCGAGCGAACTCCGCTCCAAAAATAATTTCGCCCGTGGAGATTGAAAAATAATTTCCGATGTCGAAAATAAAATTACTTTATCGCTTGCCGCGCATGAACGATCTGAAGCGATTTTGTTTTGAACCAACTTAGTGGCTCGGAAATTAATTGGTTTATGCTCGGTATTTGACTATGAAATTACTGGCTCGTTTTCCTTTAAAGAATCCATCTGTAGATACGGCTATTGTCAGTTGAAATTGTACAGTCCTGCCGTCATAGTTTAATTTTTATTTAAGTCTTAGCACCTTAAAGTCTTTAAGTTTGTAAAATATTATTATTTTTAAGATATTATAAAAAAATGAGGAGAAGAGGACGAAATAGAAAGACAGCCCTTAAGGCTTAGCAAAAATATTTGAACTATTGTTGGATCTAGTGGCTCTACCTGCCTATCACCAAACTATAGAGTATCGGAAGTTTACGTGGATATTGAATTAAACGTCAATTTTAAACGGATATCCGAATGTTTATTGTCAACACACGAAAATATTACTCTTTACAATTACAATATGATGAAACTGATTACTCGACAAAACTGTGCGTGCGCAGCTGCCACGCTATCTTCAAAAATAATGGCTCTAATATAGCATAATTTCGATATCAACCCTTTTGTATGTCCCCACTGCTGGGGCACGGGTCTTTTCCTGCATCGCAGGAAGGTTAGGCCAGACTCCACCTCGAGGGCCAAGTCCGGGTTGAGGGAGGATTCTAAGGCAGTAGCAGGCCTTACTCTCAGAAGGCCTGGCCTATCAAGCCGCCCATAAAGCCTCTGACATGACTTAACGACTGCCATTTCATGACAGCCTACGTGCCTTGCAAGCGCGGAAGCGCTCGTAAAAATGCCACTAGTGGTAGACACGGGACGGTCACCCATCCAGCACCTGACCGCGCCTGTTGTAACTTAACTCAAGTGATTGACACCAATCATTTGGTTCAAATAGGCCACGAGCGCTTTACTGTACATAAAAATGTAAATCTGACAAATACTCGTATTTCTTAACCTTAGAGTGAAGACGGCAGTCGTAACACTAAAAGAGATTAGCTTGTTTTAGATAACCAACAAAGGCCAAAGAAATCCGTCCTGGGATTCTCACAAAGTCGTATGCGCAAATGTGTTGGTAAGCGCAAATCTCGAGAGCAGCTGAATCGATTTCGCTCATTATTTTTTTAGAATATTCCTTGAAGTACGAGGATGGTTCTTACAGAGACAAAGATTTTAAATAAACTGTTAAGCGGTACGAAGTTTGCGGGGTCAGCCAGTCTATAATATAAAAATGAATCGCTGAATGTGTTGGTAAGCGCAAATCTCGAGAGCAGCTGAACTGATTTCGCTAATTCTTTCTTGAAGTGCGAGGATGGTTCTTACGGAGAAATAAATAAAAAATCGACCGTTAGGCGGTACGAAGTTTGATATACGATACGAAGCTGGGTTAGCTACCGTTATCAACCCTTGTGTGTCCCCACTGCTGAGACATGGGTCTCTTCCTGCGTCGCAAGAAGGTAAGGCCATACTCCACCACGGGGGCCAAGTCCGGGTTGGTGGAGGATTGTAAGACAGTGGCGGGCCTTACTGTCAGAAGTTATCAAGCCGCCCATAAGGCCTCTGACATGGCTTAACGACTGCCATTATATGACAGCCGGCACCAACGGCTTAACGTGGCTTGCAAAGCACGGAAGCGCTCGGAAAAATGCTACTAGCGTTAGTCACGGGACGCTCACCCATCCCGTACCTAACTGCGCCTGTTGTTGCTTAACCAAGTGATTGATCCCAATCACTTGTTTCGCTTAGGCCACGAGCGCTTCATGGGTCAGCTAGTTTGCTAATAAATTTCGTTCGCTTTGAGCTGTCGTAATGTCTCATGGTAATTACCATGCGACTCTAAAAGGCGTATGAAATTTCTATGCATTCATTCACAGTTGATGTTAGTTTCTTGTAAGTGCACGCTTATAAGCGCCATCTATTAAGTGTTTTGTGAACTTGTGCTGAAAACGGCTCGTTGACGTTTCGTTATAGGTTACATTTCTTTTGAAAATTTTGATAGTTAGGTGTTTCGAGAGTTGAACTTTTAAAACCGTATAATTATATTATACGTACCTAAGTAGTTTTTTTAGTTTATAAAGTGACACATAATTTAATATATTCTTTTTAATGCACTAACACGTGCTAAGGATAATTTTAAAAACCTATTTAGAGCTAAAAAATCTACCCATGCCGGGATTAGAACCCGCATTCTTTGGCTATCCGTGCCAGCGCTCTACCAACTGAGCTAATGGGCGACTCACCGGCATCAGTGAAATTTCGACCTCTTTTCAAAATTCTCTGTATTACGATTTTAGCCCCTAAATAGGTTTTTAACATAATTTAATATTTTGCAAAATGTATGTATTTAAAAGTGAATTTGTATATGTTATAAAATTGGACTAACTATCAATTTACGATCGAGATTGACAGATAACTCGACAAAGTCATTAGACATTTTATTTTCTCATTTAAATTCAATCTAGCTGAGCCGCATCTCAGAATACAGATTTTGGCTGTCGGTCGACATTTTTACGTAGAATTCCAAGTCATACGCCGTAGAGTCGTATACGACCTATTTGCTAATGAAGTTAGAATTGACTCGCTGGTATTTTTTTTTTTTTTAAATATGTACAGTAGTCACTGCCACTATTGATATTGTGGCAATTTTTATTCTGTGTTTATTTATTTGCAAATAGCTTTTATTATAGAGAATAATACTATTGTCTGTGATTGATTGAATTCAGTAGCGTGTCAATATAAAATGGTTCATAAATAAGGCTTAATCTAATGGGTTTTCGTTACATTTTAGGGGTATAATAATGTGTATTGTTCCTCCCTGGATTCACGTTCATGACAAGAAGCGCAGAAACGTTTGCCTGCTAGCGACGGCTTGATATATGGACTAGAACAACAGTATGTCACCGGCAAGAAGTGATTTGTGTACTCTAAGCTTTTGCGAAGTGCGTCTCGGAATGGAATCTGATATGATTTCGCTCGTGGCCTGGTCGAACCGAGTGATTGGAATCAATCATTCGAGTTAAGTAACAACAGGCGAGGTCAGGTGCTGGATGGGTGACCGTCCCGTGTGTACCGATAGTGGCATTTTTCCGAGCGCTTCCGTGATTCGCAAGGCACGTTAAGCCGTTGCTGTAGGCTGTCATGTAATGGCAGTCGTTAAGCCATGTCAGAGGCGACTTGATAACATCTGACAGTAAGACCCGCCACTGTCTTACAATCCTCCACCAACCCGGACTTGGCCACCGTGGTGGAGTATAGCCTAACCTTCCTGCGATGCAGGAAGAGACCCGTGCCCCGGCAGTGGGGATATACAAGGGTTGATATCAATATCGATGGACCCATCATTGATTTAGATTTTGAAATACAGACCTATATATGCAAAACAACATTTTCTTTGTAAATTTTGCTTGTAACACTAACAGAAACAGTGTTTTAAACACAAAGAAAATATTTTAAATAACACAGAAACTGTGAATTTTACGTTAATGTAGCCTTTGCTTTATTGATTTACTAACGTAGTTAACATTCACTCTAAGACTGTTCTAGAGAAAATCTTAGTCAATAGATTAAGATTTAAAAAAAAGTAGACTCTTAAGACCGCTTGCCCATTAATCTAAGGGCGAGATAAATAGTCGTTGCTTAGCCCAAGTCCGTACTCATGCTTCCCTAAGCATTACTTCAGGCTAACTTAGCAAAGTATCAATGCGTTACTAAAATAGACGTTTGCTTAGCTAAACATGTTCTTAGGCCATTACTAAGAATTAGTCCGGGTTTCGCGACTTAGAGAGTGCCAAATGATAGACGAATCGATTCTTAAGCAAGTGCTTTCGCTAAGAATCGTTCTTAGAAGCGACTATTTATCTCGCGGTGAGTTTAGTACAATTTCGTAAGTTTTTTTGTGTGGAGAATCCAGTTGTATTAAATAAAGATTTACAACCTTGGGCAAGCGGCTTGTAACGTTAACTATTAACTCCGAAACTGCGTTTATAGAAAAGAAAATTTATTGACAATGATACAGAAATTGTGAATTCTGTGTTATTTCAAACCAAACACTATAAGATTCTACGTCTTGCGTCTCGCTCATTTATAAGGAATGTTTATCAGCTAGATAGAGAAAGAGGAGTGAAATACTTTTCCAATACAGAATGTATAAATCTCATTCACAGAAGAATCCAATCTCGCTCCCCCAATTACAGGTAGCTTTAAAATATATATCTCTGTGACAATTCATATCGCACAGTAAGTGTGTCATCATAATGTCATATCTCGCTCCCGAGTTACCTGACACTATTAGCGGCTCTGTTGGTGATAGGAAAAGATCCCGTTTTCCTAAGTTCAGACCCCATTGGGTAACTCAACGAGACGTGGTTTAAAGCTTACACATCGGTGAGTTTAATGTACGTAATGTTCGGGGTTTTCAAGTAAATAAAGAGTTACTGGCGTGCATTCATACAGCAATAATGATGTGAAAGAGAAATGCTTATAACGTAGAAGACGAACATTTAGGTTAGTCCAACACGACTGTGCTAGCGGCATTCCAAGATGCCAAAGAGGATTAATTAAAATTAATGACTCCCACCGACCAGGTGGGATGACGATCTGCGAAAAACTGCCGGCAGGTGCTAGATGCGGCGAAGACAGGGCGCTATGGCGGTCATTAGGGGAGGGCTATGTCCAGCAGTGGACTACATAATAAAGCCTGAGAGCGGTGGTAGCGGAGCGGTGTAGATCGCCGGCTTCTCAATCGGGAGGTCGTGGGTTCGAACCCCGGCATGTGCCAATGACTTTGTTTTCTAAGTTATGTACATTTGTGAAATTATAGTAGCAATACTACTCGCTGACGGTGAAGGAAAACATCGTAAGGAAACCCTAGTGTCTGAGGTGTTAGCGTACCTCAGCGCTTGCTACTTACAATGGCCCAACTATGAGGCTAACTACGGAAATCTCAGGTCTAACTAACTAACTATAATATAGCCCGAAGAAGTAGAAAAATTATCAGTATTTCGAATTAGGAATCACGCGCAGCCCAGGCTGCCTGAACGAAGGTTAACACAGGGCGCGTTCAGTGCATGGATGGCTCCAACTGACTTTAAAATTCATAATTTTGCAGTAGAGTCATATTTAATGTTAATTGTTGTTTCGTTTACACTATTGGTTGTCTTATCGAATCTCAAACGATCATGAATTTTAAGCGATATAGGGCGCGTTCAGTGCATGAATGGGTGACCGTCTATGACTAACGCTAGTGGCATATTTCCGAGCGGTTCCGTGCTTCGCAGGGCACGCTAAGCAGTTGGTGTCGGCTGCCGTCGACAAATGGCAGTCGTTAAGCCAAGTCAGAGGCCATTAGGCGACTAGAAAACTTCTGACAGTAAGACCAGGCCACTAGTCTTGCAAGCCTCCACCAATCCGGACTCGGCCCTCGAGGTGGAGTAGACAGCTGGACCAACGAGGCATTTAATTATCAGTGATAATCAATGTAATACATGCATGCATCCATAGTTTGCCTGCTGTACTGTATGATAGCTCTATTTTAGCGATATCACTGAAACACCAGAATGTGATGTGTTTGCGGATAAAATTGAAAGTGTTGTGAAGGTATGTAAGAGAATGCTAGAAGATGTATGAAAGGTAGTGCTCTGATATAATATTGTAACGCTTTGGTGTAATTATGATTGCATTAATAAGTTAAAATTACTTTGCTAAACTCCGCCAAAAATCCCACAAGCACCATACGGTTAGTTAATGCACCGCCCTCTCTCCCACTTTTTCAAGCAGAAGCAAGACACGAACACACCACCACCAACACCAATACTTGTGTGAGAAAACACGCGGCGCGTTTCGCCTCTAATACGAGGCATCCTCAGGCTCCCAAATGCAAGTCAAAAAGTAATTATAGTAATTATAATTATTAATTAAAATTACTATAGTGTTACAATACAAACATACATAACCTCACGCCTGTATCCTAGAGGGGTAGGCAGAGACCAGGGACTGCCACTTGCCATGATCCTGACAGATCACCTTCGCTTCATCAACGTTCATAAGTCGTTGCATGCACGCACGCCGGTTCCGGTTACTTTTGATCTTTCCCTTTGCTAATACATCCCCTATTTGGTCGATGTAAGTCCGTCTGCGACGTCCCTTACCATCCCTTCCACTCACATTCGCAATATATGTTTCGTCAGTCTTTCTTCCTTCATCCTCTCCACATGTCCAAACCAACGCAACATTCCTTTCTCAATTCTAGTCACTACATCCTCTTTCAGTCCAGAACGTTCTCTAATCAGACTATTGCGTATCCTGTCATTCAAAGTAACACTACACATACTTCTCAAGGACCTCATCTCTACTGTGTTACAATATTCATGTAAATAATTAAATAAATAAATAACGGCTGTCATCATCATAATCAGCTGGTATCGGTCCACTGCTGAACATACTGTGAAGTTGTAGAACGTTTTATGTGTAACTAGCTGACCCAGCTAACTTCGTACCGCTTAACAGTCGTTTCTTTTTCTTTATTTCTTCCTATCCTCGTACTTCAAGGAGTATTGTAAAAAAAGAATTAGTGAAATCGGATCCGCTGCTCTCGAGATTTGCGCTTACCAACACATTCAGCGATTCATTTTTACATTATCGACTAGCTGACCGCCAATTGTATACGGCAATAGCTTAGATGTGTAAGCCTTTTTATGTATTTTGCTTTCTGGTGTGTACAATAAAGAGTTCTAATCTAATCTAATCTAATCTGACCCAGCGAACTTCATACCGCCTAATAGTCGTTTCTTTAATTTTTTATTATTTTTCTCTCCATAAGAACTAACCTCGTACTTCAAGGAATAGTCTAAAAAAAGAATTAGCGAAATCGGTTTAGCTGCTCTCGAGATTTGCGCTTACCAACCCATTCAGCGATCCATTTTTATATTACAGAAGATAGATAAACAGGTAGGATTTCAACTATGTGTTTTATTTACAACTATAAACTGAAAAATAAACTTGATAGAAAAACAGAATAAGCAGGTAAATGACGATTTAGGTAGGTAGTCCAGTCTAGTTGATATGTAAAGTAGTAATGCCAAAATGACAAGGAAATCTCAAAAATGGGTGAATTAATTTTCAAAACGATAGACAGAATTACAATACGATTCCACCGAACTGCGATCCCCAACCCGCATGCCCAGCGTGGGGATTACGGGCATTACCTCCGTTGATAGCACAACGTGGCGCTCTTTAGGGGAGGGCTACGTCCAGCAGTGGACTAGTATAGCCTGACGACGACGAGACAGAATTATAGAAATATAAAAAAATGTAAAGCGCTCGTGGCCTAAGGCGAACCAATTGATTAGAATCAATCACTTGAGTTAAGCAACAACAGGCGCAGTCAGGTGCAGGATGTGTGACCGTCCCTTGATTACCGCTAGTAGCATTTTTCCGAGCGCTTCAGTCGTTCGCAAGGCACGTTAAGCCGTTTGTGCCGGCTGTCATGAAATGCATTCGTTCAGCAATGTCAGAGGCCTTATGAGCGGCTTGATAACTTCCGTCCCCGTGGTGGAGTATGGCCTAACCTTCCTGTGATGCAAGAAGAGACCCTTGCCGTAGCAGTGGGAAAATAAAAGGGTTGATATTGCACCGTTGCAATACGCCTGTCCCAAAATACGGCACTGAGCTCTATACAACGACGTATTTTTCACAGTAAACATTTTTATGTTCTTAGAGTCAGAACAATATTTGTTGACTCTAGCTTGCACCTCAAGAAACAATGATCTCTAATGACTAAGAATTCTTACGATCTTTATTTCAGAACAAATCCAAAGGCACAGATGTAGAGAGAATAATATTATGTCAACTGCAAACTAATGATTTGTGTACGCGGAGACGGAACTTTCTGGTTTCTGAGAAATGTACATGTATTTTAAGCAAACATTGACGTCGGGTCTGATTTCTGCGTCTCATTATACAATAGTGCTTTAGTGATGGGACAATGTTTTCAATATTGATGCTTCAAAACTTGAACCATTGACAAATATATAGATATATAGATAGAGAACACTTTATTGTACATAAAAATAGAAATTACACAGATATTTCGTAACTTAAGAGTACAGACGGTGGCTTTATCACTGAAAGTGATCTCTTCCAGACAACCTTTGGGTGGACTGGACTAATATATTGAAGAAGCAAGTAGATGTACAAATATACAAGATTATTACAAAGATTATTAAATACCCATAAATAAATAAACGATGTCAACTCTTGTATGTCCCCACTGCTGGGGCACGGGTCTCTTTCTGCGTCGCAGGAAGGATAATCCACGGGGGCCAAGTCCGGGGTGGTGGAGGATTGTAAGACAGTGGCGGGCCTTACTATCAGAAGTTATAGGCCGCCCATGAGGCCTCTGACATGACTTAACGACTGCCATTAAATGACAGCTGGAACGAACGGCTTAGCGTGCCTTACGAAGCACGGAAGCGCTCGGAAAAAATAGCAATAGCGGTAGTCACGAGACGGTCACTCATCCAGCAACTGACCGCGCCTGTTGTTGCTTAACTCAAGTGATTGATTCCAATCACTCGCTTTAACTAGGCCACGAGCGCTTCAAATAAATATATAAATAAATAGACATCTGACCTGTAAGTTAAACATTTTGGACGTCGAAATACACCTAAGCTTAAAACCTAAGATTTTACTAATAAGCATTATAATAAATATATAGAAATAAATATATTTTTCCGTTACGAAACGTTTTATCAAAACGCGCTTTACTTTTAACGCTTTTAAAGACTGGAGTATAACAGCAATATCAAGTTGTAAGTAGGATAAGAATATTCTTTATTGTACATGAAAAAACATCGCTCGTAGCTCCGGTTCACTGCCTGCGTTAAGCAACACAGGGCGCGTTCAGTGCATGGATGGGTCAACCGTCTATGACTAACGCTAGTGACATTTTTCCGAGCGGTTCCGCGCTTCGCGAGGCACGTTAAGCCGTTGATGCCGGCTGTCGTGTAATGGCACTCGTTAAGCCAAGTCAGAGGCCTTAGGGTGCCAATAGTCTTACTTGGTCCTCGTGGTGGAGTATGGCCTATACCTTCCTTAGGGAAGAGACCCGTGTCCCTCAGTGGGAACATAGTGGGTTGATGATGAATGAGAAAACGCCCCTCAGTGGGGACATAGTGGGGACTCAGTGGGGACAAGTGCCCCTCAGTGGGGACATAGTGGGTTGATGATGAATGAGAAAACGCCCCTCAGTGGGGACATAGTGGGGACTCAGTGGGGACAAGTGCCCCTCAGTGGGGACATAGTGGGTTGATGATGAATGAGAAAACAAACATAAAATATTTACTAACATGCAATTGGCGCCCTTATTTCTTATAAGTTATCCACTTGCTCATAAAATAGAAATACAGACTGTTTATTCATTCAATAACTCCTAAAAAAAAAACAATAAGTTTGATTGCTGTATTGCCCAATGCCAGGGTTTTCTGCTGTGTGGTTTCGGCCTAGAGAATAGCACCTACCCAAATTCTTCCCGCGGGTGTCGTAAAAAGCGACTAAGGGACACAAACCAGGGTGCCCCCTGCAGTACAATTCCACCAAACTGCGATCCCCAACCCGCATGCCCAGCGTGGGGATTATGGGCATTACCCCCCAATGACGGCATAACGTTGCGCTATGGCGCTCATTAGGGGAGGGCTATGTCCAGCAGTGGACTAATATAGCCCGAAGAAGAGTTTTCAGAAATGACAGAGCCAGAAAACTACACCTAACAGTTCTTTAAAGAACTCTTTAGAGATATGGCGCTCATTAGGGAAGGGTTATGTCCAGCAGTGGACTAGATGATATAGCCTGAAGAAGAAAAAGAAGAAGACATATTGTAGCGTTGCTTACACAGTTGCAGAAAAGTCTCAAGGTATGCGGAATCGCTGCAGTTTTATCTTTGCGCAATAACAATTGCTTGAAACAAGGAGTCAGAATCAAAAGGCGCATTCAGACTTGCGCATCAATTTTCCTGTTACTTTGCCTCCGCATTTCAACTTCACCAAGAACTAAGGTGACTGGTAAACAATAGGATTTGCAAGCTGAAGTCGCAGTGGGCTGGTTCCTCTTCTTCTTCTTCAGGCTATATTAGTCCACTGCTGGACATAGCTCTCCCCTAATGAGCGCAAAGTTGTACCATCATTGGGATTAATGCCCATAATCCCCACGCTGGGCATCGCAGTTTGGTGGAATTGTACTGCAGGGGGCGTTAGTTACATATTTATTTATTTTATTTTACTTCATTAGGAAGATACGGCTTAGGTGGCCCGGCCAATTCCACTTCAGTTTAGCGGTTGCAGCTCCAACATCGACAATTTTGGTTCTAGAGCGCACCATTGTATAACGAGTTCTGTCAATTCTTTTTAAACCTAAAATACTACCGTATGGGCTTAGAGGGGTGGGCAAAAATTGTCACTGACTGGGTGCCGCGTGATAGATATCGCGTACGGAGATGGCGAGATGACCTCTTGACCTTTCTGCCGGACTGGCAGGAGGTGGCCATGAACAGGGAAGAGTGGAAGGCAAAAGAGGAGGCCTTTGCCCAGCAGTGGGACACAATCGAGGTAACATAAAAAAATAGGAACAACAACAGCGCAGCAGGTTATAAATACTAGACACTAATTACTGAAGCGCTCGTGGCCTATTCGAACGGAGTGATTGGAATCGGTTACTTGAGTTAACTGACAACGGGCGCTACAACTAGACTACCGCTAGTGGCATTTTGTCAAGCGCTTCCGTGCAAGTCACGTTGGTGTTGGCTGTCAAGTAATGGCAGTCGTTAAGTCATGTCAGAGGCCTTATGGGCGGCTCGATAACTTCTGTCAGTAAGGCCCGCCACTGTCTTACAACCCTCCACCAACCCGGACATGGCCCCTGTGGTGGAGTATAGCCCAATCTTCCTGCGATGCAAGAAGAGACTCGTGCCCCAGCATTGGGGACAAACAAGGGTTGATATCGAATAAATAAGAATATTTGCATAGATTTATACTTTTGACGCCGGTTCGGGCAGCTTCCAACTGAGGCCAGCTAGTGCCGATCGAATTGACCTCCTGGGGGGTGAGTTTCTAAAATGTATAGTTGTTCAATAGTGTTATATTAGTCCGGTAATGGTCGTTTCATTCACACAATCGGTAGTCTAGTAACCAAGTCTAGTAACTTTTAAATACTTAGCCCTCCAAGCACGTATTCTTATATGCCACTAAAGTAGCCTTCTTCTTTATTTTCGGTGTTTAAACTCTTATGGGAGCAAAGGGCCTCAACCACACTTGAGGCCTGTTCACTAGCATTTCCAGTAGTATATTAGTCCGGTAATGGTCGTTTCATTCACACAATCGGTAGTCTAGTAACCAAGTCTAGTGACTTTTAAATACTTAGCCCTCCAAGCACGTATTCTTAAATGCCACTAAAGTAGCCTTCTTCTTTATTTTCGGTGTTTAAACTCTTATGGGAGCAAAGGGCCTCAACCACACTTGAGGCCTGTTCACTAGCTTTTCCAGTACCTAGTATATTTTTACAGGAGTGTGAACGCAAAGTGAACGTTGCTGGAGTGAATGCTACTTGCAGCTTTATCCTAACTGAATAGCAACAGTATAAAGCACCGGAGCTTAAGAGGCGTGCCGTAAAATCTGGAAGCAACAGCGCTGCGGAGAATAATAATTTTATATGCATTCGCAGCACCTGCGCGGGAATTCAAATTGTTATACCGCTTGAGCCTTACGGAGCGTTTACAACCATCGAACAAGAAATAAGTGCGTCATCTTCTTGTCAAACTCCTTTAGGAAGCAGAGACTCTAAATCTTATCGTATAATGTTCCTATTTAAAAATATCTTAAATACTATACTTACAAGTAAATATAGTGGAAAAATATCGAAATCATTTATATCAATGAATTATACCCTTTTTCCTATATAAAAGGACCATCAATAAATTTAAATTAAAAAAGCGTAACACCCAAAAAAAAATATATGTTAATAATTCCATTATGATTATTTCGTCATGTAAATCCAAATGTTATTCTGAATGTCAGTTGAAAACTGTTGTTGGCTATAAATCTAATACATCTTATTTTTTGTGAAAATGCCTCGACGTGTATATATTAGATGTTTATGTTCCAATAAAAAATACAATTCAATGAATAGCAGTTAAATAGCCATAAGTGACATTGTATCGTCTTTAATAAATTACTTCATCATTAACCCATTATGTCCGTACTGAGGGGCACGGGTCTCTTCTCTAAGGAAGGTATAACCTATTCTCCACAACGGGGGCCAAGTCCGGATTGGTGGAGGCTTGCAAGACTAGTGGCTGGTCTTACTGTTACCAGCCACTAGTCTTGCAAGACAAGAGTCTTGTAGAGGTTTTCAATCCGCCCGCCCTAAGACCTCTGACTTAGCTTAACGACTTATTGCTCCTTATTGCTGTTAATTGACTCTTTATTTGAAAATCGTTCTAGAACTTGGTCAAAGTTAGTTATTTGGTTGGTTTCTGGGACCAAATTATAACTTTTGACGTGAGGCGTTTTTCAGTTCGGTAAAAGTGGGTCACTTGCAAAAACAGTTTCAACGAAAACATGTCGCCACGTGGAGGACTGTAACTCTATAGTGACGTGTCGTGAGCAATATTTTTTATGACATTAAGCAGAACAAAGTAATAATTATTCAGATCTTATTGATTCCTGCTGCTGGTTGCGTCAAGGCTACGAAAGACATTGCGCAGTTTCAGTTAAAAATTAACGCCTGCTTACAAATGTTTTACAGGACAAAGACGTCTTGTAAAACATTCTGTAAAACAAACAAAAAGTCCTTTGGTGTACAATAAAGAATATTCTTACCTTATCTTATGCCCTGCCCTGCCCTGCCCTGCCCTGCCCTGCCCTGCCCTGCTCTGCCCTGCCCTGCCCTGCCCTGCCCTGCCCTGCCCTGCCCTGCCCTGCCCTGCCCTGCCCTGCCTTGCCCTGCCCTGCCCTGCCCTGCCCTGCCCTGCCCTGCCCTGCCCTGCCCTGCCCTGCCCTGCCTTGCCTTGCCTTGCCTTGTCTTGTCTTGTCTTATATAATTATCCAATGACATATTAGATAGTTAGATAAGACAAGACAAGACAAGGCAAGGCAAGGCAATAGCATATAGGCTCAATTACCACGCGTACCCACCGGTTAGTAATTTCAAACGCAGGTTTCCTCACGATGTTTTCCTTCACAGTTATGTTAGACAACTGAATATTAGACAATTGCGTGTTTACTTGGTCGTATAGCACCATTGTTCCTAGATACGGCAGGCGAGACGTTTTATGAACGAATTCTCTTGTGTAAAAAGATAGCAACGGCTTTAAACTATTGTCGAGCTGTGGTACTATTGTGTCGGCGATTTTTAGTCCAACGTTGTGTATGCAGTGGAATGGATAATATAATTTTATGCTACCTTACAAAGTAGTATGGTTTTTCGGTTTGAGCGTCTGATTAATTACAATTACAAGTAGCTACTCAAGTATGCGATTAGTTGAAAGAGTTTGCCACTTGCCACGATCCTGACAAACCTTTTTCGGTACTTTACAGGGTTCCGTATATCAAAGGGAAAAACAGGATTCTTATAGGATCTCTTTTTTTGTCAGAAGTAAAGGCAAACGAAACAAAACGGACGGACGAAAGATTTTTAAGTCCTGTTCCGTAATGTGGGGACTCATATTTATTATTTACAAGAAAACCTATTATACCATTTTTATTTTTAATGCACTACCCCGTGCTAAGGAACAAATTTAAAAACCTATTTAGAGGCTAAAAATTTCACCCACGCCGGGATTCGAACCCGCAACCTCTGGCTACCCGTGCCAGCGCTCTACCAATTGAGCTCAATTGGTAGAGCGCTGGCACGGACAGCCAGAGGTTACGGGTTCGAATCCCGGCATGAGTGAAATTTTTAGCGTCTAAATAGGTTTTTAGAGAAAACCTATGTTTCATTAATAAACAAAAGTATGTATGGTAATTAATATGGTATTCCTTGTCTCTTACAGTGTGTACATATCATATGTATTTTATTTATATACTATTATTTTAATATATATATTTAGTGTATTATATGTGTAAGTATTATTAATTAATGTGTAAGGTTTTCTTTTTCTTTTTTTTTGCACGCCTGCCAAGTTTTCGCTATACCTCCTGCGGTTGACTGGTAGAAAATGCTTATGGCATTAAGTTCGCCGCATTGTATAATCTTATGGTGCAATAAAGTATTAATAATAAAAGTTTAATGAAGGTTCAAGCTATTTTTTTTAATTATTTTAATTCTGTGGGAAAACAGCTCGCAGTGTCATGGCGTGGAATCTGACGTCACGCCTAGGTAAACCAACATCAAAGAAAGTAAACGAAGTCTGCGTATGATTGTACGATTAAAATGAATCTTAAAGTCTATAAATGGTGTGCAGTGCCTCTATAAATCAATCTAAATACGTAATCACTAGTAGTCACCACAAAGCATGGGTGAAGTTTACCAATTTACCTAACCGTGACCTAACGCGGTGTGCCTACGTGTTTCAGTCAAAATTTTTGAAAGAAAAAAGTATCTTTTATTTTATTGAAAATATTGGTAATCTTATTTTTCTTTATTCTTTTAATTTGTACTTTCTCCTAATGTTGTTAAATCTTTGATTATGTAATACTGTCTCACGACTATTGCATGAAGAAATCTTAAGCCAAGAACACACACGGCACATCCCTACCAACATTCAGTACCGACAGTGACATGGGTACGCTAAAAGACGTTTCTGAACCACGCAACATATCTATTGATTTTAACCCTTCTTAAGCGTTCAAGTACAGTCGAGAGCGCGTCGAATCCTCAAGAAAAACCAGACTAAGTTTTTACAGGAATTGCTCCTTGTGCGGAACTCTTAAGGCGCATTGAGAAGCGACACCAATAGAATAAAACTCCTAACTTGTTTTAAGATACGTTTTTTTAAAAACCTATTTAGAGGCTAAAAATTTCACCCATGACGGGATTCGAACCCGCAACCTCTGGCTATCCGTGCCAGCGCTCTACCAATTGAGCCAATGGGCGACTCACCGGCATCAGTGAAATTTCGAACCTCTTTACACTATTCTCTGTATTACGTACAGGCAGCGACATCTGGCTTAAGCAAATTGCATCACTTACAGCCCCGACTACCTACTTTGCAGTTAGGTTTTACATCGGAACGATATCACTGTACCCACATGATACAGCCTCTAAATAGGTTTTTAAATTTTTCCTTAGCACGGGTTAGTGCATTAAAAATTAAAATAGTATAACACGTTTTTTTTTATTATTTGATAGATTAAAGTCCGTTGATGTTTATATTAGGTTCGAGACTGTAGGTTCTAAAAATTGTTGTCATGGTTAAGTTAATGGTTAAGTTTACTTTTTGAATCGTTATCAACCCTTGTACGTCCTCACTGCTGGGACACGAGCCTCTTCCTGCATCGCAGGAAGGTTAGGCCATACTCCACCACGGGGGCCAAGTCCGGGTTGGTAGAGGATTGTAAGGCAGTGGCGGGCCTTACTGCCAGAAGTTATCAAGCCGCCCATAAGGCCTCTGACATGGCTTAACGACTGCCATTACATGACAGCCAGCACCAACGGCTTAACCTGCCTTGCGAAGCACGGAAGCGCTCGGAAAAATGCCACTAGCGGTAGTCACGGGACGGTCACCCATACTGCACCTGACCGCGCCTGTTTTAGTTTAACTCAAGTGATTGATTCCAATCACTCGGTTCGCCTAGGCCACGAACGCTTTTGAATACAAACGTATTATAAAACGAGTTATGATTGGTATTTCATTGGTAGCACTAGTTAACATCCCAAAGCGACTTAAGCCCTCACATTACAATACTACACATCATAAAAGTCCCTTCGGGAATCTACGTTCGCGCAGACTAGGAAGAAGTGTAACGAAAGTACCCGAAGCTATAAGTACATTCAACATGATCTTTAACCGATACTGTTAAGGTGCAGAATTGATTGCCGCAGTAGCGCTACCTATTTCGCTCACGCTAATATTGCCAAACTAATAGTCACCTGCATCGATGACGTTGAATCAACCAATAGCAACAAAGGCGCGCGGCCTTCCACAAAAAGAAACTATCTGATTGGTCGATCAACTTGCCGCACATGCAAAATTTGGTCATCTGCGCAGGTACATCCGCGATACTTATTTCTTGTGTAGCACTGTACGTTGATGGGTATGCTTGTAGCATCCAGATCTTTTATCTTACTGCCTATCTCAACGCGCGACCCTCTGTGTCGGCGATATAGTGAGAAATTTTTCTAATCTTTATTGAAGTTATAGTAGCAATTACTACTTGCTAACCGTGAAGGAACACATCGTGAGGAAACCTTGTAGTGTTGTATAATTTTTAATAAATAATAAAACTGGAACAAATTTAACTTTGTGCTTTATTATATTACACATGGTATGTTTCATTTGTAATAAAAGCAGAATACTGGATGAAAATGGAATAAGCACGTAAAAATAGTCAGGTCTAGTCAAGATGTGAAGTAGTAATGATAAAAAAGAAGGAAACCTCAAAATAGTTTAGTTTAAAATTTTGAAAATGATGGAACAGAAATATAAAAAATGTTATACTATTTTTATTTTTAATTAACTAACCCGTGCTAAGGAACAATCCGTGCCAGCGCTCTACCATAGCCATAGCCAGAGGTTGCGGGTTCGAATCCCGGCATGGGTTAAATTTTTAGCCTCTAAATAGGTTTTTAAATTTGTTTCTTAGCACGGGTTAGTGCATTAAAAATAAAAATAGTATAATCATGTGAGTACAGTGATATCGTTCCGATGTTAAACCTAACTGCAAAGTAGGTAGTCGGGGCTGTAAGTAATGCAATTTGCTTAAGTCAGATGTCACTGCCTGTACGTAATACAGAGAATAGTGTAAAGAGGTTCGAAATTTCACTGATGCCGTGAGTCGCCCATTGGCTCAATTGGTAGAGCGCTGGCACGGATAGCCAGAGGTTGCGGGTTCAAATCCCGGCATGGGTGAAATTTTTAGCTTCTAAATAGGTTTTTAGATAAAAAATGTTGTAAAGAGGTTTGCACCGTTACAGCCTGAGTGCCTGAAATTTTCAAATACCTCAGCGCTTGAAATGGCCAATCCGCGGTGGGCATGCGTGGTAATTAAGCCCATCTCTCTTTCTCAGAGAGAACCTCTTTACACCTGTACGTAATACAGAGAGTATTGTAAAGAGGTTCGAAATTTCACTGATGCTAGGAAGTCGCTCATTAGCTCAGTTGGAAGAGCACTAGCACGGTAAGCCAGAGGTCGCGGGTTCGAGTCCCGGCATGGGTGGAACTTTTAGCCTCTAAATAGGTTTTTATGACTAGACGGCTACGCCAGCCAGCTACTATAAAGAAATCATTGCAGTACACAAAGCGTCGAAGTTGTTTGTTTCACAATTAATAGATTATGTGTGCTTAACCGTGATCGTTGACTGTACGCTGCAGACGCTTTTGTAAGCTTGGTTCGGGCTAAGAACACAGTTAAAGCCCAAATTGATGGTCTAATTAAGGGTTAACTCCTTGAGAAAGTAAATAGCAGTTTTTGGAGACGCAAAGGTCTTTCAATTTAGTCTGTACCAAACAGAGATAAGCTAGGCTTTCTCTATGTATAACGCCTTAACCGATGGTCACATTTTAACGAATAAGATCTAAATCGATTCGCCATGTTTACGCGACTGTTGTAGACTGCAAAAAACAGCGTAAATCCAACAAAACAGGATATAAAAAAGATAGTCTGGAAGAGATCACTGTTAGTGCCGTCTATACTCTTAGGTTAAGAATTTTTTTTTTTTTACGTAGCCTCTATGTTTGTGTCCCACTGCTGGGCAAAGGCCTCCCCCAATTCAGTCCAGAGTTTCCTGTCCTGGGCCACCTCAGGCCACTCCGGCAGATGGTTGTCGAGATCATCTCTCCACCGTCTTCTAGGCCGGCCTCGATTACGATGTCCATCGTGTGGCACCCACTCGGTGACGAGTTTCGCCCACCTGTCCGGGTGCATTCGACTGACATGACCAGCCCAGCTCCACTTCAGTTTCGCCGTCTGGACACCCACATCGATTATTCGGGTCCTTGCGCGTAGCGTGGTATTTCGGACGCGGTCTACCCTCCTCAGGCCCAAAATACTGCGCTCCATCGCTCTCTGACAAACCTTAAGTTTGGACTTTTGTAGTTTGGTCAGCGACCAAGTCTGGGAGCCATAAGTGAGAACGGGCAGGACACACACATCGACGAGCTTCCGCTTTAAGGAAAGTGGAAGGTTAAGAAATATCTGTGTAATTTCCTTTCTTATGTACAATAGAGTGTTCTCTTTCTATATATCTTTAAAGCACTAAAAGCGGTGGTAGCCTGATTGATAGATCAATCGAGAGCATGCGTGATATATATATATATATATTGCAATGCGATTGGTTACTAGACTACCGACAGTGTAAATGAAACGACCATTACCGGACTAATATGATTTTATTGAACAACTATGCATTTTCAAGACTGACTCACCTGGTGGGATGACGATCTGCGGAAAAGTGCAGGCAGGTGCTGGATGTGGCAAGCAGAAGACAGGGGGCTATGGCGCTTATCAGGAGAGGGCTAAAGCCTGACGACGGCGACCACTTTACGAAAAAATATTGTCACTGAGCCGCTAGACAGTCTGGATATGGAAACGATTATGAAATTAAACTACAGTTTGTTAGCTTTAAGAATATACCTCGGGTCTAAAGCCTGAGGTATACGCTTACTTACAGACGTTTTACAGAACAGAGACGGACAGAGAGAAGTGAGCAGGAGAGAAGAGGCGACTTCTTGTGACGGAGGAAAAGACGAAGTATAGCCATTACATGTTAAACCAAAGGCCATGTACAGTCTGTTAGCTTTTAGAATATACCTCAGGCTCTAGACTAGGCTTCGGTTTTCGCCGAAATAGCACGAGTGTAATACTACTTTCTGCTGTGTATAAAACTTTTCTTCACTACTTTGAAAAGTTATGTGAAATTTAGTGTCATATTTTTATTTTTCCATTTTATAACCTTTATTGATTCGTAATATTAAAAAAAACTAATTATTTAAACAAAACATCTATAGTAATTACGTTACGTTATCAACCCTTATATGTCCCCACTGCTGGAGCACGGGTCTCTTCCTACATCGCAGGAAGGTTAGGCCATACTCCACCACGGGGGCCAAGTCCGGGTTGGTGGAGGATTGTAAGGCAGTGGCGGGCCTTACTGGCAGAAGTTATCAAGCCGCCCTTAAGGCCTCTGACATGGCTTAACGACTGCCATTATAAAGTAAATAGGGGCTCAATACTTTTAAACTTTAAATAAATTACTTCTACTAGGTCTACATATTTTTCTGTGCTGTTCTATTCAATTGTTTTTTTTTTTGTGTTTTGTTAAGATTTGCGTTTTTGATAGATAGATAGATAGATAGATAGATAGATAGATAAATCATTTATTTTTGCTTAAAGACACACACACATAAAGCATCACATAAAAAATAATTACATAAAATAGTTTAAGTACAAATACAGCTTTATCTTAAATACTAACTCACATGCATCGAGTTCTACGGCATTTTAGGCCGTATGTGGGTGTGCCACATAAGCTCAAAAAAGCCGTATCTCAGTATAATGGTACCTACTTTAAATATTTTATGTTTTTTGTTACCGTTTGGTTTTGTTTTTGAAGTATTGTACCTTTAAATAAATTGTTTCTCTCTCTCTCTCTAAATTATTCTAAAGTAATACTAAATTAATAACTAAACTAAAATCTAACATAAAATAATAAAAATAAATAACTATAATTTACAAATAATACACTTGCCACAGGTCGGTGTCCCTAGGCAGGGAGCCCAGAATGCTGGCAACATTCCCCCGTTGGATGGCCAGACTTATCCTGTGTCATATTAGTTTCGATATTTCTATTACACGAATATATCCGAGGTATAATCCCATGCCGGGATTCGAACCCGCGACCTCTGGCTATCCGTGTCAGCGCTCTTTCCAACTGAGCTAATGGGCGACTCACCGGCATCAGTGAAATTTCGAACCTCTTTACACTATTCTCTGTATTACGTACAGGCAGCGACATCTGGCTTAAGCAAATTGCAACACTTACAGCCCCGACCACCTACTTTGCAGTTAGGTTTTTACATCGGAATAATATCTGTAGAACGACTGATTATGCAGCAATCCATGCCAAATTTTAGCTTTCTAATACTACTCGTGTCTGAGCTACGGAGTACAGAGAGAGAGAGAGATATATAGAGAGAGATATAGAGATATAGAGAGATATATAGAGAGAGATATAGAGAGAGATAGAGAGAGAGATACGAACGGTCATGGCAAAAGAATAAAGGTCCTTTTTCGACTACTGAACGAAAAGGATTGCTTCGCCTTACCTTTACTATATAGTTGGCTAACATGTCGGTTCCTAAATAGTTACCTCAGACATTCAGGCTTCCTCACGAGGTTTTCCTTCATTGTCAGCGAGTGGTATTGCTGTTGGTAGGTAAAGATATTCACATAATACTACTTTGTTTTCCGCCCGTCTGTATATTCCGAGTAAGTTAAGGAACGCTAAAAATACTTTCAACTCCTATACACGCTACCCAAGAATCAAGATCACTGAAGGAAACGCACATCTCCTCTGAGATATTGTCCCAATTTCGGCAACGACTTCCCTATCCTATAACTTTAAAAGATTCCTCGATACCCGGCCGCTTTCACCAAACTTCTTCTGCAGAACCTAACACAGAGTGACTGGCACAGAAGGAAATAGTTTTCCGCTTGAGCGGCACTTCTGTTGTAAATAATCAGTGGCCAGACCCTTCGTTCTCGTTATCAACCCTTGTATGTCCCCACTGCTGGGGCACGGGTCTCTTCCTGCATCGCAGGAAGGTTAGGCCATACTCCACCACGGGGGCCAAGTCCGGGTTGGTGGAGGATTGTAAGACAGTGGCGGGCCTTACTGTCAGAAGTAATCAAGCTGCCCATAAGGCCTCTGACATGGCTTAACGACTGCCATTATATGACAGCCGGCACCAACGGCTTAACGTGCCTTGCGAAGCACGGAAGCGCTCGGAAAAATGCCACAGCGGTAGTCACGGGACGCTCACCCATCCCGTACCTGACCGCGCCTGTTGTTGCTTAACCAAGTGATTGATTGCAATCACTCGGTTCGCCTAGGCCACGAGCGCTTCGTTCTCAACTCGAAGTATTGGTTAACATGAAGTATCGAGATGACATTACTTCGCACTTGGTTTGAATAGTTGGTTTTTTTACATTATTGGCAAGTAAGGTAAGTAAAGGAACGCCAAGGAGACGAAATAAAGAATGTTAACAAACGGACCGTTACTGAGTTTCATTGCGATAGTGAATGAATGAATGAATGAATGAATATTTACGGACATATTACACAGATCTCGTTAGCCCTATACTAAGTACAACTAAATGACTTGTGTTATAGGTGCTAACTAGACGATAGATTTAATACAATAAATAGTGAGCGATTATTATCACTGTCCTTGTCACACGTGTGGTAATGGCGTCATTTGATCGACGACAGCTGTTGTTGCGTATTTCATGGTACAGGAAAAATATTGACAACATGATTGATCAACAAGAAAAATATTGACAGCATGATTGATAATACTATGGATAGTTTTGTCAAAAATACGGCTGATTCCGACTCTGCCGGTTAATCATGTTTGACTAATACAGACGACAGCGATTACAATAGAGAATCCGAAATTTGTATAACTAAAATTTATTCAAATAAAAATGTTTTGAACCCCTGATACTTTGTTTACATTCTTTATCTTGTCCCATTGGCCTTCCTTTAACAATAACATACAGAATAGGGTTACTAGTGTAGATCTTGATTGAAGTACGAAAGTTTAAATTGTTGGGTAAACCCACTTTAAACTAATACTAAAAACTAATGAGAAAACACTAACAAAGTCTGTCCGCGCCGACGCCTCTCGACTTGGCAGCCGGCGCCGTTCGGGATGGGTGCACTGAGGTTTGGGGATCCCTAGACTTCCCCGTCCCCAAGAGCTCTTTCCCCAGAAAGCTACCTACCTGCAGTGCACTTTCACGACACCGCGTTTTATCAACAAGACGTGTCTACTATTTTGGGCGATCCATCGCCCAACACCAAATCAATCTAAAAAGCAATCTAATTGCCACAAAAATCACACTTCTTGAAGTAAAACTTAAGTAAAACAGCGTCCCCAGCAGTACAATTCCACCGAACTGCGATCCCCAACCCGCATGCCCAGCGTGGTGATAATGGGCATTACCCCCTATGATAGCACAACGTGGCGCTCTTTAAGGGAGGGCTATGTCCAGCAGTGGACTAGTATAGCCTGACGACGACGACGTACTTCTGTAGTAAATAATCAGTGGTCTGACCTTTCGTCCTCAACTCGAACTAAGGGTTAACAAGAAGTGTCATGATGACCTTACTTCGCAACTGGTTCGAATAGTTTCCCAGTTACTAAGGGTCGGCGCCCACTCACGAAGTTTGTCATTTGAGGCCTAACTAAACCACCATGGTAAACTTACTTTGATCTATGGAATGACGAAGATAAATATAGGGGTGTCTTGGAATATTCTTTTAACTAGAGGCGTTTAACTAGAAATTATGATCTTTGAAAAGAATGGTATGATAAAATTTTACTGATACTAACTATACATTGATAGATAGACGAATAGATACATAGAAATATAGATAGGTAAATAAATAGAATGATAAAAAATACTTTAAGGCGCAACAAAAAAAATATTACCTAAAAATTATAAGTTACATCTGAATAATGTTATACAATTATCACAATAAATTATAATTCGCCAGAACACTAGCTAGAATTCACACAATTTTAGCCCACGAGTAAAAAATTTTATAAACCTACAGTTTTCACCAAATGAATGGTCGCTGTTAGAAAAGGGATTAAAACACAATATAACACCAAGGATGGACGACAAATGTTTGCAAAGTTTGGCGGTGGATTCGGAGGTTGCAATTGTAACTAATAAAAAAAGCGGCATCGTTAACAGTATTGTAGCCAATGACATTCAAAACACCCCAAGGTTTAATAATAACATGACAGATGCCTCTACCACGCGATCCATAAAGCTAAAAGTGGAGTCTAATAACCTTGTGCTAACCAAAGCCGACAAAGGAAACACTATACTTATTATGGACCGAGATTCGTACAAAGGGAAGGTTAACGATGTAATTCAGAAAGATGATTTTAACCGCCTTGTATCTGACCTTACAAAAGGATTTGTGGCGGAGGTCAAGAAGGCAGTGTCCTAGTCATCTTTTATTTTTACAAATCCAGAGGTTGAAAAGAGTAAAATTGCACCTATGAATCCACTGCCACCGATTTTGTATGGACTGCTTAAAATTCACAAAGAAAATGTACCGATTCGTCCTCTTGTTTCTTATATTGGGGCTCCAACATATAATTTATCTAAACGTCTTAACGATCTTCTTAGGGATAAGACAGCTTTTAATCCCAAATTTGTTTTGAAAACTAGTTTGGATTTTATTAAGGATGTTTCTCTTCCCAGCAATGCAAAATCGATTTCTCTGGATGTGGACAGTATTTTCTCTAACATTCTGTACCCTGAATGTCTTCAGTTCATTTCAGACTTCATAGACATGCAACGTCTTCATCTAGGGAAAAATTACAATTATTGGAATTAACAACAGTATGCATGCGTCAAAATTATTTCATGTTTGATGGTGCATTTTACCAACAAAAGGAAGGCTTAGCAATGGGTTCACCATTGAGTCCTTTGCTGGCTGATATTTTCATGGATAATCTTGAACGTAATCATATAGTTGGGAAGAGAAACATACTTTATTATTACCGATATGTAGATGACATCATTATATGCTGGACAGGTACATTTAGACAACTAGACTCATTTGTCAATACCTTGAACACAAAACACCCTAAAATCAATTTCGAACTAGAGAAGGAACAGAACGAATCACTTAATTTCCTAGATCTAAAAACTAGGGTGGGTAACAAGCATGAGTTTGAGATTTACCGAAAGCCAACACAAACTGACACTGTTATCCCAATAACGTCTTGTCGTCTGTGGCAACACAAAATGGCAGCATTCCATTGCTATATTCACCGTTTGCTAACTGTACCAATGTCTTCTGCTAATTACGACAAGGAAATCTATCAAATAGCAGTTGCAAACGGATATAGCAGGCGATCGATTGATAGGCTGGTGGTCAGCTGAAAGGCCTCAAAAAATGAAGTCAAGTATTACCTATGTAGGTCCAATTTCTGAAAAAATCCACCGGACGTTAAAGAGATCTGGGATACGGGTTGCGTTCAGGACGAGCAACTCTTTGGCTTGAAATCTGTGCAATCAAAAAGAGAGGGTGGATAGAGTCCAGCGTTCTGGGGTGTATAGAGTTGCTTGTCCGGAATGTAATGGAGTGTATATTGGCCAGACCGGTAGGAGTTTTATAACTCGGTATAGGGAGCATGTGGCGGCTTTCCGAAACAATCATCCGGATAAATCTCATTTTGCCAAACACCTTTTGGATACGGGTCATGTACTTAATAATAACCATAATTTGGAAATTTTACACACCTGCAGTAAGGGGTTGAGATTGTCTATACTTGAACAGCTGGAAATTTCCAAATTATCTAGGGATAGGTTGTTTACAATGCTGAATTAACAGGTGGGCAGCTCCTCTATTTCCCCATTAATTGCTATATTTGCACAAAACAATAAAAACCCATAGGTGGTTAAAACGGTTTAACGGTCACCAGTTTAACGGTTACATTGCGTCATCGGGGGAAGGGGTGACCGAGCCTATAAATACGTTGCGTTTTTGCGGAGACGGTCACTTGCATTTGGGAGCCTGAGGATGCCTCGTGTTAGAGGCGAAACGCGTCGCGTGTTTTCTCACACAAGTATTGGTGTTGGTGGTGGTGTGTTCCTGTCTTGCTTCTGATTGAAAAAGTGGGAGGCGCCTAGTGTCTGAGGTATTTAAATACCTCCGCGCTGGAAATTACCAATTCGCGGTGGGCACGCGTGGTAATTATACTTTCCCTCTCTGAGAGAAGGACTGAGCTTTGCAGTGGGACGTTTACAGGCTACATAAAAAAATGATTCTGATACGCTTTGTGTAAATTTTTGTGAAGTAATTTTGGTACATACATAACTTCTCGCCTGTATCCCAGAGGGGTAGGCAGATACTAGGGACTGCCACTTGCCACGATCCTGACAGATCACCTTCGCTTCATACACGTTCATAAGTCGTTGCATGCACGCACGCCGGTTCCGGGTACTCTTTATCTTCCCCTTTGCTAATAAATCCTATTTGGTCGTGGTATGTCCGCGGACGTCCCATACCAGCCCTTCCACTCACATTCACAAAATATATTTGTTTCGTCAATCTTTCTTCCTTCATCCTCTCCACGTGTCCACATGTAATTTTGGTACACAAACAAACCAAGTTCTCTACATTATCCCTTAAAAGTTTTCAAAGACAGATTACTTAACTACAGGATGACTACCAATTTGTTTGCCGTTTTTAAGGGAACATTCTAACCATTATGTTTCTTAATGAGCCGTTTTTGGCAGAAATAAGGTTAAAAATTGAAAGCTCATTGTAGTTGGCAACACTGTTGAGTGTTCCTAAGAACCGTCATATTGTATTTTTGTTTGGTCTAAAGGGTACAGTACCTGAAAATGTCATGTCATGTCATGTCATTTTTAAAAACCTATTTATTTGTTCCTTAGCACGGGTTAGTGCATTAAAAATAAAAATAGTATGTCATGTCATGTCATGTCATGTCATGTCATGTCATGTCATGTCATGTCATGTCATGTCATGTCATGTCATGTCATGTCATGTCATGTCATGTCATGTCATGTCATGTCATGTCATGTCATGTCATGTCATGTCATGTCATGTCATGTCATGTCATGTCATGTCATGTCATGTCATGTCATGTCATGTCATGTCATGTCATGTCATGTCATGTCATGTCATGTCATGTCATGTCATGTCATGTCATGTCATGTCATGTCATGTCATGTCATGTCATGTCATGTCATGTCATGTCATGTCATGTCATGTCATGTCATGTCATGTCATGTCATGTCATGTCATGTCATGTCATGTCATATAGGTTTTTAAAATTTCACATAACTTTTCAAAATAGTGAAGATAAGTTTTATACAGAGCAGGAAGTAGTATTACACTCATGTGTTTTAGGTATATTCTAAAAGCCAGCAGACTATAAATAACTAATAATTTTTTTATAAATAAATAACTAATAACATTCAAAGCTAACATAGTAAATGTTAGCTTTGAATGAAAATTTGGACACTTAAATAGGCTCACGTCTCACCTTTTACTAAGAATGTCTCTTTTAACAACGGCGAAGGAATTCGAAGTCACCCTATAGTTACGTAATCTGTCACTGAAAACTTATAAGGGACACTGTAAGCCACAACTTGTAACCATCCAATACAAACAATGCCTAAAACAAGTAACCTCCAACAACACTCCTTTTTACAGCCTACCCTCTCGTACCCAACTTTAGTGCGTAACTCGAGGACTTGTTAACATGTTTGCTGAGAGACTGGGCTGAAGGAATTTGTTTTGCAGGATCATTTACATTGATCTAGTAGTTGGGCTTTCTGACACCGGAATCAAATCGATTTGGGCGAGGCGATACAGACAAATAAAGACAGCTTGACAGATAATACGAATCGCTCAGGGTTGAGTAGTCTTAAACGATCACGAAGATTAAGCAACACAGGGCGCGTTCAGTGCATGGATGGGAAAACCGTCTATGACTAACGCTAGTGGCATTTTTCCGAGCGGTTCCGTGCTTTGCAAGACACGTTAAGCAGTTGGTGCCGGCTGCCTTCGATACATGGCAGTTGTTAATCAGAGGTCTTACGGCGGCTTGGAAACTTCTGACAGTAAGACCAGCTACTAAGTCTTGCAAGCATCCACCAATCCGGACTTGGCCCCTGTGGTGGAGGATGGCCTATACCTTCCTCAGGGAAGAGACTCGTGCCCCTCGATGGGGACTTAATGGGTTGATGATGATTACAGATAAGGCATAATGGATAACTGATTTAAACCCCACTAAAGATTTTTTTCTTTCTATCTCGTTGGTCTAGCCATTAAGGCTGGAGGAATTTGTTTTGCAGGATCATTTACATTGACCTAATAGTTGAGCTTACTGGCACCGTATCAAATTGATTCCGGCGAGTCGATACAGAATAATCAAGACAGCTTGACAGATAAGACGTATTGGCATACTGGTTTAAACCCCACTGAAGATTTTTTTTCTTTCTACCAATCGATTACCTCGACTGCCTCGTTGGCTGGAGGAATTTGTTTAGCAGGATCATTCACATTGATCTAGTAGTTAGGTTTACTGGCACAGGATTCAAATCGATGCTGGCAAGTTGATATAGACAAATTTATAGAACTATAATACAATATAGAACTTTTTGTAGCCTTAAAGACTGGAGGAATTTATTTTGCAGGATCATTCACATATATCTAGTAGCTGGGTTTACTGGCACAGGAGTCAAATCGATGCGGGCATTTCGATAAAGACAAATAAAGACAGCTAGGGACGGATAAGGTGTATTGGCATACAAATATAAGAACCCAATGAAGAAATTTTGTTTTTACTAATCGATTACAACAAATACATTTCATTTTATTACAATCAGTATCAATTTTGACATGTGGTGAGTACGTGTCAACTCTGCGTGCGCACTATAAAATCCAAAATTCCTGCATCGCGCTATCAAAGTGTTTTACTTGACATACTATTAATATAACTTCCGATAAACAAAAAGTCAGAGCTTGATCACCCGCTCTTCCCTATAGACCAAGGCTTTGTTTTTTTAACTTTACAGTTGTTTAGGGCTGAACTGGAACGATTATAATCTACTAAATCTGTGTAAACCAATCTTACCTCCACTGCACGAACAACTCAGCGTGTATACAACGTGTAACAGAAAAAATGCCTAACTTCGAAAGTAATCTTTTGTATGGACAATTAATTTACTTGTAATCAGCCAAATTATGAATCAGATCGACATTATCAATTATGAATATGCTCTTATGACACAATCAGAGGTTTGATCGTGTTCAAAATCTTTATATAGGTATTATAATTCAACTGTACGTATGTATTTCACTGAACTCCTCCTAAACGGCTGGACAAGTTTGAATGAAACTTTCGTATACGTTTGAGTGGCGCCCTGGATGGTATAGATTTAAAAATCAGCCCGGCAGATGGCGCTGCGTGCAGAACAATGTCTGTTGAACGGAATAAATTTGAAAACAGCAACGAGAGCAATAAGGTCGCCAATATTGTTCTTAACTTTGTAATTATTTATCTTAGAGCTTACTATAATTTTTTTTTATACTTAGTTACTTTTTTTCTTTTATAATTAGTTACTTTTGTTTTATTATTAACGCGTTGTATATTTAAAATAAGAGCGGTGGTAGCGGAGCGGTGTAGAACGCCGGCTTCTCAATCGGGAGGTCGTGGGCTCGAACCCCGGCATGTACCAATGACTTTGTTTTCTAAGTTATGTACATTTGTGAAATTATAGTAGCAATACTACTCGCTTACGGTGAAGGAAAACATCGTAAGGAAACCCTAGTGTCTGCGGTGTTCGCGTATCTCAGCGCTTGCTACGTACAATGGCCCAACTATGAGGCTAAGTGCGGAAATCTCAGGTCTAACTAACTAACTATTTAAAATAAATAATTTACGCCAAGACAATACAAGTGTTCCATCGTTACTCCGGTTCGCGATAACAAGTACTTGTCAACCAGCTACGCTGTGGTTGTGTGGAGAAACTATTAAGCAGACAAGCCTTGTACGATAAAGAGGGCTGGGTGTACTTAAGGAAGGGCCCTTTGCAACTGTAAACCATTGTTACAGCTGTACCTGTCAGTAAACAATTTTTATAATAGGGTTGCCTTGTAAGCAGTTAACCCTAGACACCTAACCTTCTCACATAGCCCATAACACCAAACCATTCTTCGATATAACGGTCATTTTTTGAAATCAATATCAACCCTTGAATGTCCCCATTGCTAGAGCATTGGTCACTTCTAGGCGTGATCGTTGCAAAGACGAACCGTTTTATAAGACCGTTTTGTGTTCCGCGACGATAGGACCGTTTTACGTTTCATTCTAAAGCAGTGCCAGCGTTTGTTCGTCGCGGGACCAGTCCTTAGATTGTTTGACGCGGATATGTCCTTTAATGCTATATTAATAGAGCCTAGAACGTAATGAGATCATTGCGACGTCGTCGTCGGCTCCTTGCTCGTTCCGTTCGTTTTGGTCCGTGATACAATAAAATAATCTTTATGTCTATGAGTATACAGTCGAATATCGTGTAAAACAACTTATTTTTTCCGATGTTTCGTGATTTCGTCTCGTTCGCAAAGCGGTGGTCATTGCTGTGTATCTTAATGTCGTTGGTATAGCATCTAAGGTCGTTTAGCAACAAATGGCAACGAGTCGCGACGCTTGCTCGCTCGCTAGATCGCGCAGCTCGTGGGTGACGGTTATTGCTTACATTTTTTGAGTTTGAATTAATAATTCAATGCTACTTACTTATCGTGAATGTTAATTATGCAATTTTGTATTTATTTTTACTCAAGTTAAAGTTTAGTTTTAATGTTTAGTCCTGAGCCTGGAAAAGTATGAAGGGAAGTTCATTAATTTAAAGAAAAATATATTGAAATCGAACGAAAAACGTTAACTAGTCCTCAACCTCATTCCGCAACCATTTCTTTTACTAGTCTTCGAGACGAATGTCGACGAGACGAAACGAGAGTTTCTCTCGTTTGACCGACCTCTGCGCCTTGCTCGATCGCATACAATGAAACCAGTTGCGAACGAAGACCGTTGCGAGGACCTGTTTTCGTTCCAGAAAAAACGGTTGCGTTTCGTCGTTGAAAAATCGGACAACGACCCACTCCTAGTCACTTCTTGCATCGCAGGTAGGTTAGGCCATACTCCACCACGGGGGCCAAGTCCGGGTTAGTAGAGGATTGTAAGACAGTGGCGAGCCTTACTGTTAGAACTTATCAAGCCGCTCATTAAGCCTCTCACATAGCTTAAAGACTGCCATTATATGACAGCCAGCACCAACGGCTTAGCATGCCTTGCGAAGCACGGAAGCGCTCGGAAAAAGTGCCACTGACGGTAGTCACGGGACGATACCCATCCTGCACCTGACCGCGCCTGTTGTTGCTTAACTCAAGTGATTGAGTCCAACCACTCGGTTCGGCTAGGCCACGAGCGCGTTTTTTAAATGTTAAGTTTTAATTAAAACTGTTTTGTTTTTGGTTCCTTTGTTGCACCGATATATCTTTTTTTCAATAAAATTATTTGTTGTTATTTATTACACACTGAGGTACGAGTAGTTGAACACCTTAGACTCTCATATTTTCTCAGGATTTTTTCCTTTATAGCATAGCTATATAGTATAGCTAAAAAATGTACGTAACTAAGAAAACAAAATCATAGCCTTGACCCTTTAACCCTTTACCAAACAATCGTAGAATATTTCCTACCATATATTGAACGTTATCGCTTTGAAATAAGGGACAAAACCAATGAAGACGTAATATTAGTTTCGCTCGCTAAAGGGTTCAATTTGCAATCAAAATTACTTTGCTTAATTCCGTCAAAAACCCCACAAGCACCATGCGGCTCCCCCCCCACTTTTTCAAGCAGAAGCAAGACACGAACATCCTCAGCCTCACAAGTATGAGCCTGAGTGCTTAGTGCGAGTTTGACATATCCAATCGAATAACTTTACTACCGCGTTAATCGAGCATTGAGTAGTGAGTATGAGTAAGTTAACCGTTCGAACTGGCAAAACGCTGTACAACTCGCACTCGCGTTTATTCGTGTTTAAGCTGGTAAACGTGTTCACTTCTCAACGTAAACCATTACAACTCGCACTCAGCAATTTTAATTTCCATACTTGTCGCTAGGTGGCGCTTCCTCGATGCCATATAAATATGAGTTTACGTTAACGTGATCGAGTAGTTAAAAAACTCGCACTAAGCACTCTGAGGAAGTTTTGGCGGAATTAGCAAAGTATCTTTCACATTTTAATGCAATTATAGATTTCCGCAATGTACCGCCTGATTACATACAATCTGGTTCAATTTAAGGTACCAACTTATGCCACTGCCTAGTAGAAGGTTAAAGCTACAGGAAAGTCCCTAACACCTCCCTCCTTTATCATCATGTCACTTAACTGCGACCTAAAATGGCTTTACGACATGCAGCTCATAACGAAACCGGCGCAAAAAGTTTATTTACCAGCGCGAGGTTAATAAACAAACACAGATAAATCTCCGTTGTTGCGCCAAACAGAAAAAGCGTATAACGTACGCCATAACTCGTGCGTCCCCGGGAGTTATCCAGCCAATTCCCTTGGCGTGGTTTGCCACTTGGAGGAAGGAACTTCGACTCGAGGCGGTATTTTGAACCTGCTACCGATATTTTGAGGGTTTGGATTTTGATTTGCTATTATGTGGATTAAATTTGTAACTATATTAAGTTACTTATTTTCTTTTTGGTTTGCGAATCACGTATGTGCAGCTTACGCTGAGTTTGTTACCCATTACCATTATGTTGGCTTTACCTATGTCTACTTTGTTTTGGTCTATATTGATTTTATTCGATATCAACCCTTGTGGGTCCCCACTGCTGGGGGACGAGTCTCTCCCTTCATCGCAGGAAGGTTAGGCCACACTCCACCACGGGGGCTAAGTCCGTGTTGGTGCAGGAGTAGAGGACAGTGGCGGGCCTTACTGTCAGAAGTTATCAGGCCGCCCATAAGGTATAACATGGCTTAACGACTGCCGGCATGATATGCCGGCCTAACATGCCTTGCAAAGCACGGAAGCGCTCAGACAAAATTGCTGCTAGCGGTAGTCACGAGACGGGTGGGTGACCACCCATCCAGCACCTCACCGCGCCTGGTGTTGCTTAACTCAAGTGATTGATTCCAATCACTCGGTTTGACTAGGCCTCGAGCGCTTAATTTTTTTTCATAATAATAATCTTAAGCTGAAACTTTGCAGCGCAGCGTAGGACGACCAGTCACAAGATGGACAGAAGATCTCAGTTAAGTGGCAGGAAGACGCTGGCTGCAAGCCGCTTCTAAACGGTCTTTGTGGAAATCCATGGGGTAGGCCTATGTCCAGCAGTGGACTTCTTGTGGCTTCTTCTTCTTCAGGCTATATTAGTCCACTGCTGGACATAGCCCTCCCCTAATGAGCGCCATAGCGCAAGGTTGTGCCATCGTTGGGGGGTAATGCCTATAATCCCCACTCTGGGCAAGCGGGTTGGGGATCAGTTCGGTGGAGTTGTACTGCATGGGGCGCTGCTGCCCATCCTCCGGTTTGTGTTCCTTAGTCGCCTTTTACGACTCCCGCGGGAAGAATTTGGGTTGGTGCTATTCTCTAGGCCGACACACACAGCAATCTTGTGGCTGTGGCTCTTCTTGTGGCTAAATGATGATAATAATGATGAAAAGTTTGTATAATGATGAATAGTTTAGTAAATTCTAATCTGCTTAGTGTCAGCCCACCGCTGGAGTTCCTGAGCTCTTTCCAGCCACCAGGTGTCTTTTAGCGTGCGCAGTTTTTGTCGTAGTGTCTTTTGAGTTTTGTTTTTCTGAGAAGACGTAATGGTAGGGTTCTGAAGAAAACTTCTGTGTTCCGAAAGCAGAGTTTGTATTTCCGAGTTGTTTTCATCAAACCAGTCTTGGTGTTTTTTTTGATGGAGGAGACAGAGAGTCTGAGACTGCTTGTGTAAGGTTGTTGGCCAAGATTTCCCAAGCTGAGTCAATGTTGTCCACGCAGCTTGGTGGATTACCGGACGTAATAGCGTGGAATTGGTTATCCAGCCTAACCATAGCGTCACCATCATGAACGAGGCTTGAACATAGCGCTCTAATCGGCTCTCTATGAGGGGCACGTCGAGGTCGCTCCAACACCAACCGCAGCTTAGATCTGAGCAGCCGATGATCGGTCCAACCGACAGCTCCTCTCATTGCGCGAGTTCTACCAAGGTTTGCAGATGATATTTGGCCCTAAATCAAAAAAGGTTGTTCCCATGCGAACACTTGATGGAACCAAGCGGCTGTCAGATAAAAAAGAGATCCTACAGAGATGGAAAGAGCACTTCCAGAGCGTCTTCAATCCTCTCAGCTCGACTTTTAACCCGACCTGTATTGAAGACGTACCGCAAAGGCCAGAGATCGCTGCGCTGGACGAGCCCCCTACACTGTTTGAGATGCGCAGGTCTATCCAGCGCCTCCAAAATGGGAAGGCTCCTGGTGCTGATGGCCTGCCCCCAGAGGTATTTAGATATGGTGGACCCGAAATTCACAACAGCTTATGCCAACTGATACTCAAGATTTGGGCTGAAGAAAAGATTCCACAAGCATGGAAAGATGCCTCCATCTGCACACTATACAAAGGCAAAGGCGATGCCTCGGAGTGTGGATCTTACAGGGGAATATCTCTACTTGCTGTCGCTGGAAAGGTACTTGCACATGTCATGAACACTCGTCTGGGTGATCTTGCCGAAAAAATTCTACCTGAGACTCAGTGTGGTTTTCGGCCAAACAGGGGTACTATCGACGCAATATTTGTAGTGAAGCAGATGCAGGAAAAGAGCCTAGAGCAGCAACGACCTTTATATCTCTGCTTCATTGACCTTGAAAAAGCCTTCGACCGTGTGCCCCGAGAGGCTCTCTGGGAAGTCCTAAGGCGCTCTGGCTGCCCTTCAAAATTCGTGAACATCATTAGCCAGTTTCACGATCCGATGATGGGAAGGGTACAATTTGGGGACAGTCTTTCTGAGGGATTTCCTGTGGCATGCGGCGTCAAACAAGGCTGCGTTATGGCCCCGACGTTGTTTGGCATATTTTTCGGAGCCGTGGTAAACGATGCCGTCGGTCGCTGCGACAATCCCATCTCCATCACAGTTCGCACCGACAAAGGGGTCTTTGATCTGTCGAGATTTCGGGCAAAGGGCAAATGCAGTCAGCTCAGAATACTCGATGCTCTTTACGCAGATGACGCCTGCTTCATGGCCGACAGTTACACTGCACTACAATCATATCTGTCCCACCTTGATGCCTCTTGCAAAAAGTTTGGGTTGACCATCAGTGCCCTCAAAACTCAGATACTGGTTCAGCCTCCCCGAGGATGCCCAGCTGAAGCGCCCAACATCGTTCTAGGAGAAGGTGTGCTAGACGTGGTATCCCACTTCAGATACCTTGGAAGCGAGATCAGAAATGACAATCGTCTAGATACCGAGATCCCTGTGCGCATAGCTAGAGCTGTTTTTGCTTTTGGCGGGCTGAATCAACGTGTGTGGAAATCGCACGATCTTAAACTAAAAACTAAGCTGGCCGTTTACAAGGCGATTGTCCTCCCGATTCTGCTGTACGCCTCCGAAACTTGGTGCCTCTATAAGAGAGATATTAGAAAACTAGACGTTTTCCACATGAAGTGTCTTCGTACCATCTTGAGGATAACGTGGGAGGACCGAGTGCCAAACACAGAAGTTTTAAGATGGACACAAATACAGGGTATCGAGGCGTTGTTGATGAAAGCTCAGTTAAGGTGGTGCGGCCACGTTGTGCGCATGGAAGACCACCGTCTGCCCAAGGCCGTTTTCTATTCCCAGTTGTCAAACGGTGCACGAAAGGTAGGCGGACAGCACCTTCGCTATAAAGACGTCCTTAAAAGGCATTTAACCGCTACCGGCATTTCTCCTGATAGCTGGGAAAAAGTTTCTTATAGACGCAGCGAATGGCGCTCCACCATTCTCAGCAGGGTGGGAGTTTTTGAGGATACTCGGCTCGAGACTCTCGACTCCAACAGACAGCAGCAAAAAACCCGTCCAAAGCCCACATACTCTTACACGTACAATGACCGTGGTGAGCTTCACTGCGGCCAATGTAACCGGACTTTTAAAAACAAGCTGGGCTTCGCGAGTCACATCCGAGCACACCGCCGCAGAAGTCCTACCAATCCTTGAGGTCGCCGTCATCGGACTCGATGAGGAGGACATCATCATCAAATTCTAATGTTTGTATTTCAATTTCCATAATATACATATGCAAGGACTATATAATATAGCCTGAAGAAGTAGAAATAGATATATTATGCAAGAGCATTAACGTATACGCACATACCTATGCGTATACCTCAAAAGTAGGCATCCATGGATTGAATTGACGAATATGCCTGTGATTATATTATTTTTAACGCACTAACCCGTGCTAAGGACAATTTCAAAAACCGGAATCCCGGCTTGGGTGGAATTTTTAGCCTCTAAATAGGTTTTAAGATATGCCTCTCCCAAGTGGCAAAACTTACAGCACCCATTCCTACTTTAATCCAGCTTTATGAGCGTTGCATAATTTAGTTGTCGCCCGCGTGTTTGCCGTAAAACGTCTATGCTAAAGAAATGACAAACAAACAACGTAGCCCAACTAGCTTTATTACACCTACGCAGATATCTAGGTTGAACGGGGAAAACCCACGACGGATGGTAGTGGGCATAGAGTATTTTTTTCTATATCCTAACGCCCCACTGCGGGGCACAGGCCTTCTCTCAGAGAGAAAGTGTAGGCATAATTACTATTAAAGTATATAAATGCCTTAGACACACTAGGTCTCTTTTAAAAACCTATGTAGAGGCTAAAAATTCCACCCATGCCGGGATTCGAACCCACGACCTCTGGCTATCCGTGCCAGCGCTCTTTCCAACTGAGCTAATGGGCGACTCACTGGCATCAGTGAAATTTCAGTGTAGAATTTCGAAATTTCACTGAAGCCGGTGAGTCGCCCATTAGCTCAGTTGGAAAGAGCGCTGGCACGGATAGCCAGAGGTCGCGGGTTCGAATCGCGGCATGTGTGGAATTTTTAGCCTCTACATAGGTTTTTAAAATTGTCCTTAGCACGGGTTAGTGCATTAAAAAATAAACATAGTAAAACAAGGTCTCTTGTTTTTCTTTGGTATTGCTACTATAGTTTCCCAAATGTACATAACTTAGAAAACAAAGTCATTATGGTCCATTGTTCGCAATGGGAATCGAATCTATGGCTTAGATTCGATTCCCATTGCGCGCGTTTGAGATGCTCACATACCTCAGCCATTGAACTTGCCAATCCGCGGTGGGCACGCCGGGTGATTAAGCCCATTTTCTCTCTCTGCGAGAAGACCTGTGCCCTACAGTGGAATGTATTTAAGCTGCACATCCTTCATGGTGCATTGTACACGCTTCTACAATAAAATCTCTGAAGATATATTAAGTTTGACTGAAGCGCGGTTCAAAAAATGTGTAAAGTACACTTTTTGCCAAAGGAGCTACTATAATATTAAGGATTATTTAGATGACAATGATGTCTGGAATTCAAGTATGTAAAATTCACGAGTTTTGTAGAATCTGTGTGAATTCTGTCAACTAAGGAATTTGAAAAGACTAAGTTTGGAGTTTTTTTGTCCATTTTTTCTCCAAAACGAGCCAGATTTTGAAATGGACACCTAGTTTGACTTGTAACGTTCATTAAGCCGCAGTATCTGCGCTACTTTGGATTAAACCTTTTCATTGCATTTAATTATATACATACTTAAATACAGATAGTGAAATAAACAGAAAGTTTTTTGTGTATGGTCACGTAAAGTACAGATTGTTACTTTTGATCCCGCACCCGCTCTAATTTGCTTTCCTAAGGTCTGTCTAAAGCAAAAGCCTGCAAAAAATGGCAAACAAACAAGAGAGGGTCTACATTACTGTTTAATGTCTTCCGCAGAGTTGCCGTGGTCCAGGGCCAGGCAGGAATTTCCAAAGTTGAGTCGTTAACAATTTGTTCGGCAGGTACTCTAGAATGCCTGAAAATGTGTGCAGATGTGACATCAGTGTATATATTATACTATTTTTATTTTTAATGCACTAACCCGTGCTAAGGACAAATTTAAAATACCTATTATAGGCTAAAAAAATCACCCATGCCGGGATTCGAACCCGCGACCTCTGGCTATCCGTGCCAGCGCTCTTCCCAACTGAGCTAATGGGCGAACGGGTGAAAAATGGTTTAACTATCGCAAAAATGTACAAAAACAACTTAAAATAGACTAAACTAATTAGATACTTAGTTAATTTAGTGAAAAGGTTCGCTATGCGATACTAAGGAAAGAAAGATAGCCAGAGGTCGCGGGTTCGAATCCCGGCATGGTATATATACATATATACTAGATTTTTTTTCAATCAATTACTCAGACGGTCGGTTGCTCAGTCCGTCGATCAATCATAACATAACATTTACATACGGGACATACATTGCTTCTGGCCCCACACTAGGATACCTTGTGTCGTGGAAACCAGAAACAACGACATCACAAACATGTAAACATCCAAGACCTGGGTTTTTTTTGTTTCCAGCTGGGATTCGAAACCGCGACCTCTTGCATGGTAGGTAGATGCGCTACCGCTACGCCACAGAGGTCGTCATCAAATACATTATTAGTTCAAACATAGGTTTTTGCTTGCATCCGACAGAGAACTAAATTTATCGACATTGCTCAGAGAATGATGTGGCAGTGGGCTGGCCAAATCTCGCGCAGAACCAACAACCGTTGGAGCAAACGTATCCGTGAGTGGAGATAGCGACTCGGCAAACGTAGTTTAGGACGCTCTCCGACCAGTCCAACATACAGATGGACTGACGTAGCCAAACTAAGAGGCGTTCTTATCATCAAAGGAATCTTAGTACGGAGGAGAGTCTCAATTCAACTGCATTGCACATATTTTGATAGTTTTGGGTATCCATGAAACACAGGCATTGTCAGTTAACGACAATTCGATGTAAATTTCTTAGGGCCAATTTCCGAATTGAGAATTTCGCTCTGTAAATAGTTAATTGTAATTCTGTCTCTTCGAATTTCTCAGAAAAGAGCGTGACAGAACATATTCATCTTTATACGTCATGTGCGTAATTATTATATTTGTATATGTTTATGTTTGTAATTATTGTACATATTAATACATAGTTTAATTTAAAAAATATATATTTGACAATAAACTATCACCTCACCGTTTGTGACTACCCCCATCTTCTCCACGTCACCTGTTGGTTGGCTAGAATAAAATACGATTTAGTATTAGGCCCGCCAATTGTATAATCTTTGCAGGTACAATAAAGAATTTAATAATAATAATAATAAGTGAAATTCTCAAATCAGAATCAGGCCCTTAGCCGATTAAATCAATAAGTTTTAACACCTGTTAATCTGTGAGATCATCAATATGCAATCTGCTGTTAAATCTACATCCAACTATCATATTAAACAATGAATTATCTATGAAATTGTGCCCAGGAGACTAGGTTTAACACAGCCATTTGTGTACCTATCCAGCTCCGCAAGTGCGCGTAACAATCCAATTTCTTCAAGAGTTTGTCCGCCATCTAATTCGCGCGCCCCACGAGGGAATACCAGCTATCTGTGTCAGTGGCGGATTTATGCCCGCTGCCCGCCGCATTTTACGCCGCCACAAACAACGCCGCGATAAGGGTCTCGCCCTCGCGGGTATCGGCTGAACGGACTCGACGACGGGGTGCAAGGGATAAGCGAGCACCGATATCGCCGAAAGACTCACACTATTACACTCACCCTTTTTTTCAAACACACACTCACACACACTGACTCACACACGTGCACACACCCTCACATACATACACACACACATCATTACATTCACACACACTTTCTGAAAGGTGTTTATTTAATTTGTTTTATTACTCCTAAAAACCTATTTAGAGGCTAAAAATTCCACCCATGCCGGGATTCGACCCGCGACCTCTGGCTATCCGTGCTAGCGCTCTTTCCAACTGAGCTAATGGGCGACTCACCGGCATCAGTGAAATTTCGAACCTCTTTACACTATTCTCTGTATTACGTACATAGTGTATTATTACTCCTGTTTTAAAATTTAAGGGAATTAAATTAAATTACAATTTAATTTAATTAAATTTAGAATAAAATTTTATTTAAACTTAGATTTAAATTTAAGATGTTTCTATTTTTCATGATATTTTATTAAATAAGTGAATACTACAAATGAGTGCCAACTCTAAAAAGGAGTTTACAGGTTGCCCTAAATTGATAGCCAGGGCCTTACAACAGCGTTTTTTAACTCTATATGATAACAATCATATGCATGTTCCCACTGTTGGGGCACGGGTCTCTTCCTGCATCGCAAGAAGGTTAGGCCGTACTCTACCACGGAGGCCAAGTCCGGATTGGTGCAGGGTTGTAAGACAGTGACAGTGTAGACAGGGCCTAACTGTCAGAAGTTATCAAGCCGCCCATAATACCACTGACATGGCCATTACATGATAGCCAGCCAGCTAACTGCCATTACATAACAGCCGGCACAAACGGCTTAGCGTGCCTTCCGAAGCACCGAAGCGCTCCGAAAAGGCCTCAAGCGATAGTTACTGAATGGCTGGTTGGACACCCAGCAGTGTTGTTGCTTAACCCAATCGATTGATTGCAATCATACGGTTCCACGAGGCCACGAGTGCTTCTATGACACTCTCTCGTCATTTGTACCACACCCTAGAATGTTCTCATAAGCCTTTTATAATGAGCCCCTGGAGTCTCGACCGAGATCGCTCCAAATAAAACTGCTCCCACGATGTTTCCCTTCACTTATTGAAAACAATAGTCCTTGTCATTATAGGGATATAATAACATTCGCAGTGAGAGCTCGTACAATGTTATCACAACGGTTCTCCGGCATTATATATGTCTAGCCTATTTCAAATAAGGTAATAGGTTATTACTTAGTTTTTTGTGTGTCCCCACTGTTGGGCCACGGGTCTCTTCCTTATCGCAGGAAGTTTAGGCCATACTCTATACTACGGGGGCCAAGTCCGGTTTGGTAGAGGATTGTAAGACGGTGGCGGGCCTTACTGTCAGAAGTCGTCAAGCCCCCCATAAAGATTCTGATATGGCTTAAGGACTGCCATTATACGACCGGCACCAATGGTTTAACGTGTCTTGCGAAGCACAGAAGCGTTCGAAAAAAATGCCACTAGCGGTAGTCACGGGATGATCATCCATCCAGGGCGTGAAACGGAAAGTGTTGTTCGATTCAAGTGATTGCTTACAATCACTCGAATCGAAAGCGGGTTCGGTTCTCACTGGAGACAGCTGTACATTTTGTGCAAGTGGTCACAGTCTGGGTGTATTTCAATGTTTGTGGCGTCTTTGCCTGGTTACAATAGTAAATGGCATCCTATATTGGGATTAGGTCAATTGATTTTGTTGTGTGGATGTTATTTCTAATAATGTTTTTTGAGATGATTCTGTTTCTTGGTGGTTATGCCGAATGGACAATAATTCAAAAAAATATTAAGCTGAAATAAAAAAAAAACTATTTGAAAAGTAAGTTTCAAGGAATACAAGAAAAATAGTCCAAGATTTTTCTGTACTGTTATTTCAGAAAAAAATTACAAATTATAAAATAAAATAGAAAAACCGCCACAGCGGCTCTACAGCGTAGTATCTACGCTTTTGCCTTTGTCACCCACAAAAAAAGTTAAATGTCAATCTTCAACAACTTATAGTCTGCGGTGTGTGTGTTGACTCCGTGTCGACTCGAATCAAATTGCAATGACAAGTGTTTTTTTTTTTCAAGTAAAGTAAAGTAGAGGGAAAGATTGTGGTTTATGTTGCCTTCTAGCCTACGTCACTTCCGGTTCTAAAAAATCAACTTTAAAACTTAAAAATAACTATAATGTTAAAAACCTATTTAGATGCTAAAAATTCCAAAGAAAATTATTTTTTGCAAAGTAGGTAGTCGGGGCTGTAAGTGATGCAATTTACTTAAGCCAGATGTCGCTGCCTGTACGTAATACAGACAATAGTGTAAAGAGGTTCGAAATTTCACTGATGCCGGTGAGTTGCCCATTGGCTCAGTTGGAAAGAGCGCTGGCACGGATTACCAGAGGTCGCGGGTTCGAATCCTGGCATGGGTGGAATTTTTAGCCTCTAATAGGTTTATAAAATTGTCATTAGCACAGGTTAGTGCATTAAAAATTAAAATAGTATAATCATGTGGGTACAGTGATATCATTCCGATGTAAAAACCTAACTGCAAAGTAGGTAGTTGGGGCTGTAAGTGATGCAATTTACTTAAGCCAGATGTCGCTGCCCGTACGTAATACAGAGAATAGTGTAAAGAGGTTCGAAATTTCACTGATGCCGGTGAGTCGCCCATTAGCTCAGTTGGAAACAGCGCTGGCACGGATAGGCAGAGGTCGCGGGTTCAAATCCCGGCATGGGTGGAATTTTTAGGCTCTAAATAGGTTTTTAAGACTAAGTTTTTTTTATCCTATTTTTCGTAAAAATTATCTATGATTTGAAATGGACACTTAGTTCAACTTGCAATTTTCTCTAAGCCGCAGTTTCAGCGCTACTTTGATCAAAACCTTTTTTAAGAGTTTGAACCTACCACCTCCCGATTGAAAATCAGGCGTTATACCGCTCCGCCACCACCGCTTGACGTCGTATGTTTTGGCTCTCACCCCACGGAGTGAGCCCCTTGTACCTGAAATTATCTTATTTCTCCAAGCTGCATAAACACGACAATGTTTTGAGAACACGCGGTATCTAGTTACTAAGAGCGTACCTTGGTTTGGCCGTAGGCTAACACACTAGCACGCTCCGGGAAGAGGCTAAATTAACCACGTTTGCTGAAGCTAAGTAGGACGTTTCACGTAAACACTCTATGCAAAGCATCCCCAAAATGGAGTTAAGCGGCGCGAGTTAAGGTAGACCATACCCTCCAAATGTTATTCGTTGGCACACACAGCCTAAAAAAAATAAATGAAAAAGAATATAACCAGGTGGGTACAGCGATATCATTCCGATGTAAAAACCTAACTGCAAAGTAGGTACTCGGGGCTGCAAGTGATGCAAATACTTTAGCCAGATGTTGCTGCCTGCACGTAATACAGAGAGTATTGTAAAGAGGTTCGAAATTACACTGATTCCGGTGAGTTGCCCACTAGCTCAGTTGGGAGAGCGCTGGCACGGTTAGCCAGAGGTCGCGGGTTGGAGTCCCGGAATGGGTGGATTTAAAGCCTCTAAATAGGTTTTTAAAATATAATACGTAATTTTATTATGTAGGCATGTTTGCGGAGGCGCGTGTTGATGACTTCCATGCGATCCTTCGCAACAGATGCGCATCGTCATTATATAGGATCCGAGCCGGCTCCAACACTATCCTGAAAGCTATAGCAGAGAGGATGGATAGCCCAATAATTAAACACTGGGACTCCGTTTTGTGCAAACCAAAGTATAAGTTTGGAGATGAAATTAAAAATTAAAATTAAAATTCCAAAATTTATAAATTTAATTAAATATTTTATTTTACAATGTATGTATGGCTCTCACTAACATATTTAGTTTTATACTGAGTGTCATATTTACTAACAATCTATGGATATTTATCCGAAATAAAGAAATACAATACAATTATGAAAAATGTAATTTATCACAGCTGTATGCAAATGGGAGCTGTGGTAGCTCAGTGGGTAGAACCATGGACTGGCAAGCGAGAGCCCCAGGTTCGATCCCGAGAGCGGGCATGTACCAATGACTTTGTTTACTTTCAAAGTTACGTACATTTGCGGTATTGTAGTCGCAATACCACACGCTAACGGTGAAGGAAAACATCGTGAGGAAACCCGCGGCTTGGTTGGCTCCGCACGTATTGACTAGTCTTTCCTGTGGGCTAGGCTGACTAAGCTGTCAGGATGGTATAGGTGCTGGGCAAGCCTACACCATCTATAAAAAAAAAACATGTCCCAGGCACTACAGCGTCGGAGTGGTCCCGTCACTCGTCTAGTGTGAGTGAAGGTACCACTGGACGCTGTATGAATCATCTCATAAAGTAGATGCAAAAAGGCCAATATTTTATTTTTATGCACATGAGTTGAGTGTTTTTGTCATTTCATATTTGTAATTTATGTCCGTTATACTGTTTCGTGAGTGTACCTACATAATTATAAGCTTCACGGTGCAGTTTGCGGGATCTTATTGAGGCATCACCCGGCGCGCTCGCAGTGGCGCGCTTTTGTGAGCGATATGTCTGAGAGGAGGGCGGCGCTTTCGACACTTAAGATGAAGAATAAATTTGTGAAACTTATAGAACATAGAATTAAGGATGCAAAAAAAATGAACAGCCTGAATCGAAAACCATTTCGAGCTTAGCATCCAAACTACAGTATTTTAAATGTAAGAGATTTTTATCATAAAAGATGAGCCTTATTTTCAGTAAATAATAATATTCAAATGCCCTTTAAATGACCTCTATGATGACGTCACATGTTAAATCGTCTGTGGTAGTAGTTATTTTGTGGAAAAACTACCAATGGCCTGTCAGCTTCATCTGTCTTTTTACACTAAACCACAGACAAATCCAATCGGGAACTCTACCTACACTCATAGTATGTAACGTATGACGTCACGCCGAATAATATTCATTTAAATTAAATAACAATGATAAACTCGATCACAAAAAATTGTTCAAAAAAAAATTGTTTATTAAAATTACGTCTACTATCAGCATATAAAATAAAATCCGATCATAAAAAAAACTTTGCATCCCTTATTAAGACAAACGTAGAATGACACAAAATATAATCGCGCCGATAACGTATGAGCATCGCGATTCATTAGGAAATACTAGTGCTGGAAATGACCAATCAGGCAGTGGGCACGCGACGTGATAAAGTTCGTACATTCTCTCTCTGCGTGCTAGCCTGTGTCTGTGCATGTGAGTACAGTGAGGCGTTTATAGGCTGGGTTATTTCGGCTGCCCAATATCAAAACCTAGTATCTCGGGATGTGCTAAAAATCAGCGCTGCGTTGATGTTTGCACAAGCAGCATTCAGCTGAGCATATCCTTATTATCGCATAGCGTACCTTTTCACTAAATTAACTAAGTATCTAATTAGTTTAGTCTATTTTAAGTGGTTTTTGTACATTTTTGCGATAGTTAAACCATTTTTCACCCGTTCGCCCATTAGCTCAGTTGGGAAGAGCGCTGGCGCGGATAGCCAGAGGTCGCGGGTTCGAATCCCGGCACGGGTGGAATTTTTAGGCTCTAAATAGGTCTTTAAAATTGTCCTTAGCACGGGTTAGTGCATTAAAAATAAAAATAGTGTAATCATGTGGGTACAGTGATATCGTTCCGATGTTAAAACCTAACTGCAAAGTAGGTAGTCGGGGCTGTAAGTAATGCAATTTGCTTAAGTCAGATGTCGCTGCCTGTACGTAATACAGAGAATATTGTAAAGAGGTTCGAAATTTCACTGATGCCGTGAGTCGCCCATTGGCTCAATTGGTAGAGCGCTGGTACGGATAGCCAGAGGTTGCGGGTTCGAATCCCGGCATGGGTGAAATTTTTAGCCTCTAAATAGGTTTTTAAATTTGTTCCTTAGCACGGGTTAGTGCGTTAAAAATAAAAATAGTGTAATCATTTTTCAATTTGAATATTTTTGAAAACTCGCATTTTATAGTTTACTAGGTCCAATGCCACGTATTTGGCTCTTAAAGACTCTTATTTTCCTACGAATTACTAAAATAATAATCAGCATGTTCCAGTAATGGAACATGCTGATTATTATTATTATTACTATTATGATTATTACTGTGACAATTTAGGTATTTCGTAATAGACTAAGTTGAAATCATAGCATCTCAGCATAACAAATTCAAAACTCTAGTAACTGTATCAGTTGCTAGGTTTTAAATTTGTCGTAGGCACTTACTACTTTTTCAATTTCTGATGTTAACAAAAACGGTTACGAGTAAAATTAATAACTCAAGCGGTGCTTGCAAGTGTGCAGTTTTTCTCTGTTGACTGAAGGAATAAAATGAGACACCAGCAGTTTTATCGATCTAGGCGGATTTTGAGTGCTTTAAAGGATAAATATGGAAGAAGGTAAGTAATTATGTATGTTATATTATTATTATTTATTAAATAATATTGCTGCGCTGCTGTGTGGTGTCGGCCTAGAGGATAGCACCAACCCAAATTCTTCCCGCGGGTGTCATAAAAGGCGACTAAGGGACACAAACCGGGGGGTGGGCAGCAGCGCCTCCTGCTGTACAATTCCACTGAACTGCGATCACCAACCCGCATGCCCAGCGTGGCGATTATGGGCACTACCCCCCCAATGATGGCACAACCTTGCGCTATGGCGCTCATTAGGGGAGGGCTATATCCAGTAGTGGACTAATATAGGCTGAAGAAGAACTAATATTAAGCGACTACTAGGTTTTACATGCAAGGTTTTAAAGTAGTTTTTAAAAAATAATTATAGTAAGTGTGATTTAAGTTGTAGTGTTGATTTTACTTTAATTTTAAGTATTTAAATCTGAAGCTAAGTAATTAATGTATCTTTTGATCCAACCCCTAAAATTACAACTCCGATAGTAGTTACGATAGGGCAAGCCTACAAAGTAACGCTCTGGTTTTTTTGCTCTCCTGAACAATTTGGTCTGAGTTACTATGTTTGGATATTGGGCAGCTGATTTATTATAATCAAAAAACAAAGGCAAATGCTTGAGACGGTTACGTGTTCTTCTACACCAGGCACGTAATATCATGAAAATAATTAACTCTGAAACGAGAGAAGGAAATTAAAATTCACTCTATATTATTTAACGCGGTTGTCTCACAGAGGAGAGAGAAATGGATAGAGATGACTTTATTGTAAACACAAGCGGTCTTTAAGCGCTTATTAAAATATTCTGTGGTGGAAATTGTACAAGAAAAAAAAACGTGACAACAGAGATTTTTCAAATTGTCAAAGTGCCTCTAACAAATGCCTTAAAGAAAACGTGTCACTATAAATAAGGCCAAGAAGGAAATTAAAATTCACTCTATATTATTTAACGCGGTTGTCTCACAGAGGAATGAGAAATGGATAGAGAATTGACTTTATTGTAAACACAAGCGGTCTTTAAGCGCTTATTAAAATATTCTGTGGTGGAAATTGTACAAGGAAAATACGTGACAACAGAGATTTTTCAAATTGTCAAAGTGCCTCTAACAAATGCCTTAAAGAAAACGTGTTACTATAAATAAGGCCAAAAAATGTAATTATACAAATATTTTTGAACCTAGGGACCACAGACGGTCTTGATCCTGGATCCTCAACCCTTAGGTTGTATGTCCAAACTGTTGGGGCACGGGTCTCTCCCTGCGTTGCAGAAAGGTTATACAGATAGGTTGTACGGGGGCCAAGTCCGAGTTTGTGGATGATTTGTAAGACACTAGCGGGCTTTACTGTCAGAAGTTATCAAGCCGCCCATAGGGCCTCTGATATGGCTAAACGACTTACCTGCAACATTAAAGTCATGTTCTTTTTCTCAAATATGCTTAGAAATATGGGCATTATTTTGACAACCTTCTTCGTGAAATTAAAATTTCTGTACTGGTCAAACACATGCGAGCAGCGGCCGGCAAAAGTTGTATTAAAATGTATATCTGTCGTTTTTTAGCGGCAAAACTCACGTCTGCGCGAGCAATTTCAAAATGGAACGACATAATTTTACTCCAAAACATGGCAACCAAGAAGGTAACACTTCGTCGTCAAGCTATACTAGTCCACTGCTGGGCATAGCCCTGCCTTAAAGAGCGCCACGTTGAGCTAGCATAGGGGGTAAGCCCAAACGCGGGAAATGCTATTGTTTTTCGTTGTTCGTAATTGTATTTTGAAATAAAAAAATCTGTGAAGGAACTACTTTGTTTTTATTTTCTGCGCATTATTTGAGAAAAGTACTACACAAACCTTGGCCACGACCAGGCAAGGCACTGATGGACTCACACAATTTTTAAACCCGCCATTCTGACATCAGTTCGGTAGGTTCAAAATCGTAGTTTTAAACAAAATAACCAATGTAAACCAATCTAGACTAGATACAACCAATTCAAAGCTATTATTTGGGGTAGGTAGCGTCAGCAAAATGAACCATAAATTTTTAGCGACCCGCATTTCTGACATACACCAGATAATTGATGATGATTGCTCCGACCGATTTCGGCCATGGCGATCACTTTGACCCCTAATCAGATATGTGGCGCTGGTGCGCTCGAAGATGGCTTATGTAGCCTATCTTCGCGGCGAAACCATCCGTCCATCCATCCATCCATCCGTCCATTCATCCATTCGCCTGAGTCTTTCTCCGGTCGTAACGGTCTCCGTTCCACCAGATAATAAATGCAATAATGAACTTGTACCTGTGAAAATTTCAACTTACCTACCTACCTTTAACGGTTCATGAGATACAGCTTGGTTACAGACAGATAGACAGACAGACGGTTGATAAAGTACTAGGGTGTCAATTGCGAGTCGGAAATACTTTACATATAATAAAAATTGAATAAAATAAAATAATTGAAAAAAAAACGGAGGTCGTACTTGGTGCGTGAATCTGTCTCGCACTTGACCAGTTTTTTTCCATGCATTTTGTCAACAGTCGGCTGTTAGCAGTAGACTTACAGACTTTAGATGGTTTCAAGATGGCGGATAGTGTTTTCGCCGCTACGAATTAAACGAGGAAATTTTTTTTTACTTTTCAAATATTGCAGCCATCCTGGATACTTACTTAGCAAAATCAATATATTTCGGTTTCTTACGTTAAATACTAACATAACATTAAGACAACACATAACAGACTAACGTAGACTATCAAGTCTACGTTAGTCTGTTATGTGTTGGCTCTAGTAGATAAGTCGAGTTTCTAACTAGTTTCGTTAATATTTATTAATGATTAGTAGTGTTGATTTTACTTTAATTTTAAGTATTTAAATCTGAAGCTAAGTAATTAATGTATCTTTTGATCCAACCCCTAAAATTACAACTCCGATAGTAGTTACGATAGGGCAAGCCTACAAAGTAACGCTCTGGTTTTTTTGCTCTCCTGAACAATTTGGTCTGAGTTACTATGTTTGGATATTGGGCAGCTGATTTATTATAATCAAAAAACAAAGGCAAATGCTTGAGACGGTTACGTGTTCTTCTACACCAGGCACGTAATATCATGAAAATAATTAACTCTGAAACGAGAGAAGGAAATTAAAATTCACTCTATATTATTTAACGCGGTTGTCTCACAGAGGAATGAGAAATGGATAGAGATGACTTTATTGTAAACACAAGCGGTCTTTAAGCGCTTATTAAAATATTCTGTGGTGGAAATTGTACAAGAAAAAAAAACGTGACAACAGAGATTTTTCAAATTGTCAAAGTGCCTCTAACAAATGCCTTAAAGAAAACGTGTCACTATAAATAAGGCCAAGAAGGAAATTAAAATTCACTCTATATTATTTAACGCGGTTGTCTCACAGAGGAATGAGAAATGGATAGAGATGACTTTATTGTAAACACAAGCGGTCTTTAAGCGCTTATTAAAATATTCTGTGGTGGAAATTGTACAAGGAAAATACGTGACAACAGAGATTTTTCAAATTGTCAAAGTGCCTCTAACAAATGCCTTAAAGAAAACGTGTTACTATAAATAAGGCCAAAAAATGTAATTATACAAATATTTTTGAACCTAGGGACCACAGACGGTCTTGATCCTGGATCCTCAACCCTTAGGTTGTATGTCCAAACTGTTGGGGCACGGGTCTCTCCCTGCGTTGCAGAAAGGTTATACAGATAGGTTGTACGGGGGCCAAGTCCGAGTTTGTGGATGATTTGTAAGACACTAGCGGGCCTTACTGTCAGAAGTTATCAAGCCGCCCATAGGGCCTCTGATATGGCTAAACGACTTACCTGCAACATTAAAGTCATGTTCTTTTTCTCAAATATGCTTAGAAATATGGGCATTATTTTGACAACCTTCTTCGTGAAATTAAAATTTCTGTACTGGTCAAACACATGCGAGCAGCGGCCGGCAAAAGTTGTATTAAAATGTATATCTGTCGTTTTTTAGCGGCAAAACTCACGTCTGCGCGAGCAATTTCAAAATGGAACGACATAATTTTACTCCAAAACATGGCAACCAAGAAGGTAACACTTCGTCGTCAAGCTATACTAGTCCACTGCTGGGCATAGCCCTGCCTTAAAGAGCGCCACGTTGAGCTAGCATAGGGGGTAAGCCCAAACGCGGGAAATGCTATTGTTTTTCGTTGTTCGTAATTGTATTTTGAAATAAAAAAATCTGTGAAGGAACTACTTTGTTTTTATTTTCTGCGCATTATTTGAGAAAAGTACTACACAAACCTTGGCCACGACCAGGCAAGGCACTGATGGACTCACACAATTTTTAAACCCGCCATTCTGACATCAGTTCGGTAGGTTCAAAATCGTAGTTTTAAACAAAATAACCAATGTAAACCAATCTAGACTAGATACAACCAATTCAAAGCTATTATTTGGGGTAGGTAGCGTCAGCAAAATGAACCATAAATTTTTAGCGACCCGCATTTCTGACATACACCAGATAATTGATGATGATTGCTCCGACCGATTTCGGCCATGGCGATCACTTTGACCCCTAATCAGATATGTGGCGCTGGTGCGCTCGAAGATGGCTTATGTAGCCTATCTTCGCGGCGAAACCATCCGTCCATCCATCCATCCATCCGTCCATTCATCCATTCGTCTGAGTCTTTCTCCGGTCGTAACGGTCTCCATTCCACCAGATAATAAATGCAATAATGAACTTGTACCTGTGAAAATTTCAACTTACCTACCTACCTTTAACGGTTCATGAGATACAGCTTGGTTACAGACAGATAGACAGACAGACGGTTGATAAAGTACTAGGGTGTCAATTGCGAGTCGGAAATACTTTACATATAATAAAAATTGAATAAAATAAAATAATTGAAAAAAAAACGGAGGTCGTACTTGGTGCGTGAATCTGTCTCGCACTTGACCAGTTTTTTTTCCATGCATTTTGTCAACAGTCGGCTGTTAGCAGTAGACTTACAGACTTTAGATGGTTTCAAGATGGCGGATAGTGTTTTCGCCGCTACGAATTAAACGAGGAAATTTTTTTTTACTTTTCAAATATTGCAGCCATCCTGGATACTTACTTAGCAAAATCAATATATTTCGGTTTCTTACGTTAAATACTAACATAACATTAAGACAACACATAACAGACTAACGTAGACTATCAAGTCTACGTTAGTCTGTTATGTGTTGGCTCTAGTAGATAAGTCGAGTTTCTAACTAGTTTCGTTAATATCTATTAATGATTCGCGAAACTCATCTCATCATCATCAACCACAGGGACACGGGTCTCTTCCCTGAGGAAGGTATAGACCATACTCCACCACGGGAGCCAAGTCCGGATTTGGGGAGGCTTGCGAGAATAGTGGCTCGTCTTTCTCATGCATACTCGTAGTTATATATTAAACGGGTCTAAATGCGATTATTTATTAGGTGAAACGTATTTACCTTATTTCCCGACGTTTCGACATCGTTACAGGTTGCCGTGGTCACGGGTACACTGAAGTGGTGAGCACAGTCAATTATTGTGGGTAGTAACTTTTAGTTTTTCACAGCTGGCCGACACACAACACTCGCTACGCCCGCGGACAGGTCCGGTGATAAGGCACGTGATATGTATTTACTTAGCAATGAATTACGTGCTAAGTAAATACAAATTAGTTTCATTAAGTGAAATCTGGAGCCAATTCCAACTCAGAGGAAATAAAACGAAAGACAAACGTTTTATATTTAGTTATATTCAATACTTTTTTATGTCAAGGACATTACAGCACAGACAATAGGCTATTTGACGTGTTTCTGAAAACCAACTCAGATTTTTCATTGGAGTTTAATAAGTGCTCAGAAGGTCATAATATTTAAATCTTTCGTGTTTTTTTTCTAAAAAAAAAAGCAAATAAAAATTTGCTTTCAAAGTAAGCCGCCAAAACGCTCTTGAGCAATATGGCGTCACGCAAGAATTAGTGACGTCACTAGTCAGTAAAAAGACAAACGTGAACTCTCGGGTTCTCGCATCGCTATATTTTCTGACCTGTGACGTCATTATAGATTCGACCAATTCTGGCCGTTTTCGATACAATGCTACAAATACAAAATTATTAAGTTTTATCCTGTTTTTTGCAAAAACAATCCATTTTTTTAGTCAAAATGCCTTAAATAGGTTTTAAGAGTCATCATTTATACAAATATATGTATATAAAAAAATCAAACTGTCAAATAGCCTACCGCCAGTGCATAGAAAATGAAATCTTTAAATGGTAAATATACGTATTGCAAACTAAAAATGATAAACAAGCTACGCTTCAAGATTTTCCTTAAAATTAATTTTGAAGACATTTTGGAAGTTGTTTACAATCTCGTTAAGGTTTTCTGTACACTTTTTATTCACAAAAATGGCAAATGATCTTATGTCTTAGAAACGTACTATTTCCTGCAGATATTAATTAACGCCTCCTTCAAGCAGCAAGCACCATACAAACGTAGTTTGGGGTGGTTTAGTTCGGGTTTTTCTTTACAAATGACATTCGATATCCTTTGTATGTCCCTATAGCTGCGGCATAGGTCTCCACCACGGGAGCCTAGTCCGGGATGGTGGAGGATTGTAAGATAGTGGCGGGCCTTACTGTTAAGCCGCCTATAAGGCCTCTGACATGGCCTAACAACTGCCATTACGTGATAGCCGGCACCAACGGGTTAGCGTGCCTTGCTCAGCACGGAAGCGCTCAGAAAAATTCCTCTAGCGCTAGTCACGGGACGGTCACCAAACTGCACTTGACCGCGCCTGTTGTTGCTTAACTCAAGTGAATGATTCCAATCACTCGGTTCGACTAGGCCACGAGGCCGTACAAATGATATTGCCGGATTGTAATTAAACTTTGCCACTACGTTTAGATGACAAAAAATGAGACTTGATCGTACGTATAATTGACGATAACCGAATAAAAAGAAGTTCTAGCCTCCTAAGACTATTCATAGAAACTGTTTTCTAAGCACAATCAAACGTCGATTTGTGTCTTCTTAACGTATTTGCACAAATAGATTTCAATCTAGCATGTCGTTAGTGAATAAAAATTCAACTATGTTAAAAATTGTAAATATTACTGCCTGCTAATCTTGTCTCCAAAATTAGGTTAGCTGGTAGATAATGCTAAGAAGCATTAAGCACGCCAGTGTGCAAAACTTTTATTCATTAAAGAATTTTAATGATAAAAATAATACGTTTGTATAGATCCTTGAGAGCGTTTTGAGGAGGTGGTGCTTTAAAGGAAAATTAGGAAAATGCACGTTTTAGCTATAACACGAAGGGCCTTGTGAAAATTAAAATAATTAGTGGAACTTCGTGACAAAAATGTAGAATATAAATTAATGAATTACTTTTAATTACAAAGTTAAAGGGCAAAGTTTCATGACATTTTTTTTTCAAAGTGAAAATTATAAAGGCATTCGATTATTTACGCAAAAGATCCGTGTCGAGTTTCCAATGCATTAATTACAAAAGTTTTGATTAACAATTTAACATCTGAAGTGGCATATTCATTTTCGAAGACTTCTAATATGCAAGTGCTTTTATTCAAATGACTTATACTTTCTGACCTTTGTGTAAATGAAAATGCGTGAAATATTTTAAAGGGGCTTTGAATGCAATTTGTAAATGCGAATTTTAACTATTCATTACAAAGGTATCTATAATAATATATCCATACGTTTAATGGTAACTTTACAATATTTACATGTTCTATTTAAGAAGATCACAATAAAATAGCAAATTTATTATTTAACCATATTATCAATATTCAAATACAAATGTCTTTAGTCACTAGATGTCTTTCAATGGGTTTTATTATAACTTATTTATATTGTTATTTTACTCGAGTAAACTGTTAATAGACATCTAAATACGAAACACACTATCAATACCTTGTATTAAGCTTTTCAATGGAAAATACAGTTTACTTCAAATGGAAAGAGTTCTGCAAAGAGTGGATATTGACATGAAGTTTTTTCTTGCACGGAAGTATTGTATGATACATACTATTTTAAAAAACAAATACATTCAGATTATACTAAAGTAGTTCTCATCTATTATATTCTTTGTAATGCACTAACCCGTGCTAAGGACAACTTTAAAAACCTATTACGTAATACAGAGAATATTGTAGAGGTTCGAGATTTCACTGATGTCGGTGAGTCGCCCATTAGCTCAGTTGGAAAAAGCGCTGGCACGGATAGCCAGAGGTCGTGGGTTCGAATCCCGGCATGGGTGGAATTTTGTAACGTTTTATAACTTTTATAATTAATAAATAAACTCTGGAACGACTTCAGGTGTGATTTTATTTGTAGATTTAGTAACTTTAAAACAGAAAACTGATAAAAACGGAAAAGCAGGTAAAAAGTCAGATCTGGTCAAAGGGTAAAGTAGTAGTGGATGAAAAATGAGTGAAATCGAAGAATGTGTGACGTACATAATTTAAATATTTGAAAATGATAGATGGAAAAAGAAATAAAAATGGTGTGAAGAGGTTTGCACCGTTACACTACCCGGGGGCAACCGGTAAAAAAAAATATTTTTTAGATATATTTAAAAAAAATATCTAAAAAAAATTTTTTTTTTATAAAAAATATAGTCAAGTTAACTTATATAATTTAAAATTTAAAGTCAAGGTCGAGAGTAAAGTCGATGAAGGTCGGGGATGTGGGATGATAAGTAAATAAATTTAGTTATTCTTAAATATTAAAATAAAATAAAATATAAAAGATGGGCGATGAAAAAAAAATTTAGAAGGTGTGGGGTGATATCTACAATGAATATTTACATTAGGCAGTTCCACTTCTATTCATCATCTACCATTCATCCCTAGCATGCATCATCTGTCATTGTCTTCAACTACAGTAAAGGTGAAGACGTTCCCTCATCATTATAGACAAAATCTATTTTTATTAATTAGATTTATCCAGAAACTGGCCTAAATTAGTAATAGGCTTATTTAGCCAGTTACCACCCGCTGGTATTCGGTAGTGGTAAGGCTATGACAATATCGTCTAAGTAGCAGAATACAGAGTTATCGAAATCGGCCGAGAAAAGATTATCAATAAATCTTTGTTGGGTAGCGGGGGCGTTAGTGAGACCAAAGGGCATAACTTTAAATTGGTACATTCCACGACCTGGAACGTGAAAAGCAGTTTTAGGTCTGTCATCAAGCTTGAGGGGAATATCCCAGAAGACTTTAGCGATATCAATGGATGATAAATATTTGGCATCACGAAGGTTGTCAAGTATATCCGAAATGAAGGGAAGTTTATAAGCATCTTTTTTGGTAATTGAATTTAATTTTCGGCTGTCCACGCAAAAGCGCCATTTGCCATCTTTTTTTGGAGTAATTATGACTGGACTAAGCCAAGGGCTTTCGCAAGGTTCGATCACATCTAGTTTCAACATATCGTCAACTTCTTTGCAGAGAGCTTTCTGTTTTTCTGGTGAGAGTCGATAGCAGCGTTGACGAAGAGGGGGGTGATCGCCTGTATCTATTTGGTGCTCTGCCATATGGGTTTTGCCTAGTGGTAATACTTGAGTGGATATGTTTTTGAATTTTGCCATGATTGCGTCTGCGGTAATTTGTTGACATTCTGAAAGGTGTAGGAATGGATATGTTTGTTATCGGTAGTGATATTAAATGATTTGTTAGTAGAAGAATTGAAGATTCTAATTTTGGAAAGGATATCTGGTCCTAGGTGAAATTGTTTCCAGAAGTCTATCCCTAGAATAAATGATTCGGTGATAGCTGGAATAACATGTGCTGTTATAAGTGAAAACTTGTTGTTGAAATTAATTGGTAGTGTTATCGTGCCGATGGAGCTAATGGATTGGCCGTTTCCTACACTGGCTTTAATTATTTGTTGCTTGTCAATAGTATAGCCTAAGTTTAGGAGAGTTTTATGGGAGTTGTCGCCAAGTATTGTTAGTGAGCTACCGCTATCTAACAGGCCGTTTATGGTTAATTGGTTTACCTGAACTTGAACATACGGGCGTTCCGTATCTACTTTGTTAGAGAATAAAGTAGAAATATTATAGGATTTGAAGAATATGGTAATGGTCTGTAGCCATTCTTTCCAATCCGTTTCGTTAAAATTATTAGTAGGGTAAATACGATACCCCACGTTGGGCGCCAGTGTAACGTTTTATAACTTTTATAATTAATAAATAAACTCTGGAACGACTTCAGGTGTGATTTTATTTGTAGATTTAGTAACTTTAAAACAGAAAACTGATAAAAACGGAAAAGCAGGTAAAAAGTCAGATCTGGTCAAAGGGTAAAGTAGTAGTGGATGAAAAATGAGTGAAATCGAAGAATGTGTGACGTACATAATTTAAATATTTGAAAATGATAGATGGAAAAAGAAATAAAAATGGTGTGAAGAGGTTTGCACCGTTACAATTTTTAGCCTCTAAATAGGTTTTTAAAATAGTTCACATCTAACCCACAAGAGCAATAGAAGGGAAAAATGTGTTTTCTATGTAGACTATAAAGGTCGCACTGAAGGGCACAGGTGTTCTCTCAGAGAGAGAGAGAGAAAAAGAGAAAACATGGGCTTCACCACGCATGCCCACCGCGGATTGGCAATTTCAATCGCTTAGTTTTTGACCTTAGAGACTCAGATTTCCTCGGGATGTCTTCACAATTTTGGGAGAAAATGTAATAAATTTTTAAGGCGTACATATTTATGTACCCCTTAAAAATTTATTTATTGGGGGTGGGCAGCAGCGCCCCCTGCAGTACAATTCCACCGAACTGCTATCCCCAACCCGCATGCCCAGCGTGGGGATTATGGGTACTACCCCCTATGATAGCACAACGTGGCGCTCATTAGGCGAGTGCTATGTCCAGCAGTGGACTAGCATTGCCTGACGACGAAATGTTTAGTAGAAAATTATGAATCTTTAAAATATCGCAAGTAGCATGAAGATAACTTTACGGCTGATATGCTTAGTGAGGTCAATAATCATAGTGTTAAACTGAAAACCTCCAATTTCATTTTAATATTATATTTTTCGTGAAAAGTAAACACGATAGTAAAACATCTTATTAACATTCCAAAGCTTAAATACTTGGACCGATGAGATTAATCATATTTTCAGTTTAAAACTACAACAAACCTTGTTGTTGAATACAATTTTTCGAAACTTCACAATTTTTTTACGTAATAATCACAGTTATAGACACGCTAGCATGTTACAAACGTACATCAAACATACTATACAGAAAAGTCACAAGAATTTTAACATTACATACAATTTATTTAAAGTTCCTTAAGTTTTGCTTTAATGAGTATTTGGGATAGCTTAAATTAATGATTGAAGAAGTGATAACAAGACACTCATTTTAAAATTAAACTTATGAAATAGCAGGAATTACCGTTCCCAGGACTTATTTCACCACTTACAGCATTTAATGCTATCTAGACAGTAACTTCTTCAGTAAACCTACTTTTATCATCTAAGTTTATCACTATGGCATGAGTTCTCGCATGACCTGATCTCACTCCTTTTACCATCTCTCCACTGTTAGGACTAGTTTTTAATTCATTCTTTTCTTTAACACCATTTCTAGCCGTCACTTCAGGAGGTCTTATGTCACTACAGTTTGGCTCACCAGATATTTTGAACACACCGTTTTGTTCTGTTTTTTCTTCTTTGTTTTCTTCTAGTTCGAGTCTTTTCTTGGGAGAATCCGTCGTGACGTCAGTTTGGCTTTGCTCCGCGTGACTGTCGTCGACAGCTTTGATTGGGCTGAAGGTCTTGTGTCTGTACAAGGGAGGGGCTTCAAACGTGATATCTCTTCCGCTGCTGCTAGACTCTTCTGCTGGGGTGACTGTGCACATGAGTCTATCAGCGACGGCGCTGAATACCGTGTTCAGCTTCAAGGGTGCGGAGTGTTCTGATGAAGGAGGTTTCTTGTCGTACTGCACAGCGGCGTCCTGCATCACAGCTATGCGGCGTGCTATGACAGCGCCTGGGCCGCACCGCTCGCGGAGTTTGCCGAGCTGGTTGCACAGTTTTCTAAACTCCTCCTGCGCAGACATATTTTGTTTGTCAGGCTTCAAGAACTTAGTAATTATTTTAAAATTTCGTTGCCATAGGTATAGGGTAGCATGGGGGTCAATGACATTAATAAAAAAGATCTGTTTGTTCGTTTGCAATTGCCCACGCAAATTGTCTGTGTTGGGTGCCACAACAGTGGCAGAATTTTGTTCTACAGGTCTGTCGCCTATTCATATGGACAATAGACCTGTAGAACGAAGGCACCTTCAATAGTTGAGTTATGCTGGGTTGCTCTTTTGACTATACAATATATACGATCTAGCTAATGTACGTCTGTTAGTAGGTCGCCGAATCGGTGACATAGACTTAAACAAAGCTTTAGGTCTCATTTATAAAAACCCGATTCCTCGATCCGTTGGAATGGAGTTCTTATAAATAATTAGTGGTCGGTATTGACTTCACTAGTTAGTGTTGGTTGCCCATGCATACTTCAGACACGACCGTCCGGCTTCCAGTCGAACGACCGACTGCCTAAGTGAGACTGATACGGACACTTCGCTAGCTAACAGTCTGCCGGTGTGCGCAGTGTGTAGTATATACCCTCATCCTCCTCGAGTATCTATCTACATACCCTACGAGACCGTTTATGTTTGGTAAATGGACTTTGGATGTACTATAAACAAAAGAAGAGGAAATAAAATCTAGTTCTTCCTCTTCTTCTTCAAGCTATATTATGTAGTCCACTGCTGAACATAGCCCTCCCCTAATAAGCGCCATAGCGCCCTGTCTTCAGCTTGCCGCATCCAGCATCTGCCGGCAGTTTATCGCAGATCGTCATCCCACCTGGTTGGAGGGCGTCCTACACTACGTAAATCAAAATCATTAAATCTAGCTCTATCTCACCTCGAGCTCCCGCTCTGTCATGTTGTCGCAGAAGTGCGCTGACCGGTTTGTGGTCATCGTGTAAGTGGAGTCGGCGGGCCGCGACCGGAACTTGCCCGCCTTCTCCTTGTCCTTGTCTTTGCCGTGACCCTTGTACACCATGATGGCCTGGTGAAGAGCAAACTAGTTATCGAAGACCTTATACGATAAAAGCCGAAGTCGGGACGCGTTCCCAGACCTTTGAAAATCTGGACGTCCCGCGCATATCGGGACACCTGGCAACTAGTTCCCACGACCATAATCGCGTATCTTCGTCAATATCTTCGTCACGTCAGTATGACAGGTCCCATCTCTTAGCCGAATGTTTCTAACGCTAGTTTTAGCCAACAGGGATTGAGGGATTGGTTGGATCTATTTGTAGCCGGCATGATATTGGTTAAACCTAGTCTCAGCCATTAGGGTTTGGTTGGCCCTAGTTCTAGCCGGAATGATACCAGCTAAACCTAGTTTTACCTGAAAACAATCGGCTTTTTTATTTATTTAACCAAGAGGCAATGGCTACACCTAGTTCTAACCTGTTAAAACTAGGAGTAGCCGCGCTTTGGATTCTAGCCGTAACATGTACATCAAGAAAAATAGCACTAACTTCAAAACTATAGGAAGCAAACACAATGTAATTACTATAAATAAACAAACTTTCGTTCCCAAGATTTAGGCTAGCAAAGGTCAATACACCCTTCATAAAGCATTATATATGTTGCTAAACTAAGATTCCTGAAGATATATTAAGCTTGCCTGAAACGCGGCTCAAAAATGTTTAAGGTACACTTTGTTTGAAGTAAAGCCAGTAAGTACACAAGCGCTCATGGCCTAGGCGAACCGAGTGATTGGAATCAATCCTTTCCCCGCCGCTTTTGTGATGTACGGACGTGTTTTGTGTTAATTAATTATTTTACCTAATAAAGTTTTCAATAAATTATACAAAATATTAGGAGCGCATAAGTTTGAAAGTGACTGTGAGCCACGCTTAGATAGCGGCAGCGACGAGACAGCAACAGGATAAAAAGTGTCTCATTCATCTTCCAAGTAAGTGAATGAAACATCAATGATCTGTACTGTAATGAACGGCTACTATTAAGACGCTATTGGTTAGAGAAGATTTACTCAAATATTCGTGCGTAAAAGTGTGCGCGCCTGATATCCTGTTGATTTTATGTAATATTATTTACAAAAATTAATCTTAAATCGATTACTAAATAATCGAGTTTTACAACGTGATTTCAACGCCATCTTGTTTCGTTCAGTCAAAGAGAATGTGAGCAAAGCAGGGCCTGTACAACCACCGCTATGCCCACAATCTGGGCCTGCTTTATTACAAGATATGCCTCTTAATCATTATGGATCAGAGCCTAATATTCCTAATGCTTTATTGGATGAATCGAAACTAGTTGTTGCTCGCAACTTAAATAAACGCCTGAGGAGAGATGTCAGGGATACTCCCGGATAATCCTACTTACATTCTCAACAGCCAAACGACCTCTTTTTATCAATGATGACAACCCAAAATGAGAAATTGGAAAAATTAATGTCATTGACGGCGGAGATGAAAGAGCAAAATAATGAGATAAAACAGTCCATTGATGATATGCGTGGTAACTACAACGACCTTTTGCAGCGCTTTAATAAGATGGAAGAGGACCGAAAAGCCGATGCATACTATATCCAATCACTGGAAAGTAGGATTGACAACATGGAGCGGCAATAAGGCTTAAAGGCAATATGGCCGCCAATTGTATTTGATCTTTTGTATCTGCCGTTTCTGTTACTATTTTTCCGGTATACAATAAAGAATATTCTTACCTATCTTATCTTAATGCTAATAGCATTATCTCCCAGTTAACCTTCGTGTTTCTGAACAAGAAATATATAGGGTAGCGCTTGCATGAATAAGTACGGAGCTTTTAATTCTATTTCGTCTTTAAAATCAACTAAACTTTAATATGTACACGTAATTTAACTAGTCTTGTAATGTTTCTGCAGTACTTTGAATAAAACATGTTTAAATTGAATTGGAATTTGGTCTCTTGCTGAATAACGACGTTGCCCACAAAATTCACTGTAGGTACGTAGTAGCCACAAATGCAGCGGTTTTGGTTCTCACTGAAAGCTCCTTGAAACTTTAAGCGATTGTATTTGTTGTTCCCATGTTGTAGTCCAAAGTGCCACTTTTGCAATGTAGGTGTTAAAAGACAAGTTTGAGGATGTTTATGTTGGCACCTTGCATTTAAAAGTTTTTAAAGAAGATTAAAATCCGACTTCAAAGGTTGTCACTGTATACTTAAAAAAAATTGAATAAAATTAAAAACAGACTTCAAAACAGTAGAACTAAAATCAGAGAAATAATTTAAACAAATATAACCTTTGAATTCAATGTAGGAAAAAAAGAAGTATAGTTCGCACCCGGTGATAAGTTACAAGATCAGCTCATAGATTATTAAACACCGACAACAAAATAGTTAGTTTTAAAGTCGGTTTTTATTTATATTTCATGGATTTTTTTAATTTAATCTTATGTATATTTTAATAATAAACAGTAATTTAAACGGTTATATAAATTGTATGTTATGCTAAACGAATAGACCTCTAGCTTTCCAAAAGGTAGCAAACATTATTATGACATCGGTAGGAGAACTTTATAAACACCAATATGCGGTGTTTACGAGTGCCACCAATTCAATATATATTATAACTTTTTTCCAATCCTTAATAAATAACTGTTACAATTATTTTTAGAACCTACAGTCTAGGGGCTCTTCTATGCTAGAACCGAGGATCACTAACCTAGGACTTTAGATAGATAGATAGATGGATGGATGGATGGATGGATAGACGGACGGACGGACGGACGGACGGACGGACGGACGGACGGACGGCTTGACGGATGGACGGATGGACGGATGGACGGATGGACGGATGGACGGATGGACGGATGGACGGATGGACGGATGGACGGATGGATGGATGGACGGACGGAGACGGACGGATGGACGGATGGAAGGACGGACGGACGGACGGAAGGACGGACGGACGGACGGATGGACGGACGGACGGAGGGATGGACGGATGGACGGATGGACGGATGGACGGACGGACGGACGGACGGATGGACGGACGGACGAACGGACGGACGGACGGACGGACGGACGGACGGACGGACGGACGGACGGATGGACGTATGGACGGATGGACGGATGGACGGATGGACGGACGGACGGACGGACGGACGGACGGACGGACGGACGGACGGACGGACGGACGGACGGACGGACGGACGGTCGGACGGACGGACGGACGGACGGACGGACGGATGGACGGATGGACGGACGGACGGACGGACGGACGGACGGACGGACGGACGGACGGACGGACGGATGGACGGATGGACGGATGGACGGATGGACGGATGGACGGATGGACGGATGGACGGATGGACGGATGGACGGATGGACGGACGGACGGACGGACGGACGGACGGACGGATGAACGGACGGACGGACGGACGGACGGACGGACGGACGGACGGACGGACGGACGGACGGACGGATGGACGTATGGACGGACGGACGGACGGACGGACGGACGGACGGATGGACGGACGGACGGACGGACGGAGACGGACGGATGGACGGACGGACGGTCGGACCGAAGGACGGACGGACGGACGGACGGACGGACGGACGGTCGGACGGAAGGACGGACGGACGGACGGACGGAAGGACGGACGGACGGACGGATGGACGGACGGACGGACGGATGGACGGACTGATAGATAGATAGGTAGGTAGGTAGGTAGGTAGGTAGGTAGGTAGGTAGGTAGGTAGGTAGGTAGGTAGGTAGGTAGGTAGGTAGGTAGGTAGGTAGGTAGGTAGGTAGGTAGGTAGGTAGGTAGGTAGGTAGGTAGGTAGGTAGGTAGGTAGGTAGGTAGGTAGATAGATAGATAGATAGATAGATAGAAATTACACAGATCTTTCTTAACCTAAGAGTACAGACGGCGGCCTTATTACTAAAAGCGATCTCTTCCAGACAACCTTCGGATGAACTGGACTAATACATTAGAAAAGGAAGAAAAACAGAAACAAAAAAAAACAGAAAACGATAACTTTAAGCGATTGTATTTGTTGTTCTCATTTTGTAGTCCTCCGGGACCATGGCACCTGAAAAAGTGACGAAACGTTGGAAAATTGTAAAAATGTAATAAACGAGCATAAATCCGTATAAAAACAGTTTTAATTAAGAAAACAATAATTTCAGAGGTTCCAAATACATGCCTCAATAACAGTTAATGATTTTTTGCTTGGCTTTCAACTCTTATTCTTGGGCCTAGTTTCTTTCAATAGGTTTTAAAAATCGCTACTATATTGATGATGTATGATGTTCACCTTTTCCAAAGATGCGTTTTAAAAGAAGATATATTTTTTCAATTGGTAGCGCTGGTTAGTACAGCGCAGCGTAATAAAACTGTTATTATACGGATTTTACTCGTTTATGTACATTTTTTACAATTTTCCGACGTTTCGGCACTTTTTCAGGTGCCGCGGTCTCGGATAACCATCGGAGGTCATCCGAGACCTGAAAACATACGAAAATATACGAGTAGAATCCGTATTAAAATTGTTTTTATTACGTCTAGTGCTCGTGTTAACCTTAGAAAATAAAATACCGCGTAGCGTCTAAAGCCCACATTTTGAACTACACGAATGTTTTGAAATATTTATTAATTAAATTTATGTTGTCCACTTTTTCAACATATCATAATTATAAGGGCAGTCATTAAGTCATATCAGAGGCCTTATGGGCGGCTTGACAACTTGACAGTAAGGCCCGCCACTGTATTACACTCCTCCACTAACCCGGTCTTGGCCCCCGTGGTGGAGTATGTCCTAACCTTTCTGCGATGCAGAAAGGTCCCGTGTCCTAGCAGTGGGGACATAAAAAGGGTTGATATAACTTTTTTCAAAGACGCGTTTTAAAATAAGATAATAATAATATTATTATATAATTTTTAATGCACTAACCCGTGCAAAGGACAATTTTAATAACCTATTTAGAGGCTAAAAATTCCACCCATGCCGGGGTTCGAACCCGCGAGCTCTTGCTATCCGTGCCAGCGTTCTTTCCAACTGAGCTAATGAACCAACTTGGGGCTGCAAGTAATGCAAATTACTTCAGCTAGATGTCGCTGCCTGTACGTAATACAGAGAATATTAGAGGTTCGAAATTTCACTGATGCCGGTGAGTCGCCCATTAGCTCAGTTGGAAAGAGCGCTGGCACGGATTGCCAGAGGAAGCTGGTTAGAATCCCGGCATGGGTGGAATTTTTAGCCTCTAAATAGGTTTTTAAAATAATATTAATATATTTACCTATATATATATATATTTTTATTATAATAATAATAAATATACATTGCTAGCGCTGGTTGGCAGTATTGGCAGCTGTGTGGTGTCGGCCTAGAGAATAGCACCAACCCAAATTCTTTCCGCGGGTATCGTAAAACGCGACTAAGGGACTCAAACGTCGGCAGCAGCGCCCACTGCAGTACAATTCTACCAAACTGCGGTCCCAACCCGCATGCCCAGCGTGGGGATTATGGGCATTTCCCTCTAATGATGGCACAACCTTGCGCTCATTAGGGGAGGGCTATGTCCAGCAGTGGACTAATATAGCCTGAAGAAGAAGAAGAAGAAGAAGAAGAGAAGCGCTAGATAGCACTTAGCGTTACCCTTAGGCCCACATTTCGAAGTGCGCGAAATTAACCAGATGACTGTCTTAATTAATTTAGTACTCAAAGTATTATGAAAACTTATCAGTGTTCTATCAAAGGGGCGGCTTTGTAAGCGAGGGAACACGAATTTTCAACCAAAGAAATGAATGAAAGAAAGAATTTTACAAAGAAAGACTTGAAATTCAGGTCAGGATATTCAAGTTGTCCGACAAACTTCGCTGCTCAGAAATAATTTGTTAAATAAACCTGTTCCGAAGCTCTATAGTTTCCTTTACGGAATGAAGGATGTTCATCCTACAAGGGTTTTTTTTAAATCTCACTATGAGGTCACTGTGGCGCATCGTGAGGTGACTGTGCAGCATCATGAAGTCAATGTACCGCACGACTCAGTGGGAGCAGTAGCAGCAGAGCGGTTGAACTGTGACTTCTCGATCGTGAGTTCTGAGTGCTTAGTGCGAGTTTTTTTACTACTCGATCGCGTTAACGTAAACTCATATTTCTATGGCATCGAGGAAGCGCCACCTAGCGACAAGTATGGAAATTAAAATTGCTGAGTGCGAGTTGTAATGGTTTACGTTGAGAAGTGAACACGTTTACCAGCCAAAACACGAACAAACGCGAGTGCGAGTTGTACTGTGACAACGTTTTGCCAGTTCGAACGGTTAACTTACTCATACTCACTACTCAATGCTCGATTAACGCGGTAGTAAAGTTATTCGATTGGATCTGTCAAACTCGCACTAAGCACTCTGGTATGTACCGACGACTTGTAAAGTTATAGTACCTAGCAATTTCATCTAGATATGTACAAATATAGAATATATATTATTAAATATACCTAAAATAATTCATAGTATAATATATATTTAGCCTAATTATCAACCTTATATTACATACATAAATTCTGTTAGCACATACTATGTTACTAGAGTTAAGCAAAAGAAGTCTTTGAATAAATTGAAACTGTAAAATCTTAATAATCTACTCTAAAATCCTTATCTAATTTTGACTAAGTATTTCTTCTTCCGTTTGTTTCGAATGCCTAAATAGGTTTTTAAATTTGTTCCTTAGCACGGGTTAGTGCATTAAAAATAAAAATAGTGTAAAACATGCTTGTTATCTTTTTCTTTTAAATAAAACATTTTGTGTTTTGTACTTGCTAACAGTGAAGGGTAAAATCATAAAGAAACCCTGGTGTCAGAAGTGCTAACATAGGTCTGCGTTTGTACAATGGTCTAACTATGAGGTTGAGGTTTGACGGCCTCGGTGGCGGAGCGGTTTGGCACGCTGACTGTAAAACCGAAGGTCTCGGGTTCGATCCCCAGCCGGGTCATACTAAGAAACGAACTTTTCTAGTTTGTCTCGGGTCTTGGATGTTCTCTATGTATTTATTGTATGAAATCTGTCGTCGAGTTAGCACCTATACCACAAGTCATTTAGTTGTACTCAGTACAGGGCTAACGAGATCTGTGTAATATGTCCATGAATATTTATTTGTTTATTTATAAGTGCGGAATTCTCTGGTCTAACTAATTAACGACTCACTGCACAAAATTTTGCTCATACGTTTCGAGAACATTGCAGTCGCAGTCAGTCTTGTAATAATAATAATCTTTATTGACACAAAACACATACAAAATAAAATTACATCATGTTACAATATAGTAAGACATTAATTAGAGTTACATACATTTGTGATGTTGTTACATACATTTGTCGAAGCGCTCGTGGCCTAGGCGAACCGAGTGATTGGAATCAATCACTTGGTTAAGCAACAACAGGCGCGGTCAGGTACGGGATGGGTGAGCGTCCCGTGACTACCGCTAGTGGCATTTTTCCGAGCGCTTCCGTGCTTCGCAAGGCACGTTAAGCCGTTGGTGCCGGCTGTCATATAATGGCAGTCGTTAAGCCATGTCAGAGGCCCTATGGGCGGCTTGATAACTTCTGACAGTAAGGCCCGCCACTGTCTTACAATCCTCCACCAACCCGGACTTGGCCCCCGTGGTGGAGTATGGCCTAACATTCCTGCGATGCAGGAAGAGACCCGTGCCCCAGCAGTGGGGACATACAAGGGTTGATAACGAACATTTGTGATGCGTGCTCCTGATACCCTATACTAGGAAAAATCCTGTATTACAGGTATCAGTGCCCTCCCAATAATGAGTAAACAATTTTGTAACGTGTGAAATAAAAATGGCTGACAAGATGTGAGAATAACTAAATTTTTAAATAAATTCTTGAAATTTCATAACTCCACAGTGTTAAACAACAAGCGTTTATCTTTATATAACAGTATTTTAGGTACTCGTAACCTTTGTGTGCTTGTGTGTGTTTTGTGTGTGTATGTACATGTTTAAGTTTGTATGTGTGGCTTTCTTGCAAGACACCAGTTTTTAGTGGCTTGGTTCGCAGAACGATGTCAGCCCCATATCGTACATTACCTCATACATTATCATAATCAGTCGGTGTCAGTCTTCCAGTCACTGCCCACCGCTTTGCGAATGTCGTCGCTCCACATAGTACAGTGCTACACAAGAAATAAGTCTCGCGGATGTACCTGCGCAGATGACCAAATTTTGGATGTGCGGCAAGTTGATCGACCATTTAGATAGTTTCATTTTATGGCAGTTAAAATTAAATTAGCGACGAACAGGAAATACATACCTAAAAGGTATAGTACAAAACAATCGGCAGCTACTAGATCCCTAAGAATTAGATATGTAAGCTTTATTAAGTTTCATTACGTGTGGCATTGTAACAAAAACATAAGGATCGATTCGACACTCCGTAAACCACAAGTACTTACCAAGCCTATTTCTCAGGGATAAGCCATTTTAACATAAGATAGCAAAACAGTCCGTCCGGGCCCACTCATTGTGATTGTTACCCTTGTTACCCATATTAGCGTGAGCGAAATATGTAGCGCTACTGCGGCAATCAATTCTGCACCTTAACAGTATCGGTTAAGGATCATGTTGAATGTACTTATAGCTTCGGGTACTTTCGTTCCACTTCTTCCTAGTCTGCACGAATGTAGATTCCCGAAGGGACTTTTATGATGTGTAGTACTGTAACAAGGCTTCCTACACTGCGTTTGCCGATTTGCTGTCTCCATTCAAGCAGCAGTCTACCTCAACGGTTATCGGTCCTGCAGATATTACCCACCCACTGTCACTTCAGCTGTTTAGTACCAGTATTGAAATACATACCGTAACTTTAATGCAGACTGCCCCATTGGACTAGCCGTTAAGGCACATTACCAAGGTCCTGGGTTCGATTCGATTCATTTGTACAAGTGGCTTCAGTCTAGGTGTTGTGGTGGGTGTTTTCATGTTTGTCCTTGAAAAAACACCTAATAATTAACTTTTGTAATTTTTGCCGAGGGTAATAAACTAACAGTTGATGCTTTCAAAAAGACGCCTATCACCTCAGTCATCCGAGACCACGGCACCTGTAAAAGTGCCGAAACGTCGGAAAATTGTAAAAATATAATAAACGATTGAAATCCATATTAAAACAGTTTTAATTATGTCGAGTACTCGTGTTAACGTTAGAAAATAAATTACAGCTTTTTAACAAGTATCAATGAGAAGGGTTATGGGGTTTTTTTTTCCTTTTATGCATATGTAGGAAATTCTAAACACGATGAAAGCTCTATCTCTGTCCTTTAAATATATTGGCAAAGTTTTATTTGCTATGAGAAAATATCAAAATGGTTACCTATTTTAATTGTTAAATATGGCATTTTTTATGCTATAATATTTTACGGAAATACCGATGGTTTTAAAAATATTATTTAACTTTTCATTTAGCCCATTATCGCCCCATTGCAGGGCACAAGTCTTCTCTCTGAGAGAGTATGGGCTTAATTGCCACGCGTGCCCACCGCGGATTGGCAATTTTAAGCGCTGAGGTATTTGAACACCTCAGACACTCAGAAATAAAAATAATATAAGATAAGATCAGAATATTTTTACTGTACATAGATTGCCCTCTGCATCAACTTAATGAGATGAATTATACAGTGTCCGGTGGCATCTTCACTCACACTAGATGGGCGAAGGGACTACTCGGATACTGTAGTACCTGGGACATGGTTTCAGATGGTTTGGCTTGCTCGGCACCTATACCATCCATCATATATTTTTATTGTAAACCAGGAAAAAGACCAACATAAAATTAACTTCATTGTAACTACGACACACTAACCAAACCAAATTTTTTTTCAAAAATTGGGCTCTAATAGCTCAATTGGGTGCTATCAGCGCCTTAACAACCCATTATTTGCTAAGGTCAGAGCAAGGTGCGCCAATAACCGCTAACAAGCTGGAGGTAGCCCAGCGGAAATAGGCAATAATCGTATTACTCTATTGCAGCTACGAGAATAGCTCTTGACCTTGACTTCCTGGAGGTTAGGCGATGTGTCTATTGAAAACTTCGATCCGCTAAGGGTAAGAAAGGAACGCAAAATTTTGCTTACGTTTAAGACATAAAATTTTAAAAATAAAAATTATTAAGATGACATAGATGTGAACCGAAAGTGAACCGTTTGTTCAGGTTCACTGGTAAAAATAGAAGTACCACAAGGATATATTTTAGGACCGTTCCTTTTACACGTGTAAATGATTGGTCATTTATTATTATTTGCAAACGGCACATTACTTATTTTTAAACTTAAGAAACAACAAAATAATCTTGGAGATGATAATTATGATCTCTCATATTATATTAGATTGGGTCAAGTAAACAACCTACTTCTTAATGCTGCTTAAGAAATCCATGACTTGGAATAGTGGCGATAAGTTTTGATCATCGGAATCATACTGTACATACTGCTCGTAGAGTTTAAAGTTTTAGTCTCAATCCTTGTCCCATAACAATCTAGATTTTATTTGGCATGGACATCTATGTTTAATTTGAAATTTTTATTCAGTCAAAATTTCTGTTTATAGTAAGTTAAATAGATTTGATTCCCTCAATAATCAAATGGGTTCAAATATTAATATTTTATTTGAATAAGTTTTAGGCATAGTTTAATTTTTTTTAATTACGTATTTTTATAGTAAGAAAGATTGCAAATAAATACCTGCGTAAATATTTGGAAGAATAAAAAATAAATAAAAAAAAACAATGAAGTAACTTAAAAAACCTATTTAGAGGCTAAAAGTTTCACCCATGCCGGGATTCGAACCCGCGACCTCTGGCTATCCGTGCCAGAGGTCGCGGGTTCGAACCCCGGCATGGGTGATTTTTTTAGCCTCTAAATAGGTTTTTTAAATTTGTCCTTAGCACGGGTTAGGGCATTGAAAATAAATATAGTAAAATGAAGTAACTGTAAAAAAACTTAAATTTATGTGAAATTACAAATAAGAGTCAATATTTACCTTACTCCCGAATATGAAAAGCAGCAGCAATGTGACAGTGAGCTGCGTGTGGCAGAAGAAGATGATGTACAGGAGGTCCGGGTTAGCTGGTGACTGCAGGAATAACCTGTCAAAAAAAAAATTACGTAATTATACTCTAGCTTAGTCCGAGATGCTTATTCACTATGGCATCTCGGACTAAGCTCTTCGTATAATTACAATAGAACTTCACTTAAGGTAAGTTCGTTTAATTTAGTAATTATACGAAGAGCTTAGTCCGAGATGCCATAGTGAATAAGCATCTCGGACTAAGCTCTTCGTATAACGACAATAGAACTTCACTTAAGGTAAGTTCGTTTAATTTAGTAATTATACGAAGAGCTTAGTCCGAGATGCCATAGTGAATAAGCATCTCGGACTAAGCTCTTCGTATAATTACAATAGAACTTCACTTAAGGTAAGTTCGTTTAATTTAGTAATTATACGAAGAGCTTAGTCCGAGATGCCATAGTGAATAAGCATCTCGGACTAAGCTCTTCGTATAATTACAATAGAACTTCACTTAAGGTAAGTTCGTTTAATTTAGTAATTATACGAAGAGCTTAGTCCGAGATGCCATAGTGAATAAGCATCTCGGACTAAGCTCTTCGTATAATTACAATAGAACTTCACTTAAGGTAAGTTCGTTTAATTTAGTAAATATATTGGGTATATCTTGTACAAGAAATATAATACAGACATATAATATTATAATCTTAAAATAAAAACACCAGAAATGTAGGACATTGTAAATGTAATTATCTTTTAAATAATAATACGTTATGTATGACATTATAAATAATATATCAATTAAATTTAATTTAATTTTTCGCACGCTTATAGAGGTGAATTGTAAAGAAACTTATAAATATCTTATCAGCTGTTAACCATGTACGAGATTTCGTGCAAATAAATAATTTAAATTTCTTTTCATTTCATTTCATTTACTTGAAATGAAATGAAAAATCAAGTTCCTATAGTTTAGCCCCTTTTGTTTAGGTTTCGAGGAAGCGCTCGTGGCCTAGGCGAACCGAGTGATTGGAATCAATCACGTGGTTAAGCAACACAGGCGCGGTCAGGTACGGGATGGGTGAGAGTCCCGTGACTACCGCTAGTGGCATTTTTCCGAGCGCTTCCGTGCTTCGCAAGGCACGTTAAGCCGTTGGTGCCGGCTGTCATATAATGGCAGTCGTTAAGCCATGTCAGAGGCCTTATGGGCGGCTTGATAACTTCTGACAGTAAGGCCCGCCACTGTCTTACAATCCTCCACCAACCCGGACTTGGCCCCGTGGTGGAGTATGGCCTAACCTTCCTGCGATGTAGGAAGAGACCCGTGCCCCAGCAGTGGGGACATATAAGGGTTGATAACGTGTTTAGGTTTAAATTATTATGAAAACAATTATTAACATAGTTTATTCTGTTTCAGTAATTAAGCTACAACGTCATTTTGAAACCGTTACCGATATTTTGATGTAAGTACTTTTCACTATATGAAACAGTTTTAATAACGATTTAACAATTAAAGTATTGTATGCAACAAGGCCTTACTTTGCGGAAATCCATATTAGCATTAAAATGTGAAAATTACTTCTAAAATAAACTACGAAAAAACTGAATTTTTTTAGCGGAGGTGGTACTTTTTTGAAGTACTTTTTCTTGAAGTACTTATCACATTTTAATGCAAGTAAAATATTTGTTACTACAATATTTGCAAATATTCGTGACTTGACTTTTGGTTAAAGTTGCAGGAAGTTCCGAAAGGTCAACAAAATTTTCCATTTAAGACTTTTGGCGCTAATCGTTTGTACCTAGAGACCAATTGAAAAATAATAATATCATCTTAAATAACACATCTTTAAAAAAGTGAACATCATACATTGTAATAATTATAGTAGCACTTTTTAGAACTTACTAGCAAAAATATTGGTCACACAATCTAGGACGTTAAAGCATTTTTCCAAAAACGACAATGTTCAGCGGTAATCGCTTAAAGTCCTGGTTGTTGGTTCTAGTTTCTAGAATGTAGATTTTAAAAATACTTATCAAGTTGTTAAGATTATTAATGTTTAATTTAAAAAAAAAGGAACCTATTATAAAACAAGTTTACATGCTCACTGAACGAATTCATAAGGGCCACGATGTACATATTATTTAACTCCCAGAGGAATAATGTAATAAGCACCTCAGAAAAGCACAATTTAAAACTATGCTTAAGCGTTTTGTGTGAAGTAGTTTGTAGACATAAAATATTGTCGATAATTTTAGTTGTGTAGAAGGTAATGTTAATTAAGTAAGTTACAAAGAATTGTTACCAAGAGCTTGCTGATAAACTGCATTAGCAGTTTGGCAAACTTATGATGTTGTAATCTTGCATTGTTTTCAGTGAATAAATATATTTAGATAAATAGTAGTAACTAAGAACTGTTAAATGTTTACTTCACTATTGCCTTAGGTTTAGTCCTGTCATAGTACTCGTAAATGTGTGGCCTATTTAGTCCTAAGTTACACTTACACACAAATACTTACACTTGTAACACATAATATTTATATACAAATATAATACACAATACTAATATATTTCTACATAATTATAGTATATATAAGTTATACACATATACATGTAAATACATACATATTATTATAAGAAACCGCGTATTATACATAATGCCTACCTTCTGGTCGAGTGTCGATATATCGATAAGTCTATCGATACAACCATTTATCGATCTCCTGACCGCACTAATAAAACCGGCTGTACGGCGCGGCTGCGCCTGCGCCTGCGCCCTGTGCCGAGGTCAAACCAGTCACTATTGATATGCGACGCGGAACGCACGCTTGGCGCTCTCGCTATTTGCTTACGCGGCTTTCATTGCTTTTACTTAATCTAATCATATCTCTGCTTGTTTCCTTTTTCCGTGCTTTCCTATGAACTATATTTCTGCCTATAAACTATATCTGTGCTTTGCTTGTGTCTCCGGCTCTTCCGTGCCTTCTGAGTTGGGTTCTTGCGTCTACTGGACAATACAACGATAAAACTGTAAGTGCAGTGTTTTTTATTGAAGACAACACCCGGTAGGCACCTACGACATCTTCATATAACCCAAAGCTGTAAGTAGATCATATTAAATAAACTCGCTGATGCCCGCGACTTCGTCTGCGCAGGATTAGTATTTCGAAGAGCATAATTATATATAGCGTGGCGTAAAAAAGACCTAACATTATGACATTAAATTTATCACTTATAATTTTTTAAATTTATCACTTATAATTTTTAAAATTTATCACTTATAATTTTTAAAATATATAACAGCCTGTTGGCCCCCGTGATGGAGTATGGCCTAACCTTCCTGCCTTGACGGCCTCTGTGGCGCAGCTGTAGCGCATCTGCCTACCATGCAAGAGGTCCCGGGTTCGATCCCCGGCTGGGAAAAAAACCCCAGGTCTTGGATGTTTACATGTTTGTGATGTCGTTGTTTCTGGTTCCCACGACACAGGGTATCCTAGTGTGGGGCCAGAAGCAATGTATGTGCCTGTATGTAATTGTTATGTTATGTTATAAGAAGAGAGCAGTGGGGACATACAAGGGTTGACATCGATAATTAGCAGTCAGCCGCTGCCCACTGCTATATACGTATAGGCAATTTTTTCCAAATGCCAAATCTAAATCTCACAGTTGTTCCTAATTGTTGTTATCAAAATCTTAATTCCATTTCATGTCGTTCAACCCAAGTTCTATACTGTCTACAGTAAAGTCTTTGTCTACCGGTAAAGTCATTATCGAATGTACTAACTTAAGAAGCGAAGTCTTTAAGCTCCACAGCTTCTAAGGAGCTTGTAAACACCGAAATTACAACATCAGTAATTTACACACCTTCTTTGAGGGAACCTGCCTAAATGGACACATTTAGAGCTTTAAGGTCCGTTTCCACGCTACGTCTTAATGTTCAGTTTGGTAGCAAGTTGTACTATTTAAGCTATGGTAGCGGTGGTAGAGCGTCGGCTTCAAATTCGGGAGATCTTGGGTTCCCGGCACGTAACAATGGCTTTGTTATAACATATTTTAAACTTTCGCGACTTGAAAACTTTGTTAGAATATTTTCGGGGCTTAATAGCGTAGTCTTCTCGTGACCACGATGACTGTAACGTCGTCGAAACGTCCAGGTAAATTAACAATAAATTACTACGCGATTAAGCCCCGAAAATGTTCTAACAATGGCTTCGCTGTCTAAGTTACGTGCATTTGTGGAGTTATAGTAGAAATAGCACTCGCAAAGGTGAGGGTTAACATCGTGAGGAAACCTGCGTGTCTGAGGTTTGCGCATAACTCAGCGCTTGAAATGCCTTTCCGCGGTGGGCACGCGTGGTAATAAAGCCCAGGGTTATTGCTACTCTAACGTCACAAACGTACATAACTAATAAATCAAAGTCTAAAAACAAAACAAAAATCAAACAAGCCTATCAAAAAATCAAAGTACATGCCCGCACTGGGTAACGAACCTGGGTCTCTCGTTTCCGAGTCCATTGTTCTACCCACTAGGCTACCACCGCTATAATAATCAAATATTTATTTATTTTATTAAAGGGTGAAGAGAGGGATAAAAGCGGACATCGACATTTAACATAACATTTACATACAGGCACATACATTGGTTCTGACCCCACACTAGGATACCTTGTGTCGTGGGAACCATAAACAACGACAACACAAACATCCAAGACCTGGGCTTTTTTTTTTGTTCCCAGCCAGGATTCGAACCCGGGACCTCTTGCATCGTTGGCAGACGCGCTACCGCTACGCCACAGAGGTCGTCTTTATTCGTCGTTTTTATTTAAAAATAAAAACGCTTTAATAAAATCTATTGTTATTTTTTTGTAATATTGTCTACCTTAGTTAGCGGTCCGTATAAGTGTGCGATGCACACCGCACTCTCATTCTTAACACACATCCTGCCCGTGCAAATAAAAGCCTATGCAAATAACAAAATTTATATATTTTATATCAATTTATATATTTTGTGCTATTTTAAACCAAACAGGTTTCCGAGAGCAGCTAAATTGTAAGAAACATTTGTTATTTTACATATTTCATTATTTATTGCACTAAAACAAATTTGTACAAGCTCGCCTTTGTACAAATTTGTTTTAGTGCAATAAATAATGTTCATTCATTCAAAATAGTGTAAATGTACCTTAAGATAATAAGGTACAGGACTGTTAGTGGGGGCTCAAATAGCCGTGAATAAAGGCCGTAGGCGCCAGGAGTGTTGGTACGCACTGCAGACAAATAAACACTGTTTGTAGACGGACAGAGCGATTTATACACAGCGTTTCATCTGTTCCAGCTTTTTTCTGTTTCATCCGAGTTTATTACTTCTGTTATCCATTTTAAAAACCTATTTACAGGCTACGAATTCCACCCATGCCGGGGCCCGAACCCGCGACCTCTGGCTAACCGTGCCAGCGCTCTCCTAACTGAGCCAATGGGTGACTCACCGGCATCAGTGAAATTTCCAACCTCTTTGCAATACTCTCTGTATTACGTACAGGCAGCGACATCTGGCTGAAGTAAGTAATGGCATGGGTGGAATTTTTAGCCTCTAAATAGGTTTTTTAAAATTGTCCTTACACAGGGGTGCATTTAAAAGAATATTATCTCATTATTAAAATTTTATATATTTGGGTAGATATCTATCTTGGTAGGATTTTGTTATCTGTGTAAGTGTATTAAGTATGTAGTGTATGTCGTGCACCCGTTGTAGACCAGTACCACATCTCCACTTCGACTCTCCAAGGTTTGCTGGAAGATATCCCTTACAGAGATAAGCCCGCCTTCGTACATGTATTCTCTTGCATTCTATTTATTTTATGTGTTTTTCGTGTGGAATTAAGTATAAAGTAAGTAAGTAATAATCTGTTATCCATCCCTTGCAAAATAATAATAATAAAGATTTGTATCTGTCAAATCTGTCCGCGGACGTACTTAGTGTTGTGTATCGGCCCGCTGCGAAAAACTAAAAGTGACTAGTTAAAGTGACCCACAATAATTGACTGTACTCGCCAATGAGGGATTTTTATGACAGCTATTAAAAAAAAAAATAGTTCTAAAAGCTACGATGAGATGGCGCTGAATCGCAAGGGATTACCTTTTTTTGTTTGTTATTGCTTGCCACAGGTAAAAACTTTATTGCTGTTTTGCGATCTCATCGACTGGAAGGAATCTTATCTGTGATCAACTGATCAACGTCAACTGATCAACCATGATTTTAGGACGAAAATCAAATAACAATAGTGCAAGAGCAAAAAAAAAAGAGGGAGGAAATCCCACGTGATCTGTGGACTGTGGACCACAGAATAAACTGGAAAGTGGCTTATTCTATTAAAAAAACAAAAACCCTTACTTGAAAACGCCATCTACTGACTAATTAGGAACTACTTTTCTTAGCTGTCAGAAAAATCCCTCATTCAGTCTACCCGGGACCACGGCAACTGCAACGCTGCCGAAACATCGAAAATGAAGGCAATTAAGTTTAACATAATAAATAATCACAATTAGACCCGTTCGTCAGAAGCGCTCGGGGCCTAGCCGAACCGAGTGATTGGAATCAATCACTTGAGTTAAGCAACAACAGGCGCGGTCAGGTGCAGGGTGAGTGACCGTCCCGTGACTACCGCTAGTGGCATTTTTTCCGAGCGCTTCCGTTCTTCGCAAGGCACGTTAAGACGTTGGTGCCGGCTGCCATGTTATGGCAATCGTTAAGCCATGTCATAGGCCTTATGGGCGGCTTGATAATTTCTGACGGTAAGGCCCGACACTGTCTTACAATCCTCCACCAACCCGGACTTGGCCCCCGTGGTGGAGTATGGCCTAACCTTCCTGCGAAGCAGGCCGAGACCCGTGCCCCAGCAGTGGGAACATACATGGGTTGATATCGAATCGATATTGAGACCCGTTTAATATATAACTGTGTAAAATTATTGCGGTTTTAGTACACAAACAAGACGCCTGCTCTCAATAACACTTCACCAATACGTATAGGAGATACAAATCGAGGCTTATCAGAGCAAAACGAAGGTAGATAATAGAGGCTACGTCGATCTATTAATCTGTGCCTAAGCTCCCATTGTCCGAAACGACACTATTGTTGGTCCGATGTGGATAAAAGCCCTCGCACAGACTATAACTAGTCCGAAACTAGCAAGGCTAATGGGATTAGGTAAATGGTTGAGACTGAAGTAGGAAAACAATTCACTTTGAACAATTGTAACAATTTACCTATAGTTGTGTTAGAAGCAAAGGGAATGCGGGCAAATACATATTACAATATAACATGCAGTCTATTTATTCTTACTTGTCCAATTTAGTAAACAAGATTCTACCCGTAAACTGTAACTTTTTAGTCCATAACTGCCATATTTCTATACATGAAGTAACTTGGAACACTCTTTTAGATAATACGCTGCCAATAGGCTATTTGACAGTGTGAAAAATAAAGTATTATTTATACATATTCGTAAAAAGAATATTTTTTTAAACCGGCCTATGCCATTTTAACCGAAAAAAATCGAATGATTTAACCAAAAAATCAAGATAAAACTTTATCATTTCGTATCTGCATCAATTTTATTGAAAACGGCCTGGATTGGTCGAATCTATTGTGACGTCACAATTCAACAACCTGTACTGTCATCGCTAGGGGTGTGAATTGAATTGTCAAATTGTGACGTCACTAATTCCTGTGCGACGCCATATTGCCAAAGAGAGCGTTTTGGCGGCGTATTTTAAAAGTGAATTTTTGTTTGCTTTTCTATGAATAAATACGGGAAAGATTTTAGAATTATCACTTTCTGAAGGCTCATTTAACACTGACGAACATCTGAGATGGTTTTCAGAAACTTGTCAAATAGCCTATTTCATAAACATAGTTCATGATATACTATTTTTATTTTTAATGCACTAACCCGTGCTAAGGACCATTTTAAAAACCTATTTAGAGGCTAAAAATTCCACCCATGCCGGGATTCGAACACGTGACCTCTGGCTATCCGTGCCAGCGCTCTATCCAACTGAGTTAATGGGCGACTCCCCGGCATCAGTGAAATTTCGAACCTCTTTACACTATTCTCTGTATTACGTACAGGCAGTGACATCTGGCTGAAGTCGATTGCATCACTTACAGCCCCGACTACCTACTTTGCAGTTAGGTTTTAACATCGGAATGATATCGCTGTACCCACATGTTTATACTATTTTTATTTTTAATGCACTAACCCGTGCTAAGGAAAATTTTAAAAATCCTATTTAGAAGCTAAAAATTCCACCCATGCCGGGATTCGAACCCGCGACCTCTGGCTATCCGTGCCAGCGCTCTATGGGCATCTAATCGCTCTTTAGGCATCTAATCTCAATTTTAAGGTTAGAAGACGCTAAACGCTTCTGGCATAGCGGAACCGAGTGATTGGAAACAATCACTCGGGTTGAACAACAACAGGCACAATCAGGTACTGGATGGGTGACCATCCCATGACTGTCGCTAATGGCATTTTTTAAGAGCGCTTCCGTGCTTTGCAAGGCACGTTAAGCTGGTAGTGCCGGCTGTCATATAATGGCGGTCGTTGAACCATCAGGGCCTTATGGGCGGCTTGATAACTTCTGACAGTAAGGCCCGCCACTGTCTTACAGTCCTCCACCAACCCGGACTTGGCCCCGTGGTGGAGTACGGCCTAACCTTCCTGCGATGCAAGAGAGACATGCGAGGATATCGACTCAAAAGTAACAGTCTAAATAGATGCCATTTCAGATTTAATTACATAACCACGCCCTTCAAGACCATCTAGGTTTCAGCGTGTACGTAAACATTATGGAATGTTGCGTTGGTTTGGACATGTGGAGAGGATGAAGGAAGAAAGATGGACGAAACAAATATATATTGCGAATGTGAGTGGAAGGGTTGGTAAGGGTTGTCCCAGGCGGACATACACATGGGGTGCGATGCCAGATAACCTTCACGTGTACCCCTCCGCTTTCCGTTCCATCTGATTCTATGAACCAGGTGGAGGGGCAAGTGGTGGGGTCGGTGCACCCTGAGCGTTAGTCAGTAAGTTGTTAACGGAACTTACTGGCTAACGGCGAATAATCTGGCGGGAGGGGTCGCGTGGGCCCTGTTTCACTTTGTGGAGCGGGACCCAGGCGACCAACCGATTGAAGGACCGACTGGGGGGGGCGCCGCTGCGCGAAAGCGCGCGCGCCTCGTACCAGTCGGACCAGAGTGGCCGTGGGCGGAGGGTCGGGGGACCCTCTGCCTCCATCACGGCGGGAGGGGTCGCGTGGGCCCTGTTTCACTTTGTGGAGCGGGACCCAGGCGACCAACCGAATGAAGGACCGACTGGGGGGGGCGCCGCTGCGCGAAAGCGCGCGCGCGCATCGTACCAGTCGGACCAGAGTGGCCGCCGGGACGCGGAGGGTCGGGGGACCCTCTGCCTCCATCATGGCGGGCCGGAAGGCGCCCTTGCGTGTTCCGAGGGTGCCTTCTGGCACGGAGGGGGCCCGCGCGGTCGCTCACCGCCTTCTCTGCTTTCAGAGAAGTGCTGGTGGGCGACGTGACGGGCCTCGAGTGTGGGGCGTGTGGGGGCCAACAGTTGACATTGGCCCCCATGCGCCCCAACGAGGAGGTGCGCCGCCCTCCTCTAATCCCATTGGACCACACAACAATGGGATGGAGGGGGCGGCGCGTTGGGGCGTGTGGTGGCCAAGGGGTTCGCACTTGGCCACTATGCGCTCCAACGAAGAGATGCGGCGTTCCCTCGCCCCGTCGTTCGGTCCGATGCGATGGGGCAGGGGCGCCGCCGAAGGAGTGCCCGAAAGGGCGCCCGCAGACGGGGTCGCGGAAGTGTGCGTAAGCGTCCCCGTGGCCCCGTCCTTTGCGGTGCGGAGGAACACCCCAGGAGTTTTAGTCGGTATACCGCCCTTTTCAGGGCGGGGAGTCCGACATTACCACTGTGCTCCCCCGAGCCGGTGGTACCCGTAATTGGGGTTTCTCCTGGGTGAAAAAAAAAAAAAAAAAAAAAGGCGGACATACATCGACCTAATAGGGGATGTATTAGTGTAAAGTTCAAGAGACGGTTGAACTTTGTATAATTTTGGATCTCATAAGATACAATTAATATTGCAAAAATAAAGCATAAATTCTAAATAATATAAACGTGTTTTATTTTAATTAGAGATTTGTAAGACAATTATATTTTTGTAGTGTCAGATGATAGGTTGGCACACAAGTTATTTAATACCTTTTTAAGTATGCATGGCAAACCACTGAACCATAGAGTTGGTATGCCGTACCTACTTCTCAATAAGACTTATGAACGTTGATGAAGCGAAGGTGATCTGTCAGGATCGTGGCAAGTGGCAGCCCCTGGTCTCTGCCTACCCCTCTGGGATACAGGCATGAGGTTATGTATTTATGTATGTGTCCGATTCATTTGATAAATTCTATGTAAGGCAGTGCAAAATAAACGATCATAGCGAGAGGACGTTTTTCATTCAACAAGCCGATCTGTTAATACAATTAGAACCTTACTACAAGGCATTATGGTCCAAACGACCCGGATTAAGGAATAGATCGGCTAGCGGACTCGGCAACTCGCGAATACAATAGGAACCGCATTCCTTAGATAAGAGACTTGTTTACGTCGTTCGGATGTGCAGTTTTAAGACAATTTTGTGAACAGTAATTTAATTACGTTGTAGAACTGAATGTGATTGTGATGAAAAGTGAACTTTTTCTGTGATTAATTTACAATGGCAGTATTAACTGAAGAACAAAGTGGCTATTTGAATACATTGGAAGACACCGCTGTTATAATACAAAAGGCGCAAATTAATTTAAAAAAATGCCCAAAGCAAAGACTAACGGAAGGTTACATCCGTACAAGAATAAAAACTATTGACGATTATTGGAATATATTCAAACAGGCTCATGTGAATCTTACAAAGTGTACACCTCGAGAACAACGGGGAGAAATGCAGTATTTCCTCAATGAAGAATACTTCAAGTTCGAAGAAATGTACCTCGGGTTACAAGCAGATTTAACCGACCTTCTGACTCAATTACAACAGCCACAATACAAGCCACGAACTTCAGATGAAACAACTACGTCACCTCAGTATCAATTGTCGTTCGCCACACTACCGAAAATACAATTACCTACATTTTCGGGAAGGTATGAAGATTGGCCTACCTATCAGGACTTATTCACAGCACTTGTTCATAACACGAATTTGGAAAATGTTCAAAAGTTATATTACTTAAAAACAAGCGTTGCTGGTGAGGCGGAGATGTTGTTGCGTCAAATTCAGATCACGGAAAATAATTATAAACAAGCATGGGAGATACTCAAAGAGCGTTTCGGTAACAAAAAAATGATCGTGAATTCTCATCTGAAAAGACTATTTGGGCAAAAAAAGGTAACCAGTCAGTCAGCGAGTCAAATAAAATCACTGCTGGATACAACTACAGAATGCTTACACAGCCTGAATAACTTGGATATACCTACTAGTTCTTGGGATCCTGTGATAGTATTTCTTGTCACACAGAAATTAGACACAGAGTCATTAAAGGACTGGGAAGAACATGCACACAAGGAGGATTACGATCAAATATCTACATGGAAGGAATTGCAACAATTTCTCCAGAGTAAGTTCCGTACACTCGAATTAATTGCTCCACCATCCACATCACCGAGAGATAAGCCCCAGACACACAAGACATTCCATGCTACCACCGAATATAGTGAAAGTGATACATGTCAAACTGCACATGCGAAAGTCAGCTCATCGACGTTATGTATTTATTGCAAGGGTGATCACTACTTATACAATTGCAAGGACTTTGCAAAACAAACCGTAGATCAGAGGCAGGAATTTGTAAAGAACAACAACTTATGTTACAACTGTCTCATACCAAATCATAACGTGTACAGATGTAAACAAAGAACAACATGTCGAATCTGCAGAAGAAAACACCATTCTCTTTTGCACCGAGCGCGAGAGACAACACAAGGCACCAATACACGACCAGAACCAACATCAACGGTGTCGCCTCTGGAGTCGGAGAAGAAACACAAATACCTCTGAAACATTTAGTCGAAATGTCAATTTCATCAATATGGAATAAAAACGCAGCTATAAAAGTCAAGGCTTACGTTCTGAAGACAATCTCGACTAAATTACCATCCAGAAACCTTACGATGGACTGGCAAGAACTCCAAACATTAAACTTGGCTGACCCTACGTATTACACACCAGGCAAAATAGACATGCTGCTTGGTGCTGACGTTTTCTGCAAGATAATTGAAGAAGGCTTGATGAAAATGCCCGATGGCGTAGTGGCACAGAAAACAGTGTTGGGGTGGATACTTTCCGGTGAACAAGAGGATAAAGAAATGAGAAACGATCACAATTTGACAACGTTACATATCACGAGACAAGTTGTAGAAGACAATGATATGTTACGGAGGTTCTGGGAGATAGAAACAGACTTATACAAAAAGAGAAACTTGATGACAAAAGAAGAAGAAAGGTGTGAGGAGATTTACAAAAACAGTACTAAAAGAGATGAAACTGGAAGATACATAGTACATTTACCGCTGAAACAAGATATAAAAGAGACTGTGGAGAAATGTGGAGAAACTAAACAACAAGCTATATTAAGATTCAACCAGTTAGAAAGGAGGTTTCAAAGAAATCAAGAGCTGAAGACAGAATACACAAAGGTTATACACGAGTACATGGAGATGGGTCATATGAAAGAGTCACCAACAACAGATAACGATATTGCAATATATCTACCCCATCATGCTGTAATCCGCGAAGACAAAGACACAACTAAGGTTCGAGTCGTATACGATGCTTCTGCAAAGGGTTCTAATGGTCAATCACTAAACGACGCCATGATGATTGGACCAGTATTGCAACCAGACCTTCGAAGTCTCATAACGAAATGGCGAAAGCATCGGATATGTGTAGTCGGAGACATAAAAAAGATGTATCGAATGGTCAGGATGATAGAGGAACACACAAACTTACAACGCATTGTATGGCGCGATAACTCAGACGATAACCTTAAAGACTACAACCTCACCACTGTAACATTTGGTACAGCAGCTGCACCCTATCTTGCTGTACGAACGTTAAACCAATTGGCCGATGATGAATCTCACAAATATCCTTACACTGCACCAGTGATCAAACACTCATTCTATATGGATGACTTAATGACAGGAAATGAAAATATAGAGAAGACAAAGACGATGTGTGCAGAAATCAAAGCAATATTGAAGAGCGGAGGATTTGAAATGCAAAAGTGGTCGAGCAATTCTGAAGAAGTTTTAGATTTTTTACAAGGAGAAGGTAAAATAAAAGAGATAAAGCTAGACAAGATTGTACGAATTCTTGGATTGGCATGGGACAGAAAAGACGATAACTTTAAAATCACAGTGAATTTACCAGAGATGAGATGTCCTATAACAAAGAGGTCAATTCTATCAGACGTTGCTCGCCTTTTCGATCCTTTTGGATGGCTGTCACCAGTCATCATAACAGCTAAGATGCTAATTCAAAAACTGTGGAAATGCGAATTAGATTGGGATGCCGAGCTGCCTCATGAATTGAGTGCAGAATGGAAAACATACAGGCAGCAGTTGATTCACCTACACGACACTACTCTGCCACGCTGGCTGAAAACCACATCCAATAACTACGAGAAAGTAGAACTTCATGGGTTTGCAGATGCTTCCTCTCAAGCATATGCAGCTGTGACTTACCTTAAGGTAATTGAGGGAGACAACGTTCACATCACGATGATTGCATCTCGAACTAAAGTTGCACCGATAAAACAGCTGTCAATACCTAAATTAGAACTCTGTGCCGCAGCACTACTAGCAGAACTTATCAATGACATCATGGATCCGTTGACTATTTCCAAGGACAAGGTATTTGCCTGGACTGATTCAACTGTAGTCTTATCCTGGCTACAGTCATCTTCACGCAGTTGGCGAACCTTCGTAGCCAACAGAATCACAGACATCACCCGAATCGTCGACGGCAACCGGTGGCATCATGTTCAGTCTGCCGATAATCCCGCAGATATCGCAACTAGAGGCATTAAAGCAAGCGAGGTATCTGCATGTAAGATTTGGTGGACTGGTCCGGAATGGTTAAAGCAAGACAAAATACCGTTTGACAGCTGTGAAATCCCAAAAACAGATTTGGAATTGAAGGTCACCTTTCACACAGCTTCAGAAGAAGAAACACCAATTTGGGAAAGATTCTCATCAATATCAAGAATGAAAAGAGTACTAGCATACTGTAGAAGAATGTTAAGGAAAAATGAAACAGAAACAAGAGAGAAATACTTGGTTTCGAATGAAATGGAGAAAGTGTTAGAGGAATGTATTAAGTATTATCAGAACCTAGTGTACGAAAGAGAAGTGGAAGAGTTACGAAAAGACGGAAAAGTGAAGAAAAGAAGTTCCCTTATCACACTTTCACCCTTTTTAGATGTGAAAGGTATACTGAGGGTGGGAGGCCGTCTACAAAACGCAAAGATCGCAGAAACCACAAAACACCCTATCGTCATTCCAAAGGGTAAACACGTCTCTAAATTGCTAATACAGGAAGCACACATTAAAACTCTTCATGGTGGCATTCAAGTGATGATGGCTTATTTAAGAAGCAAGTACTGGGTGATTGGCCTAAAAGCTGGCGTCAGAAGATGCATACACAACTGCAAGATTTGTATTGTCGACAAGGCCAAGATAAAGAACCAGTTCATGGGTCAGTTGCCAGCCATGAGAGTCAATCAACACAGAGCTTTTAAGAACAGCGGCGTTGATTACGCTGGACCTGTATTAATACGAATGTCTAAGGGGCGCGGACACCATGCTTCCAAAGGGTATATATGCCTATTCGTATGCATGTCTACTCGTGCAATCAGCAAAGAGACACTTGTCAAGGGTAAATAAGGACACAAAACTGACGTACGAGGAAATGTCTACCCTTCTGACGCAGATAGAGGCATGTCTCAACTCACGGCCTCTCTGCCAAATAGATAATTCTACCGAAACACCACTGACACCAGGACATTTCTTAGTAGGAGAACCTTTAATAAGCGTACCTGATCAAGACTATCAATCTACAAGGGTTAGTCTGCTTGCAAGATGGCAAGTTATTCAAAGAATGACTGCAGATTTCTGGCGGAGATGGCAAACAGAGTATCTAAACACGCTGCAACAGAGATATAAATGGCAAGTGGCAGTTCCATCGCCAGCAATTGGAGACCTTGTCATTGTTAAAAATGAAGAAATGCCTCCAACAAAATGGTTACTTGGACGAATCAAATATCTTCACCCCGGTGAAGACAATCTTGTGCGAGTAGTGACCGTACAGTGCAAAGGAAACCACGAACTGAAAAGACCTTTGTATAAGATAATCCCACTGCCTAAAGAACCTGAAAATTAGTTAGTCACGGTGGGCGGTTATGCAAGTATGAGATTTACAGTTAATATATTATTCTTGTGCATGTTTACGTACTAGTGTCAAGTGTGATATCTAAAACAATTCGTGCATGTGTGAATATTTTTGTTAAATAGTTTTCAATAGTTCAATAGTTTGGATTCCGTTCATATTTTGCAGGTCATAGTAATTTAAAAAATGTACAGTCCATTGCTAATGAAATTAAAGTTTTGCTATCTATTGAAGTATTTAAAAACAATTGTTTTTGGTGGGCGGAATGTCCGATTCATTTGATAAATTCTATGTAAGGCAGTGCAAAATAAACGATCATAGCGAGAGGACGTTTTTCATTCAACAAGCCGATCTGTTAATACAATTAGAACCTTACTACAAGGCAGTATGTATGCCTAAACATTATGATCGAACAAAAGAAAATACCGCAGCCTTATATACCGCTGCCGGCAACGAAACAGGCAAAAGTTTCCGTGTACCTTTTCAGCTGTTTCATAAAGAAATAGACAGACAGGCGCGATGTATTCCCTGCGGTAAACAAATACAACAGAATATTATTTCCTCGCTGTGTTGAGAATCGAGATAGAACGATTGTTTTTGCTCGGCCTTGCGTGTGAGTTCTCTCGATATGTGCATACATACATACATAACCTCACGCCTGTATCCCAGAGGGGTAGACAGAGACCAGGGACTACCACTCGCCACGATCCTGACAGATCACCTTCGCTTCATCATAAGTTCATAAGTCGTTGCATGCACGCACGCCGGTTCCGGGTACTTTTTATCTTCCCCTTTGCTAATACATCCCCTATTTGATCAATGTATGTCCGCTTGGGATGTCCCTTACCAGCCTTTCCACTTACATTCGCTATTTAAATTTGTTTCGTCAATGTTTCTTCCTTCATCCTCTCCACATGTCCAAACTAACGCAATATTTCTATCACAATTCTAGTCACTACATCCTCATTCTGTCTACAAAGTCCTCTAATCAGACTATATATCGCCGTCGTCGTCGTCGTCAGGCTGTACTAGTCCAATGCTGGACATAGCCCTCTCCTATTGAGTGCCATAGCACCCTGTCTTCAGCTTGCCGCATCCAGCATCTGCCGGCAGTATTTCGCAGATCGTCATCCCTCCTGGTCGGAGGGCGTCCTACACTACGTTTGCCGAGTCGCGGTCTTCACTCAAGAACACGTTTATTCCAACGGTTGTCGGTTCTTTGCGACATATGGCCAGCCCACTGCCACTTCAGCTTGCTGATTCTCTGAGCTATGTCCCCAATGCTGGAGCACGGGTCTCTTCCTGCAGCGCAGGAAGGTTAAGCTATACTCCACCATGGGGGAAAGTTCGGGTTGGAGCACATAAGGCCTCTGACATAGATTAGAGACTGCCTTACATGACAGTGGGCACCCACGGCTTAACGTGCCTTGCAAAGCACGGAAGCGCTCGGAAAAATCCCACTAGCGGTAGTAACGGGACGTTCACCCATCTAGCAGCTGACCGAGCCTGTTTTTATTTAACTCGAGTGATTGATTGATTTACGAGCCATATTAAGAAGCATATTGTATAGTTAGAGCGCTTCGTCACTGAACTGCTTTACAGTATAATTTTTTATCCTAAAAGAAAGGTCAAGATAACTAATTTGGAGCAAGTAAAATCAGGTTGTTCCTTACGGTAAGCCGCTCACAAAACTTGCTAAACTATTTACATTTTGCGCGGGTACTTTAACAAGCGGCTTGTTTGTTTCATACTAAATCAAAAAGTTCTGTAACACGGAATGCACTTTAACAACGGAAGTTTAAAGGCCTCTACTCCGGAGAAGCAACTGTTCAGACTATTACTGATGATTCGAGTATATTACTCTCTTTCTTTCAAGTCGATTTAGAAGATAATTTTAGGTCATGTCCCTTTACGTCACAATTAGGGTATGTTTCACAATCTGCAAATAAAGTACCGGATAAGCTATCCGCAAACAGGGCTGCCGTTTGTTCTAAATTTCAATAAATATTTACATTTAAATAAATAAATATTCCTTTAAATAAATATTCATGTATTACGTGTGTTTTTAGGGTTCCGTACCTCAAAAGGAAAAAACGGAACCCCTATAGGATCACTTTGTTGTCCGTCTGTCCGTCCGTCCGTCTGTCAAGACCCTTTTTCTCAGGAACGCGTGGAGGTATGAAGCTGAAATTTATATCAATTACTCAGGTCTACTGTCCCTTGAAGCTGTGAAAAAATCAAACTTCTAGCCAACGCAATCAAAAGATACAGCCGTTTATGCCGCAAATTTTCGACACTTGCAAGGGAATCAAAACCTACAGGGTGCTTCCCGTGAACTCAGAATCTTGAAATTTGGTACGAAGCAACGTCTTATAGCATAGATAAAGGAAAAATTACGAAAACCATAAATTTTTAGTTACATCACATAATATTTTTTTTTTTAATAATTTTAAACTTACTACCCATTTCCTCATAAACGCGTAGAGGTATTAAATTGAAATTCATACCAAATACTCAGGTCTATAATACAGGTTTGTACGGAACCCTCGGTGCGCGAGTCTGACTCGCACTTGGCCGGTTTTTTTATGGCTTTAAATTTAGAACAAACGGCAGCCCTGGTTGCGGATAGCTTATCCGGAACTTTATTTGCAGATTGTGAAACAGGCCCTTAATGTAACTTTGTGTATGTTTATAATAAATTGCTTGTATTATATGTAGTGGTTTATGTTCTGTATCTTTATTATTTTTAAGTTTAAGTACATATCTATATCAATATTCATATTTGCACCAACTACCCGTCTCACTATTAGTTAAGCAACTCTCTATCGTAGGTTGTCTGGAAGAACTTGCTCCAGGCCGCCAATTGTACTGTATCTTTATAACTATTTTATATTTGTTTTTTCCTGGTGTGTAATAAAGAATATTCTTATCTTATCCCGGCTGGAGACAAAAAAATAACCCCAGGTCATGGATGTTTACATGTTTGTGATGTCGTTGTTTCTGGTTCCCACGACACAGGGTATTATAGTGTGGGGCAAGAAGCAATGTATGTGCCTGTATGTAAATGTTATGTTATGTTATCGTTTGGGTTTTGATGAAGATTTTTTTATCAAAAATGGGCTTACTTTTGACCTCCGCCAAGCCCGAAGGTTAAGATGAGGTTAAGGATAGACCGAGTTTGCACAGAAGAAAACTATTCACACGCGTCGTAACGAGGTTCAGGTTTTAAGTGTTCGGAAAAACGGACGACGGCAAGGTGTTCCACACCTTCGATATGAACCCTTGTATGTCCCCACTGGGGGGTCACGGGTTTTTTACCGCACCGCAGGAAGGTAACGCCTTACTCCACGGTAGTCAAGTCCGGGTTGGTAATGTAAGACAATGGCAGGCCTTGCTGGAAGAAGTTATATAGCCGCCCGTAAGGCCTTCGATATGGTTTAACGACTGCCATTACATGACAACCGGCACCAACGACTTAACTTGCTTTGCGAAGCACGAAAGCGCTCGAAAAATGCCACTAGCGGTAGTCACGGGACGGTCACAAACCCAGCACCTGACCGCGCCTGTTGTTGCTTAACTCAAGTGATTGATTCAAATCACTCGGTTCGACTAGGCCACGAGCGCTTCACACTTTGGCTGTGCGCATTATGAAGGATCATAAGAAACGCTTAGTGCAATGGCTCGGAATGTCAACCAAGTCCGGATAGTAACCCGCAGTACGTCTGGTGTTCCAATGATGTTTTTTTAGACCGGGTTTGTCACGGCGACTGTTACGGCTGAGGAGTTCTGCTACGATTCTGCTGTTAACTTCAAGGTTAAGAGTTTATACTCCAGTACCTAAATTTATCGACCTGTAGTGGCAGTTCCCACCCAGAAAGGGAGAAATCACCCCCATGAAGCCTGGTCAGCCAGGGCTTGTGGAAGGCCAATTTATTCTGGAGAAGAACGATTACAAATACATGAATTTTAAAGAAAAGCAAACGAATTTTTATCAATTCAATTTAATTTAATTCTGCGTAAATAATTTATGTGAAAATATGTTGATCTAATTTTCAATTCATTCAATTAATATGATGATAATTGCTCCGACCGATTTCGGCCATGGCGACCACTTTGACCCCCAATCAGATATGTGGCGCTGGTGCGCTCGAAGATGGCTTATGTAGCCTATCTTCGCGGCGAAACTCCGTGCACACTGAGGGCACGTGGGAATGCTGTTCACATAGTTGTATGTTATGGCAGCAGGTGGGCGAGACTTTAACTGGTCGCGTTTGGTATCAAGGTCAGCTTTGCGCTGAACCTCGAACTCACGTACTTGGCTGTTCACGACCCTGCGCCATTCTGGCCGTTGTGCTGCCAAACGTTCCCAGCGGGAGGGCTCTATGTTGCATCTCTTCATGTGTCGCTTTTGGACATCAATTAATATAATAAATAATAATAAATATTCATGGACATATTACACAGATCTCGTTAGCACTTTACTAAGTAAAACTAAATGACTTTTGTTATAGGTGCTAATTCGAAGATAGATTTAATACAATAAATACATAGATAACATTTAAGACCCGAGACAAACAAGAAAAGTTAGTTTCCCAGTTTGACCCGGCCTGGGATCGAACCCGAGACCTTCGGTTTTACAGCAGCGTGCCAAACCGCTGCGCCACCGAGGAAGTCAAATACTGTCAAATATTTCTTTTCAATTTACGCATGTATGTAATTCAGTATTATTTTAAAGAATGTAATAAAGGCTTCTGGGGTAAAACGATGGGCTTGGAATAGAGAGAACCAGGTTCGATTCCCAGTGCGGGTAGGTACCAATGACTTTGTTATTTAACTTACGTACATTTGTGTTATATTTACAGTAGCAATACCACTCGCTAACGCTAAAGGAAAACATCGTGAGGAAACCTGAGTGTCTGAGGAATTCAAATACCTTAGCGCTTGAAATTGCCAATCTGCGGCACGCGTGGTAATTGTGTTTTCCGAATAATAAGTTTTTCCGAACTTCCAGCACATGTTCGAAGCCCATTTAAGTTTGCCACACCTACGTTGGTCACTCTTAGTCCAGTACATTGCCGGGTTTACTGCCGTATCGTGTATGGCTAATTGTCTGTGTGTTTCACTTTTCATATATGCTACTGTTTTGTTTATGCTTTCTTCGTGCTGTGACTTGCAACTAGATTTCTATGGCTTTACTTTGTATACGTATGTGTCGTCGTCGTCGTCAGGCTATACTAGACCACTGCTGGACATAGCCCTCCCCTAAAGTGCGCCACGTTGTGCTACCATAAGGGGTAATGCCCATAATCCCCATGCTGGGCATGCGGATTGGGGATCGCAGTTCGGTGGAATTGTACTGCAGGGGGTGCTGCTGCCCACCCCCCGGTTTGTGTATGTATTGTTTTATGTAAATAAATGATTTATCTATCTATCTAATTAAGCCCATATTGACTTTCTCTGAGAAAAGGATTGTGTCCTGTAGTGGGGCGTATAGGCAGCATTAAATACGTGTACAAAATAAGCAACAACCGCTAACAAAAATAAAGCAAATCAGCCTAACAAATAGCTCCAATTTCTCTTTTAGTACACGCTGCGCTTTAGCAGACAGGACTTCGTGAAACTACAAAAACGAACTTTCCGCAAAGAAGGAAAAAAGTCTTCAATGATATATTGCGCAAGTTCGCTCGGAATTTATTGTTTCAGAATGTACTTTACTTATCCGCAGGGTAAAGAAGTAGTGAAAGGAATAAAGTTATGATTTAGTTCTTTTAGAGACAGCCCGTAGGCATACCGATTTCGTTTATTGAAAAGCTGCTCGTTGAATCAACTCGCGACCGCGGTCTTAGGCCCTTTGCCCATTGCGGTTTCTTGAAAAGCTGTTCGTTGAATCAACTCGCGACCGCGATCTTAGGCCCTTTGCCTATTGCGGTGTATCGAAATCTGTTTGTTGAATTAACTCGCGACCGGGGGGCCCTTTGCCCATTTCGGTTTATTGAAAAGCTGTTCGTTGAATCAACCGCGATCGTGGGCTTAGGTCTTTCGCCCATTTTGGTTTCTTAAAAAGCTGTTCGTTTAACTGGCGACCGTGGTTTTAGGCTCTTTGCCCATTGCAGCCAATTGTACCATATTTTTTTTATAATTTTTGTTATTGTAATTTTTGTATACACTAAGGTATATTCTACCTATCTACATTTAACTATTTACTTGACAAAACAGTTCAAAGTCTTTCTGGTTGTGTTCTCTATCTATCTATCTATCAATCATTTTTAATTTCTAATTACATATAGCCAGTTCTCAAACCACCAAGATTTCATACTTCGTTTAGGTATATCGCTAAACGCTTAAATTGTTTGTTCGTAATTAATTTTCACTATTACAATATCATAATTCAGGGCTGATTTGCCACTCAAATTTCGTAGTTGAGTTGAGCAGTCTTAGCTTGAGTTAAATTGAGTAATTCGAGTCGCACATAATTATCACGATGGTGATGTCGAAACGATCACAGCTGTGGCTGGGCCTCTACTCTGTGAGTAATAATTGACAACAATTAATTTTTTTAGCATACGTATTTTACTGTCTTAAAGGAAACAGGATACGAAATAAAACAGGATACGAAATAAAACGACCCATATTTTTTTACTTTCGGAAATTCGATGATTTTCATTCATAATTTTCTGTTTAAATTTCGTCTTATTCTAAAAGGACGTAACCGCCAAATGACGTCACACATACGGCTTAATCATACTAACCTTGTCGCCTTTTAAACAACCATTGGAATTAAGGAAAGGAAAAGTAATTTCTCCGACATGACATTTGAATGAAATTGAAAATGACATCTGTCATTCATTTTTAATATTAGCCGACGGTATGCTTATTTTTAATATTAGCTCATTCCATCGTATGTGTGACGTCATCATCACACAATTTTCGGTTTTTATTTATTTTCTTTAAAGTTAAGCATTAATAAAAATTCTAAATATTTATTACGTAATCAAGATAGCAAAATTAAGAAACGGTATTTTTAGTTTTGCGTGTTGCGAAATATGAAATGTTCTCAATTGTCATCACATCACATAACCCTAATAACATCACATCACACTTCACGCTTCACATCACATCACACTATAATATTATAAATGCGAAAGTTTGTGAGTGTGTATGTTTGTTACTTCTTCACGTGTAAACGGCTGGAGTGATTTTAATAAAATTTGGTTTTGAGTTAGCTGATACCCTGGATTAACACATCGGCTACGCTTTATTGCGAGAAAATGTCTTATTTCCTAGTGAACCGCGGGTAACACCGCGGGGCCAGCTACGCGTAGTATAATATTATAAAGGCTAAAGTTTGTGAGTGTGTTTGTAACTGCTTCACGTCTAAACGGCTAGAGCGATTTTTATAAAACTTGGTATAGATTTAGGTGATACCGTGGACTAACACGTAGGTTAAGTGTTACTGCGGGAAAATACCTTAGTTCCACGGGAAAATCGATAAACCGCAGTCACACCGCGGGACATTCTTATGTTAAATTGTTCGCGTTCATTCATTATTCTGGGTCGTTCCGGTGCCGTCGCTCGTGCCGCTCGCTCGCTACTAATTTTATCCAGCCATCTGCATACACATTCGCACGGTGACATACGCGCGTGATAAGTGCTCGAATTCTCGTGAAGTGATAGACATTTTGGTGACCAAGAAACTTTATCAGCTCAAAGAACAATATATTGACAATATTAGACTATAAGTGAACAGTGCAGGAGTGTTCTCCGTACGCTGGACGCATCAGCTCATCCATCACCGCTCATCGTCTGCCCAACAGCTAAAGCGAGCCATCATCCACCATCACCAAGTAAGTCCATTCACTTCACCTCCTATTCCGCTCTCTCAACCAGCCCATCGTGAGGTAGACCTAGCCGACACTGGCTAACTACCATATATCTTATCTTACTATAATTCAGTGATCCAATTTAAGCCTTAAGGCGTTTGTTAAATAGAACAGCTATCACTGGTGACACCCTGGAATAACACATAGGCTACGTGTTACTGTGGGAAAATATCTTGGAAAAATCTATAAACCGTGGATAGCACAGCGGGGCACAGCTAGTATGACTAATATAATATGTAATATATGTATACATAATATATTATACTATTTTTATTTTTAATGCACTAACCCGTGCTAAGGACAAATTTAAAAACCTATTTAGAGGCTAAAAATTTCACCCATGCCGGGATTCGAACCCGCAACCTCTGGCTATCCGTTCCAGCTGGCACGGAAAATTTTAGCCTCTAAATAGATTTTACATAATATATGTGAAAGTTTGAAGATGTTTGTTACTCAATCACACAATAACGACTGAACAGAGTAATACGAAACTTAGTACACATTATAAACAAAGCTCTAAATTGAGACATAGCTCACTTGATATCTTGGTAATGCATTCTCGTGGGTTAATATTTTTTTATTATCATAACTTTTTTCCAAGCCAAACTCTACGATATTTATTTATTGCGTTGCCATGGCAACAAGAATCGTTTGAACGGATTCTGTGGCAGTACAAAATGTGCCGGAACAGGTAGTATAAACTAATAGGTACAATATATTTTAAGTGTATTTTAATCCCGGCACGTAGCAATGACTTTGTATTCTGATTTACGTATATTTGTGTAATTGTAATAGGCAGCAATACCAGTCGCTAACGTGAAGGAAAGTAATGTGACAAAACCTTAGGGTCTAAGGCACATTCACAAGCCTCCGCACGCGAAGGCCTGCGCTCTGCAGTGGGGACATATTATGTACTAGCTATGCCCCGCGGTTTATTAGGGAAAATAAATTATATAATAAGGGAGTGAAAGGGGTTGCAAAATTTTGTTTATTGAATGTTTTCCCGAATTGGACCTAGGAAGCTGAAATATTGCACAGAGGGTCCATACATAATGTAAGCAAGGAATAAGACCGTTTTTTTATTATTTAATCCCTAAGGGGGCGAAAAGGGTTTCTAAAATTTGTTTGGGAGAAAAAGTTGTCTAATTTTCTTAAAACTTAAAATAAATACTTTCAACACAATTGATTGAATACGTGTTTCGCCGTTTTTTCTAAATTCAGCCCTTAACAGTAACATATATTTTCCCGTAGTAAAACTTGGCCAATCTGTTAGTCCAGGGTATCAGCTAACTCCATTCCAAATTTTATTAAAATGGCGTAAAGAAACACCTACAAACATACACACAAACTTTCACCTTTATAATATTAGTGTGAGGAGTTCCATAAAAATACAAATTTAAATATTCCGAGTAGCAGCCTAAAACTCGATTCAAGTTATATTCAACTAAGTTTGTTAATTTCGCAATTAGCAACCTGTCTATTAAGATGGTAACTTTTGATGCCCATTCAGATTGACTGGTACATGTTCCAGTCGATTTGAATAATAAAACTTTTGAACAATAATAGAATTTGAAGATGTCTCGAGACTGCTTCAAACCTTGATAAATGAAAACCAATTCATGATGTAAGTTATTGACATTATCAACATTCTACTCGCAGTCAATCTTCGTCTCATGTTAACATTTATTGAAAAATAACACACACACACACACATACACACACACTCACGCTTGTAGGGGAAGGTGGTGACCAGAGTGCTTAGTGCGAGTTTGACAGATCCAATCGAATAACTTTACTACCAACTTTACTATCGAGCATTGAGTAGTGAGTATGAGTAAGTTAACCGTTCGAACTGGCAAAACGCTGTCCCAGTACAACTGGTACTCGCGTTTATTCGTGTTTTGGCTGGTAAACGTGTTCACTTCTCAACGTAAACCTTTACAACTCGCACTCAGCAATTTTAATTTCCATACTTGTCGCTAGGTGGCGCTTCCTCGATGCCATAGAAATATGAGTTTACGTTAACGCGATCGAGTAGTTAAAAAACTCGCACTAAGCACTCAGGGTCTACTACCTGACAGATCTCTTCCGCATCATCAACATTCACGCCGGTTTCGGAAACATCAAAATATCGTATCCTCAAATTCCGGGATAAAGAGTTTCAAGTTTATTACTATTAGGTATTTAACTAATATCCCGATGAAACTCGTACCGCTACAGAATCCGTTAATACAACTCTTTTAAAACAAATATCTTAGCTTGAAAATAGGGTACAGTAACAATAAAACAAAATAAGGAACACGTTACCGAAATATTAAGTATCATAAGGTCTCAATTCATGTTTAGAATAGAAGTTTGATTTGGAACGCGTTCCATGACTTGACAGTTGTCAGATGAGTTGGAACATTCACCTCTTGTTTTTTGGTTGGGAAACGTGAATTTGTATGGCAATTAGATTGCCGGGCTTATATCTTCGTGTGGAGTGCGAAATAAGTACCGGGACGGTTCGCGTAATAACAGTTTTGCTGTTTTGGGCGACGGATCGCCCAAAACAGTGAACACATTTTGGTGATAAAACTCGGTGTCGTGAAAGTGCACTGCAGGTAGGTAGCTTTATAGGGAAAGAGCTCTTGGGGATAGACGGGGAAGTCTAGGGATCCCCAAACCTCAGTACACCCATCCCGAACGGCGCCGGCTGCCAAGTCGAGAGGCGTCAGATTTCAGACGCGGGCAGATTTTGTAAGTGTATTGTTATTTCAATAGTTTTTAGTTTAGTTTTAAGTGGGTCCTTTACCCAACAATTCAGATCTGTCAGATCAGCATATCTTATTTAACTGCATGTCAAGTTTCATTTGACTCCGTGTAGTCATTATTTCGTGATTGAGAAACAAACATCCAAGCGTCTTCACAGACTTTCCCATTTATAATATTCGTTCGTTATCGTTATCAACCCTTGTTGTCCCCACTGCTGGGGCACGGGTCTCTTCCTGTATCGTAAGAAGGTAAGGTCATACTCCATCACGGGGGCCAAGTCCGGGTTGGTAAAGAATTGTAAGACAGTGGCGGGCCTTACTGTCAGAAGTTATCAAGCCGCCCATAAGGCCTCTGACATGGCTTAACGACTGCCATTATATGACAGCCGGCACCAACGGCTTAACGTGCCTTGAGAAGCACGGAAATAATATATTTAGGGTATATATTTTTATTACATAAAATAATAATAGGAATAATAATGTAAATTACTTCGTTTGTATTTTACTTTATTCACTATACTATGTAAATGTTATTGAAAATTGTTGCAAATTTTAATTGCATGAAAGTATTTAGATTCTTATATTGTTATGGACTTATATAAATATACTTGAGAAATTTAAATGACTTCACAATGGAGAATCTTCCGAAATGAGAGAAAAGGAAATTGTATCCGTGCCAGGCAGCCTGGCACGGATAGTTAGAGGTTGCGGGTTCAAATCCCGGGATGGGTGAAATTTTTAGCCTCTAATTAGGTTTTTAAATTTGACATTGTAGACAAAAAGTCTACAATTTCCTTTTCTCTCATTTCGGAAGATTCTCCATTGCCAGGCAGCCTGGCACGGATAGCCAGAGGTTGCGGGTTCGAATCCCGGCATGGGTGAAATTTTTAGCCTCTAATTAGGTTTTTAAATTTGTTCCTTAGTGCATTGAAATAAAAATAGTATTACAATGTCAAAGCTGAAATTTCCCTTACAGTAATTTCCTTTTCTTGAACTAAAACTTTCGTAAGCACAACACATTGTTGACTTTTTGTCCGGATCCAGTTGTTGTGTCGGAAGAGTCCGACCAGGTTTCGCTCCGATTCAGGTAGGACTCTTCGATATAACAACACCCGTAAGTAGATCCGGACAAAAAGCCTAAAATGTGTTGTGCTTACGAAAGATTTAGTTCAAGAAAAGGAAATTACTGTAAGGGAAATTTCAGCTGAAGTAAGTCCGCCTTTGTACGTTATTCTTAGCACGCTGTATGTTATTTAAGTTGCTATTATGAAACGCGGTTCAAAAAATGTGTTAAGTACACTGTGTGCGAAAAGGGTTACTATAACATAGAGGACTGTTTGGATGACTATGACGTCTGGAATTAAAGCCAGTACAATGCATCAATAATTTCTATGTTTTATAATAGTTATGTAAACTCTGTTAATTAGGGTCTTTAAAAAGACTAAGTCGGGAGTTTTTTGTCCATTTTTTCTCCAAAATGATCTAAATTTGAAATGGATGCATAGTTTGAATTGTAACGTTCTTTAAAACACAGTTTCTGTGCAACTTTGAATAAAACCTTTTCATTTCATTTCATATGGTTTTATTGTGCTATAAAGTGTAACAAACTTACAAGCATAGTTATATTATTTTTATTGCTTTAACCCGTGCTGAGGACAATTTATCTGTCAATAAAATACAGAATATTATAAAGAGGTTTGAAATTTCACTGATGCCGGCACTTGCCCATTAGCTCAGTTTCGAGAGCGCTGGTACGGTTAGCCAGAGGTCGCGAGTTCGAGTCCCGGCATGAGCGGAATTATTAGCCTCTAAACAGGTTTTTAAAACGAGCAAAGATGCTGCCCATATAAAAAATACGAAAGATTCCAAAAAAAAGGTAAAATAAACATGCAAAAACTCATTAAAAGATGGTAAAGGTGAAATTTACAAACGCATACGGTTTTATTCGCAAACAACTCTGATAAATTAAAAAATTCACGGTCGGCTTGCGAGCAACGAATTCAGCGCACAAATTTTGTGCATCGAGAGTAATTTTCTTTATGATTAAGTTTTACTGTAGAATTTTTTAATGATTCGCGATACTCATACATAGTTCTATATTAAACGGGTCTAATCGCGATTATTTATTAGGTATTGTACTCGCCACTTCAGTCTTCCCGAGACCACGGCAACTGTAAGGCTGTTTGTCCACCGCCGCCGTAACCGTCACGTCACCGAGAACGAGATGACGGCGCCGAAGTAGCGGTACATACATTTACTTAAGCCGCGTGTCCACCGCACATCCGTCACCTGAGCGCCGTCATCCCGGCCGCCGAGATTGCGAGTAGATTGGCGTGACCGCTAGAACGTGGCCCGAGATTTTGTCGGGCCGATGTGCCGGCAATACAAAACACGTATGAACTTGTCCATACACTGCCGTCACCGTCGCACCGTACACGAGCTCAGTTATTATTTTGTCTGTCAATTATCATAATATATCATTGTAATAAAAATGGCCAAAAAATTTATTCATTAATAGAAGTTATAGAAAGTAAAGAATGTTTGGAACAGTTGGAACAAACTAAACCATCGGTCATCGGTCGCGGTGGACAAAAGAACGCCGTCACGTCGTATTAAACTCGGCCCGAAATAATGTCGTTCTCGGTGACGTCCCGGTGACGGTAGCTGTGGGCCCTTACGCTGCCGAAACGTCGGAATATAAAATAATTACGTTTTACCTAATAAACAATCGCGATTTGACTCGTTTAGTATATAACTAAGTTTAACTGTATTTCGGCGTTTACGAATTCTAAAAGCATGGTCTCTTAGCAGTTCTGACACCGAACAAAATTATATCTGTCAAAGATAATTTTGTTCCGTGAATGGGTTATAGTTTTAAAATATTCCTTGTCTATAATCAAACTTTATAGATTACTACCTGACCCAGCGAACTTCGTACCGCCTAACAGTCGGTTCTTTCATTTTTATCTTCGTAAAAACCATCCTCGTACTTCAAGGAATATTCTAAAAAAGAATTAGCGAAATCGGTTCATGCTCTCGAGATTTGCGCTTACCAACACATTCAGGGATTCATTTTTATATTATAAAGCTTTATATATATATAATATAAATGTATTTAAATTTTCCACTCGAACTTTGGCCTTCAGGAGTGTAGGTTGTGTCCAAAACACCGCATGACACGCGAAAACATGAATATAATTAGGTCTGTGCTTAGCAGTGGTACTATAGAGGTTACGTGAAAATGTACTTTTTTCTTTTTCTTCAGGCTATATTAGTCCACTGCTGGACATAGCCCTCCCCTAATGAGCGCCATAGCGCAAGGTTGTGCCATCATTGGGGGGTAATGCCCATAATCTCCACGCTGGGCATGCGGGTTGGGGATCGCAGTGAAAAATGTGCTTAACTTCATGGAAATATTGAAATTGATTTGATGTTTAATTATACCTGGTATTCGAGTGCAAGTTATGCAAATTACTTCAGTCAGATGTCGCTGCCTGTACGTAATACAGAGAGTATTGTAAGGAGGTTCGAAATTTCATTGATGCCGGTGAGTCGTCCATTAGCTCAGTTGGTAAGAGCGCTGGCACGGGTAGCCAGAGGTCGCGGGTTCGAGTCCCGGCATGGGTGGATTTTTTAGCTTCTAAATAGGTTTTTAAAATTGTCCTTAGCACGGGTTAGTGCATTAAAAATTATATAATCATGTGGGTACAGCGATATCATTTCCGATGTAAAACCAAATTGCAAAATAGGTGGAATGGATGGAATTTCTAGCCTCTAAATAGGTTTGTAACATTTATTACTTTTGTTACACAAATAAGCATACACCAAATTAAAACAAACATATGAAGAACAAAAAAAAAACACAAAGATATTGAATATACAACTGTATAACGTACAGGCAGCGACATCTGGCTGAAGTTATTTGCATCACTTGCAGCACTTTGCAGTTAAGTTTAACATCGGCGTGATATCGCTGTACCCACATGATTATAAATGTTTTTCACTTTCACTTCCAGTAGAATGATACTAGCTGACTATGATGATGATGAAAAATTGTACTTACATGGAAATATTGAGGAAGACTGAGAGGAGGAACTCGTTGTAGATGGCCATGGAGATGAAGCGGCTCTCGTTGAACTCCGACGGGGCCTTGCGCACCATGATGCAGAGCCGGATGCCCCACATCAGGAAGATCACCTCCACTGCCGGAAGACAGAGCAAGGGTTGGAAAATACACTTATTTTAAAAACAATACACTTCAAGGTTGTGCTACTAATATTTTTGTGTTGCAGTTTTCTTTCTAATTTAATTTAATTTTTGTGTAATATTTTTATGTTGATTTGTATAAAAATAGAAATATATTATGTTTTTCCCTTTCCCGTCATAGAAACAAATACACGAACAAGCAAAGATACACTGTACAGATACAATTTGCTTAAGTCAGATGTCGCTGCCTGTACGTAATACAGAGAATATTGTAAAGAGGTTCGAAATTTCACTGATGCCGTGAGTCGCCCATTGGCTCAATTGGTAGAGCGCTGGTACGGATAGCCAGAGGTTGCGGGTTCGAATCCCGGCATGGGTGAAATTTTTAGCCTCTAAATAGGTTTTTAAATTTGTTCCTTAGCAGGGGTTAGTGCATTAAAAATAAAAATAGTGTAATCATGTGGGTACAGTGATATCGTTCCGATGTTAAACCTAACTGCAAAGTAGGTGGTCGGGGCTCTAAGTAATGCAATTTGCTTAAGTCAGATGTCGCTGCATGTACGTAATACAGAGAATATTGTAAAGAGGTTCGAAATTTCACTGATGCCGTGAGTCGCCCATTGGCTCAATTGGTAGAGCGCTGGTACGGATAGCCAGAGGTTGCGGGTTCGAATCCCGGCATGGGTGAAATTTTTAGCCTCTAAATAGGTTTTTAAATTTGTTCCTTAGCAGGGGTTAGTGCATTAAAAATAAAAATAGTGTAATCATGTGGGTACAGTGATATCGTTCCGATGTTAAACCTAACTGCAAAGCAGGTGGTCGGGGCTCTAAGTAATGCAATTTGCTTAAGTCAGATGTCGCTGCATGTACGTAATACAGAGAATATTGTAAAGAGGTTCGAAATTTCACTGATGCCGTGAGTCGCCCATTGGCTCAATTGGTAGAGCGCTGGTACGGATAGCCAGAGGTTGCGGGTTCGAATCCCGGCATGGGTGAAATTTTTAGCCTCTAAATAGGTTTTTAAATTTGTTCCTTAGCAGGGGTTAGTGCATTAAAAATAAAAATAGTGTAATCATGTGGGTACAGTGATATCGTTCCGATGTTAAACCTAACTGCAAAGTAGGTGGTCGGGGCTGTAAGTAATGCAATTTCCTTAAGTCAGATGTCGCTGCCTGTACGTAATACAGAGAATATTGTAAAGAGGTTCGAAATTTCACTGATGCCGTGAGTCGCCCATTGGCTCAATTGGTAGAGCGCTGGTACGGATAGCCAGAGGTTGCGGGTTCGAATCCCGGCATGGGTGAAATTTTTAGCCTCTAAATAGGTTTTTAAATTTGTTCCTTAGCAGGGGTTAGTGCATTAAAAATAAAAATAGTGTAATCATGTGGGTACAGTGATATCGTTCCGATGTTAAACCTAACTGCAAAGTAGGTGGTCGGGGCTGTAAGTAATGCAATTTGCTTAAGTCAGATGTCGCTGCCTGTACGTAATACAGAGAATATTGTAAAGAGGTTCGAAATTTCACTGATGCCGTGAGTCGCCTATTGGCTCAATTGGTAGAGCGCTGGTACGGATAGCCAGAGGTTGCGGGTTCAAATCCCGGCATGGGTGAAATTTTTAGCCTCTAAATAGGTTTTTAAATTAGTTCCTTAGCACGGGTTAGTGCATTAAAAATAAAAATAGTGTAATCATGTGGGTACAGTGATATCGTTCCGATGTTAAACCTAACTGCAAAGTAGGTGGTCGGGGCTGTAAGTAATGCAATTTGCTTAAGTCAGATGTCGCTGCCTGTACGTAATACAGAGAATATTGTAAAGAGGTTCGAAATTTCACTGATGCCGTGAGTCGCCCATTGGCTCAATTGGTAGAGCGCTGGTACGGATAGCCAGAGGTTGCGGGTTCGAATACCGGGATGGGTGAAATTTTCAGCCTCTAAATAGGTTTTTAAATTTGTTCCTTAGCACGGGTTAGTGCATTAAAAATAAAAATAGTGTAATCATGTGGGTACAGTGATATCGTTCCGATGTTAAACCTAACTGCAAAGTAGGTGGTCGGGACTGTAAGTAATGCAATTTGCTTAAGTCAGATGTCGCTGCCTGTACGTAATACAGAGAATATTGTAAAGAGGTTCGAAATTTCACTGATGCCGTGAGTCGCCCATTGGCTCAATTGGTAGAGCGCTGGTACGGATAGCCAGAGGTTGCGGGTTCGAATCCCGGCATGGGTGACATTTTTAGCCTCTAAATAGGTTTTTAAATTTGTTCCTTAGCAGGGGTTAGTGCATTAAAAATAAAAATAGTGTAATCATGTGGGTACAGTGATATCGTTCGGATGTTAAACCTAACTGCAAAGTAGGTGGTCGGGGCTGTAAGTAATGCAATTTGCTTAAGTCAGATGTCGCTGCCTGTACGTAATACAGAGAATATTGTAAAGAGGTTCGAAATTTCATTGATGCCGTGAGTCGCCCATTGGCTCAATTGGTAGAGCGCTGGTACGGATAGCCAGAGGTTGCGGGTTCGAATCCCGGCATGGGTGAAATTTTTAGCCTCTAAATAGGTTTTTAAATTTGTTCCTTAGCACGGGTTAGTGCATTAAAAATAAAAATAGTGGAATCATGTGGGTACAGTGATATCGTTCCGATGTTAAACCTAACTGCAAAGTAGGTGGTCGGGGCTGTAAGTAATGCAATTTGCTTAAGTGAGATGTCGCTGCCTGTACGTAATACAGAGAATATTGTAAAGAGGTTCGAAATTTCACTGATGCCGTGAGTCGCCCATTGGCTCAACTGGTAGAGCGCTGGTACCGATAGCCAGAGGTTACGGGTTCGAATCCCGGCATGGGTGAAATTTTTAGCCTCTAAATAGGTTTTTACATTACTTGCATCAACTCATATTCGCAAAAAAGGCGTTAAGCAAAATTTTGCTCTATTAAAAAAGTTCAATAAATACATTGAATTTTCATTTCTCACTTATGTATGAATTATGAGAAAAGAGTTCAATAAATGCATTGAATATTTTCATAGCTCACTTATGAATAATGAGAAATGAGTTCAATAAATACATTGAATATTTTCATTGCTCACTTATGAAAAATGACAAAAGAGTTCAATAAATACGTTGAATTTTCATTGTTCACTTATAAATAATGAGAAAAAAGTTCAATAAATACGTTGAATTTTCGTTGCTTGAAAGAAAAGAGTTCAATAAATACGTTGAATTTTTATTGCTCACTTATGAACAATGAGAAAAGAGTTGAACAAATACGTTGAATTTTCATTGCTCATTTATGAATAATGAGAAAAGAGTTCAATAAATACGTTGAATTTTCATTGTTCACTTATAAATAATGAGAAAAAAGTTCAATAAATACGTTGAATTTTCGTTGCTTGAAAGAAAAGAGTTCAATAAATACGTTGAATTTTTATTGCTCACTTATGAGTAATGAGAAAAGAGTTCAATAAATACGTTGAATTTTCTTTGCTCACTTATAAATAATAAGAAAATTAACCAAAACAAATTCTGCATTCCTGCTTAAATTGGTAGGGTCGGGTATGAAACGAAGCAGCGAAATGCTCCTCACGCGGGAACGTTTCGCGAAACACGCGCCCACTCTAGGGTTATTAATCACAATTACCTACAAACGTGCATGGCATAAAACATTAAAAGTACTTTAGACCTTATATGAGACCATAACAATAAATAGATGAAAACATTACCTTCCATACCAGGGTAGCCCCCGCTATTAATAAGCGAACATACGGAAATGAAAGTCGTGCATATAAAACGAAATTAATAGTCCGGCTCGTGGCCTAGTTGAACCGAGTGATTGGAATCTATCGCTTGAGTTAAGTAAAAACAGGCGCGGTCAGGTGCAGGATGTGTGAGTGTCGCATGACTACCGCTAGTGGCCTTTTTCCGAGCGCTTCCGTGCTTCGCAAGGCACGCTAAGCCGTTGGTGTCGGCTGTCATGTAATGACAGTCGTCAAGCCATGTTAGAGGTGGTGGAGTATGGCCTAACCTTCCTACGATGCTGGAAGAGACCCGGCATACGAGGACTGATATCGTCCAGATGAATAGTCCAGAAGACCGTTTCTGAAGCGAGTCTTCGGTAACAATTGTTCGTGTTCCACGTATAATATTGAGCAACAAATCTTGTTTGATTGACGATGTAATGTACAAGGAAGAGACGAACAACCCAATTAGGCATATCAATCACCGTCAATGGTATGTTTACTTTAGGGTGGAGGCCGATCGGAATGAAATCCCTAAGAGTCTCCCTCAAGAAGCAATTCACATACAAACATAGTTTGGTTTTTATTTACAAGCGACATAGCAATAAAACCTTCCCATTACGTTCAAAATTCACAACTTGAGGTTTGATCGTGCTTAGAATGAAATCTTTAGGAGTCTCCTTCAAGGAGGAATTTCCATACAAACGTAGTTTGATTTTTATTTACACACGACATCGCAATGAAACTTTGTCAATACGTTTAAAAATCAAAACTTGAGGTTTGATCGTGCTTAGAATGAAATCTTTAGGAGTTTTCCTCAAGAAACAATTCCCATAAAAACTTAGTTTGGTTTTTATTTACAAACGACATAGCAATGAAACCTTCCCAATACGTTCAAAATTCACAACTTGAGGTTTGATCGTGCTTAGCATAAAATTCTTAAGAGTCTCCTCAAGGAGAAATTCGCGCACAAACGTAGTTTGGTTTTTATTTACAAACAACGCGTAGTTTGGTTTTATATACGAACGGTGTCGGTATGAAACTTTTCCAATACGATTGGAAGTCATAACTCGAGGTTTGATCGTGCTTAGAATGAAATTCTTAAGAGTCCCCTTCAAGAAGCAATTCCCATACAAACGTAGTTTGATTTTTACTAAAAAAACCTATTTAGAGGCTAAAAATTCCACCCATGCCGGGATTCGAACCCGCGACCTCTGGCTATCCGTGCCAGCACTCTTTCCAACTGAGCTAATGAGCGACTCACCGGCATCAGTGAAATTTTGAACCTCTTTACAATATTCTTTGTATTACGTACAGGCAACAACATCTGGCTGAAGTAATTTGCATCACTTACTAATACAGAGAATATTTTAGAAGAGTTATTGTAACTGTAAAGGAAAACACTGTGTGCAAATCCTGAGTTGTTAACTGTCTGTGGTGTTAACCTACCTCAATGTTTGCTACGTACAATCGCCCAACTTCACAAATTAAATATACGTATCTATTTTTAATGAATACGTGCGGTACCAACCACGCCACGGGGTTATACACGATGAGTGGAATGTTCACGCAGAGATTATGGGGCTTTCAGGAAGGACATTGATAAGTGAACACTCGGTAATCCATCTTAATTACACTGTTTACATTGTTGACTGAACTAATTTACTAATCAACAGGATCTTGATAGTAAATTAGTTCAGAAACTACCTTGTAAAGTGGCGTTGTATTGTTATAGGGAGCTCAAAAGAGCTGTTGTAGTGCAGCGGTCCAACACAGACCTCAAATTAGGAGGGTCGTGGGTTCAAATCTCGGCACGTACCAGTGACTTTAATTTCTAAATTACGCACATTTATGAAATGATAGTAGCTGTACCAGTCGCTAACTGTGGAGGAAATCATCGTGAGGAAACCTGAGTTATGAGGTGTTAAAGTACCTCGTCACGTGACCCGTCTATTTATCAGTCATTGTGGTGTAATGCACTAAAGAATTAAGGCCCGGGTAGGAGTTCCATGGCGGATGATGATCCCTTAGGAGTAAAGGTACAAAGAAGTGGAAAATAAATTAAATAAAAAGGTTTTATTAAAAGTAGCGCAGAAACTGCGGCTTAATGAACGCTACAGTTCATACTAGGTCCCTTTTCAAAATATATATTGATTTTGGAGAAAAAAATGGACAAAAAACTCCAAACCTAGTCTTTTCAAAGTCGTTCGTTATAAATCATAGGACTCAGGCATTACACTGGCATACAGTGAAACTGACACTAATGTCATCTAAGACACTAATGTCATCTAAATAATCCTTTATTTTATAGTAGCCCTTTTCACACAAAGTGTGCTTAACATATTTTGTGAACCGCGTTTCAGGCAAGCTTAATAATTGTTCAGGGATTTTATTATAGAATCATAGAAGTATAGTCTGTTAGCTTTTAGAATATACCCCGGCTACTATCGGATAGAAAAAGATATATTCGTGTAATAGACACATCGGAACTAATATGACACTTACATTACATAAGTTTTGAAATAGTAAAGAAAAGTTTTATACAGAGCAGGAAGTAGTATTACACTCGCGTGCTTTCGGCGAAAACCGAAGCCTACTCTAGAGCCCGAGTTATATTCTAAAAGCTAACAGACTTAACCGTACTTACATGTTGTAAATGAATGGTCCCACCAATCGGAGTTGCAGAGGTATGCCTTCAGGTCATCCTTTGTCCGCCCGACGATGACGGCAGGGGGCGCCACCAGCGTCCTGATAGCCAGGAGGACGCAAGCCACGCCCACTATGATGCCGATCCTCCGCAAAAGGTACATGTCCGAGATCTTGACCGCCTTCGCCGAACGGACTTGGAATATCACCGATATCCTGCCGGAAGAGAGATAGAGGGGGACGCTTGAGATTAGCTATAGAATATTTAAAAACCTATTTAGAGGCTAAAAATTCCGCCCATGCCAGGACTCGAACCGGCGACCTCTGGCTAGACGTACCAGCGCTCTACCAACTGAGCTAATGGGTTAGCCAGAGGTCGCGGGTTCAAGTGCCGGCATGGGCGGAATTTTTAGCCTCTAAATAGGTTTTTCAACTTGTCCTCAGCACGGATTAGTGCCACAAATAGAATATAATTATATAATATTTCTTAACGGTTCGCGATACTCATACATAGTTGTATTATAGCGAGTCTGATCGCGATTATTTAGTAGGTAAAACGTTATTACCTTATTTCCCGACGTTTTGGTAGCGTTACAGTTGCCGTGGCCACGGGTAGACTGAAGTGGTGAGTATAGTCAATTCGTGTGGGTAGAACTTTTAGTTTTTCGTCGTTGAATGTTAAGAAAGGTAATTAAGTTTATAATAAATAATTTAGCTATATAAATAAATCAATAAAATGTGTGTTGTGTAAGTAAGTGAGTTTTTATGCAAGCTCTAACTTTCCCTTAAATAAAAAAGATACTTGCAAACGTAGGTGCTTATCCAAAGTACCAATGACTTCGTTTTCCACGATATACATTTGTGAAACTATAGTAGCAATACCACTCGCTGACCGTGAAGGAAAACATCGTGAGGGAACCTGCGAAGTTCAAAATCATCAGCCCGTGACATTGCCCATCCGCGGTGAGAACGCGTGATTATTAAGCATACAATCTCTCTTTCTGAGAGAAATCCTTTGCCCTGAATTGGGACGTGTATTTTTCATGGAGTGGTATTGCTAACGACCAGGTGGGATGACGATCTGCGAAAAACTGGACTTAGCCCTCCCCTAATGAGCGCCATAGCGCCTTGTCTTCAGCTTGCCGCATCTAGCATCTGCCGGCAGTTTTTCGCAGATCGTTATCCCACCTGGTTGGAGGGTGCCCTACACTAGGTTTGCCGAGTCGCGGTCTCCACTCAAGAACACGTTTACTCCAACGGTTGTCGGTTCTTCGCGAGATATGGCCAGTCCACTGCCACTTCTGCTCGCTAATTCTCTGAGCTATGTCGATAACTTTAGTTCTCTGTCGGATGCATTCGTTGCAAATCCTATCTTTCAGAGCAACTCCAAGCGTAGCTCTCTCCATAGCTCGCTGAGCGACTTTGAACTGATGGACCAGCCCTTTCGTGAGTGTCCATGTCTCGGCTCCGTAGGTCATCACAGGTAGGAGCACAGCTCGGTATAACTTCACCAATGTATGCTAAGAAAACAAAGTCATCGGTACACTCCGGGATTCAAACCCGCAACCTTCCGATTGAAAAGCCGTTGTTCTATCGCTCTTCTGCCACCGTTTCCGCAGTCAAGTAATACTGTAAATAGTAACACAATAATACCAAGAAGAAGTGATATTTCCTCGTGTAACTGATATTCCATCTTTTCCGTCACAATATTTTGTCCTCGCCGAGTGCTTTTATTACTTTAGCGAATGGAATAACTCTTGTTATATGCAGACAAATGGTTGATACATAAACGTTATTAGATGCAGTTCTCCTGAAGAATTTGTTCATATTTCATTTGCGAAAGTTACATTTTCCGGAAACACGATAATGTTTTGAGAACTACGAGTATTATGCTTCCCTCCTTATTTTTCATATAGCCTGAAGACTTCCCACTGCAGGGCACAGGTTTTCTCTCAGTTAGATAGTATGGGCTTAATACCACGCGTGCCCACCGCGGATTGACAATTTCAAGCGCTGAGGTATTTGAACACATATATAACTATGTATTTGAACACGACAGACAGTCAGGTTTCCTCACGATGTTTTCCTTCACAGTTAGCAAGTAGTATTGCTATTATAGCTTCACAGATTTACATAACTTAGACAACAATGTCATTGGTACATGCTCGCTTACATACATACATAAATACATACATGCATGCATGCATGTATGTATTTATGTATGTATGTATGTATGTATGTATGTATGTATGTATGTATGTATGTATGTATGTATGTATGTATGTATGTATGTATGTATGTATGTATGTATGTATGTATGTATGTATGTATGTATGTATGTATGTATGTATGTATGTATGTATGTATGTATGTATGTATGTATGTATCTATGTATGTATGTATGTATGTATGTATGTATGTATGTATGTATGTATGTATGTATGTATGTATGTATGTATGTATGTATGTATGTATGTATGTATGTATGTATGTATGTATGTATGTATGTATGTATGTATGTATGTATGTATGTATGTATGTATGTATGTATGTATGTATGTATGTATGTATGTATGTATGTATGTATGTATGTATGTATGTATGTATGTATGTATGTATGTATGTATGTATGTATGTATGTATGTATGTATGTATGTATGTATGTATGTATGTATGTATGTATGTATGTATGTATGTATGTATGTATGTATGTATGTATGTATGTATGTATGTATGTATGTATGTATGTATGTATGTATGTATGTATGTATGTATGTATGTATGTATGTATGTATGTATGTATGTGTGTATGTATGTATGTATGTATGTATGTATGTATGTATGTATGTATGTATGTATGTAAAATACAATTCATTACAGAAATAAAACAATAAACATAAAGTTTAATTATTAAAAAAATATTGCCCATTAAAAGTATTGACTAATATTCTTCTGTGTGCTTACAATATAAATATGAAATACTCGTAAACAACAAGTCAAAACAAAGCTATCACATTTTGATTAAGGACTCTAAAACCCCCAATTACAGTTTATTTTGTAGAACAACTTTTGTTGATGAGTTTTTTCTCAAATGTCGTGGGTACTTTTCGAAATATCAGGGCTTAAAATTTACATTAAATAAGCGCTTTAAATGGAGGGAGCAACGTTAGGAGTTTCACTGTGTGATCGAATCAGGAATGTGGAGGTCCGCAGAAGAACCCGAGTTACTGATATAGCTCGAAGCATTGCTCAGTTGATGGGCTCGTGGCCTAGTCGAACCGAGTGACCGAGTGACGAAAATTATAAAAAAACGGATGTAAATAAATATAAAGTAGGTACTGCATCCTTAGACCGTCACAATGAGAAGTAATATAATATTAATAATAGAAAAAGTGACGCTAAAACAATAGATAAGTACTGCATATTAAAAGTATTATCTAGCAAAAGGTTCCTCTTCAACTTAGTTTGAACTTAAGTGAGCTTACAAATAGAGCTTTCTACAAATTTAACCTTAGGATACATTGACTTGCTGTAGGCTAGGCCGACTAAGCTGCCAGGATGCTTTGAATAAATGTATTATTATAATATTTTTATGGACTAACCCGTCGTCGTCGTCGTCAGGCTATACTAGTCCACTGCTGGACATAGCCCTCCCTTAAAGAGCGCCACTTTGTGCTATCATAGGAAGTAATGCCCATAATCTCCACGCTGGGCATACGGGTTAGGGAACGCAGTTCGGTGGAATTGTACTGCAGGGGGCGCTGTTGCCCACCCCCCGGTTTGTGTCCCTTAGTCGCCTTTTACGACACCTGCGGGAAGAATTGGGTTGGTGCTATTCTCTAGACCGACACCACACAGCAGCAATGGTCCTTAGCACGGGTTATTGCTAAGGACAATTGCTACTTGTAATTGTAATTTTAAAAATCCATTTAGAGGTTAAAAATTTGCAAGTGATGCAAATTACTTCAGCCAGATGTTTCTGCCTGTACGTAATACAGAGAGTATTGTAAAGAGGTTCGGTTCGAGTCCCGCCATGGGTGGAATTTTTAGCCTTTATATAGGTTTTATGAAATGGTTACTAACATTTTGAGCCACAGATGCTTTGAATAAATGTTTTATTATTAATTTACGAATTATATCGTAAATGCGCAGGTCAAGTTGTCAACGAAATTGGTCTTCTGTAATAACCTTTTCAGTCGCAGAACTCGCAGGCACGTAACGAGGCGTGCCGTCTCCGTTTCACAAATAAATAATAATTACTTATTTTACCTTTTGCACGTGGGATTATAAGTGTTCGTATTCCATGCGTCGCAATTTATTATGAAGTGAAATTTAATGGCGCTCTCACGTGTTAGGGCTAAATTAATGTGTAATATGTAATTGTAGCTATTAGACCTTGTTTTAAAAATAAAAACTTAATTGGGTACTATCCGTTTTGTTATAGCTCTCTGAGAATTGTTAATTAGTGTATTGTAGATTGTAGCTAATTTAAATGCAGAGAAAGTGTTTTATTACAATAAGTACGGTTTTATGCTTAATGGCTTCTTTTAACGAAAGAGTTTATAAACGTAATAAGTAATATTTTCCTTCCACGAATAATTACATTGTTAATATTTAAAAGCTGTACTGGATTCTTGCGTTGGTTTAGACATGTGGAGAGGATGAAGGAAGAAAGATTCACGAAACAAATATATATTGTGAATGTAAGTAGAAGGGCTGGTAAGGGACGTCCCAGGCGGACATACATCGACCTCAGCGCTTGAAATTGCTGATCCGTGATGAGCACGCGTGGTAATTAAGCCCACACTCTCTCTCTGAGAGAAGGCCTGTGCCATGCAGTGGGCGTTTACAGGCTATTTTTGCAGTTTGCATGCGTGTAACGGTGCAAACCTCTTAACACCATTTTTTATATTTCTTTTGCTATCTATCATTTTCAAATATTTAAATTATGTCACACATAGTAATACAGAGAATATTGTAAATAGGTTCGAAATTTCACTGATGCCATTGAGTCTCCTATTAGCTCAGTTGGAAAGAGCGCTGGCACGGATAGCCAGAGGTTGCGGGTTCGAATCCCAGCATGGGTGGAATGTTTAGCCTCTAAACAGGTTTTTAAAATTGTTCTTAGCACGCGTTAGTGCATTAAAAATAATAAAATCATCTGGGTACAGCGATATCATTTCCGATGTAAAACCTAACTGAAAAATAGGTGCTCCGGACTGCAAGCGATGCAAATTACTTCAGCCAGATGTCGCTGCCTGTACGTAATACACAGGATATTGTCAATAGGTTCGAAATTTCACTGATGCCTGTGAGTCGCCCAACTGCTCAGTTGGAAAGAGCACTGGCACGGATAGCCAGAGGTCGCGGGTTCAAATCCCGGCATGGGTGGAATTTTTAGCCTCTAAATAGGTTTTTAAAATATTATTATTCAGGTTGTATTTTTTTCCGAACTTCCAACACATGCTGAGTCGGAGCCCATTTACGTTTGCCACACCTACGTTGGTCACTCTTAGTCCAGTACATTGCCCGGGTACATTGCCGTACCGTGTATGGCTAGCTGTCTGTGTGTTTCGCTTTTCATGTATGCTACTGTTTTGTTTGTTTATGATTTCTTCGTGCTGTGACTTGTAACTAGATTCCTTTGGCTTCACTTTGTATACCTGTGTGTCTTATGTAAATAAATAATTTATCTATCTATGTATCTGTCCGTCCGTCCGTTCGTCCGTCGGTCTGTCTGTCTATCTATCAATCGTTTCCAAAATTTTAACTTATTCGACAAAGGATCGCATTTCCACTAATTAGGTACGGATTATATACACAGCATACTCTGTTTGACAAATTACTCACAGTTATAGCTGTATTTAGTATATTGTCAACGACCTCAGTTTAACAAATCACTCATACTAATAGCTCTATTTAGGCGTCTTTATCATACGATATTGCTTGTGATTAATGAGCGCAACGTATCAACGGGATTAGAAAATCCCTACTGTTTAGTGTAGCTATTCTGTTCTAGGAGATATCAACCGAGCCTTGTCATACTCAGCGTATTGTACTTTACTGTACCGGTCTGCTAGCGTATCCCTTCACCTTTATGTTTTTGCAGCACTAAAATTTAATTTATAAATAAAGCTTCTGTGCAACTGGACTGCAGGTTTCCACGCCTCAGTAGGATTACTATCAAAGCTGGACTTAAGACTTAAATTTATTACACTTAAGTAATGTAAGAGCTACCCGAGACTATGCGGAAAATTCTTTGGTGATAGTAAATTTATAAATACTGCAGGCATTGCTGGATGCGGCAAGCTAAAGACAGGGCGCTATGGCGCTCGTTAGGGTAGGGCTATGTCCAGCAACAGACTCGTGTAGCCTGAAGAAGTAAATTTAAGCGCATTTCAATTCTCTTTCAATTGTAACCCTCAGTTTGTTTAACGTTTGTGAGCATTTTCTTAGTGATGCCAATTACTTCAGCCAGATGTCGCTGCCTGTACGCAATACAGAGAGTATTGTAAATAGGTTCGAAATTTCACTGAATCAGGTAAGTCGTCCATTAACTCAGTTGGGAGAGCGCTGGCACAGTTAACCAAACGTTGCGCGTTCGAGTCCCGGCATGAGTGGAATTTTTAGTCTCTAAATAGGTTTTTAAAAGTATTTTCTTGTTTTTATTTTGAAAAAGATTTTTATTTTATCTTTCGTATTTTTTTATATTAGAGTAGAACAGAGGCGGTGGTAGTCTCACCTCCAAGTCTTGAGCATGAGGGCGCCGTAGGTGAGGCAGAAGCCCACCTCCCGCAGCCAGACCCTCGCGGTGCAGGTGAACACAGTCGGCCTCCCGTACATCACCAGCGTCGTCCCATAGATGAGGAGTGCACCTAAGACGATCACACGCAGCAGGGCCGGGCTGGCTGCGCGGACCACCTGCGAGACGACGAAAATATAATTATCCTATTTATTTCCTTTTGCTTATGGTATACTGCGGGTTAAAATACGAAAGGGAGGCCATCAATCCAGTCCGGCACTTTTTTGTCTGCGTCGTGAATCTTCCGGATGCCTCCTCTACATCAAACCTGAGAATGTTGGACTTACAACTGCCCATGAGGAATTGAACGGACCATGTTCAATGTTAGCCGTAAGAACCTCGATCGATGAGCAAAATCACCTTCGACTGAATTCTACTCGACGCATATGGAATAGAATAAAACAGAACAAAAAAGAACAGAAGAAGACGGAACAGAACGGAACGGAATGGAACGGAATGGAATGGAACGGAACGGAACGGAACGGAACGGAACGGAACGGAACGGAACGGAACGGAACGGAACGGAACGGAACGGAACGGAACGGACGGAACGGAACGGAACGGAACGGAACGGAACGGAACGGAACGGAACGGAACGGAACGGAACGGAACGGAACGGAACGGAACGGAACGGAACGGAACGGAACGGAACGGAACAAAATAGAATACACTTTATTTAATTATCGCAAACGTGAGCGACACGATTAAAGACCTTCTACTTTTTGAAGTAAGTTTTTAAACAGTTGTGAATATATTATTACCATGATCTGGTAACAAATATCTGACATCTGTCAGGTAGTCGGTAGTCCCTGGTCTCTGCTTACCCCTCTGGACACAGTCGTCAGGTTACTTTGTGTTTGTGTTTTTATGAAAATATAAATAAATTCACACCGTCTTTAAGAAACTATGTTAAACCTGTATTTTAGCAAACAGCGTTTTCACTGCAGAATAATATCTACAATCCTACCGGTAAGCTGTGAACGTAACACTGAATTCTTCGGAAGGGAAAAATAAGTGTTAAATGGATTTATTCCAGGCGTGAAAATAGAAATATAACGGGACGTAAAGAGTTCCTCTTTCAGCAAAATACGTATTTATCCAGACGTCACTGACTGTTAAGTAAAAGAGATTTAGAGTGCGTCAAACTTATCTGACCCGGTGACAGCGTCACTTTTCTCATAGTAAACTTAGACACCTCCACCGGGCCAGATAACTTTGTACATAGGCTGCTACTTATGTATGCGGAATCTGGGATTCCAATAATTTTAAACGCAATGTCTGACTTCAATGGTCAAATTCGTTCTTTTTTTAAATACTGGCCGCTAATATTTTTCTCTTTTATACGTTAGTGTTTTGTTTTCGTTGGGTTTAAAATGCCATATCACTGAAAAAATGGAACTCACTCGTGAAAATATTCGTGCTATGATTTATTACGATTTTCGACGTGCTTTATCGCAACAACAGTGCGTAGAGCAATTAACTTCGACTTTTGGTGGTGAAGCTCCATCAAAAACGACTGTGTATCACTGATTTAGTGAGTTTAATCGCGGGCGCAGTAAGCAAGCTCACGGACGAAGTTAAAGCACCACATATTATCAGTTTGATTCCGGATTCATTTACTTAAGTGAGTAAGTGAATCCGGGATTAAGTTAATGAACTTAATGTTTATTACCATATTATATAATATGAACTGTTGTGTATTGTATAGAGTGCATTCCGAAAATCACGCATAAACCTCCCAGGTTTTTGTGATTTTGATTTGTTTAATTTAACTATTTACACTTATGTGCCTTAAATAAATAAATTGAAAAAAAAAAGAAGGTCGCGCGAAATCGGTGGTTGTGCCACAAAATATTGAAGCTGTGCGAAAACTAATAATGCAAGACTGCCATGTTACGTATCGCGAGATAGAGGCTATTCTGGGCATATGTATGACGAGCATTCATAGGATATTACATGAACAATTGTCTGTAAAAAAATTTGTTCGCGTTGGATCCCGCACAACTTAACTCAGGATCAAAAAGATGCTCGCGTTGAAAGGTGCAAGAAAACCTTAAAAAAAATCAACGGAGGCGACTCAAAATCTGTTTATAATATCTACACAGGTGACGAATCCTGGATCTACGCGTACGATCCCGAAACTAAACAACAATCAACAGTATGGGTGTTTCGAAATGAGCCGAACCCTACAAAAGTGGCTCGTGCAAAAAGCACTGTAAAGCAAATGGTGGCCTGCTTTTTTGGTATTAATAGCCATGTGGCTACAATACTACTGGAGAATCGTAGAACGGTTAATACGGAGTGGTACACGACCATTTGTTTGCCGGAAATATTTAAAGAAATACGCCAAAACAACCAGCGACGCAGAATCATACTTCACCACGACAATGCCAGGTGTCATACATCTCAGGAAACAACTACATTTTTGGATGGTCAAAAAATAGAATTGATGGGTCATCCACCGTACAGCCCTGATTTGGCTCCCAATGATTTCTATTTATTCCCAAATGTAAAGAATCAATTACGTGGTCAACGATTTTCAACCCGTGAAGATGCCGTAGATGCGTTGAAACAGCACGTTTTGGAGATACCTCAATCAGAGTGGAAAAGGTGTTTTACAAATTGGTCTCATCGAATGCAAAAGTGCATCGATCATAGTGGAGAATACTTTGAAAAATAATAAAAGCATATTTAGCCATATACATTTGTTTATTTTTTCTATTCCGTAAACCCGTATACATAAGTAGCAGCCCTCGTAGCACTATAAAACTGGGTTTTCTTTGAAGTGATATGTTTTATTTTTCTTTCTATTGATATAATTTGACGGCCTCGGTGGCGCAGCGGTTTGGCACGCTGACTGTACAACCAAAGGTCTTGGGTTTGATCCCCGACCGGGTCAAACTAGGAAACGAACTTTTTTAGTTCATCTCGGGTCTTGGTTGTTACCTATGTATTTATTGTATTAAATCTATCGTCGAGTTACCACCTCTAACACAAGTCATTTAGTTGTACTTAGTATAGGGCTAGCGAGATCTGTGTTATATGTCCGTGAATATTTTATTAATTATTAGTCTATAAAAATTTTGAAATTGAAATTGAAGGCGTTTATTACCATTAGTCAGCAATACAAACCTGTGTTTATTAATTTTTGTGAAATAAAAATTAACAGAAAAAAACAGTACTTTAAAAAACCGTACTTGGAATATAATATTTATATATTTATTGGTGTGATAATGAATTTTAATAATAATAACAGAACAAAACAAAAGAAAATATTTATATCCTTAAAACGATTACAATACTAAGAACGTATCGTTTGTTTGGCACCCTGAAATACCCAAAGTGCCTGATAAAACTAGTGAAAAAACTGTAAACGTACGAAAAACCTCAGAGTGCTTAGTGCGAGTTTTTTAACTACTCGATCGCGTTAACGTAAACTCATATTTCTATGGCATCGAGGAAGCGCCACCTAGCGACAAGTATGGAAATTAAAATTGCTGAGTGCGAGTTGTAATGGTTTACGTTGAGAAGTGAACACGTTTACCAGCCAAAACACGAATAAACGCGAGTGCGAGTCGTACTGTGACAGGGTTTTGCCAGTTCGAACGGTTAACTTACTCATACTCACTACTCGATGCTCGATTAACGCGGCAGTAAAGTTATTCGATTGGATCTCTCAAACTCGCACTAAGCACTCAGATGAGTAAGTGTGAATAGCACTCACCCTCACATGCCCGTATTTGATGGTAAACCAGACGATGGCGGGCAGGCAGCAGATGACGAGGCAGGCCAGTGCGAAAATTGACCTTCTGACTACCCAATTAAGGGCGGCCACGCAAGGGGAGCCGTCTAGACAGGCCTCGCAGCCTTCCGCACAGGGTATGCACTCGAAACCCTCGGGCGTAGAGTAGAGACTGATCTGGGCCTGATGGGAGAGACAAATGGAACAAATTTGGATGGTTATACAGTGTGTCTCATTCAAATCGGTCAGTATGGGAAAGTCTGAAACTATAAGACATACGAAGATCTGTTCTGAGGAACCATGTCATTGATTTTAACAACAAGAAAAACTGCATTCATACATTTTAAAAAACATCTGTACTCCGTTCGGGAATCGAACCCGGTTGTTTTGAAAAAAAAACCTACAATATTTCCGACGACCTCTGTGGCGTAGCGGTAGTGCATCTACCTGCCATGCAAGAGGTCCCGGGTTCGAATCCCGGCTGGGAACAAAAAAAAACCCCAGGTCTTGGATGTTTACATGTTTGTGATGTCGTTGTTTCTGGTTCCCACGACACACAGTATCCTAGTGTGGGGCCAGAAGCAATGTATGTGCCTGTATGTAAATGTAAAATGTTCTATTTAGATGTCGATTGTGTAGGTCTTAAGCAGTAAATGTCTGTATGAAACATGATGTCTAAAATGAATAAAAAGCATTGTTTTCACATACTTTAATTTATTTTAGTAGGTGCTCGAATTGACCACCGACTTTTAATACAATATTCAATACGTTTAGGTAACGATCTGACGATTGCATTTTGTATGAAAACAATGCATTTTATTCATTTTAGACATCATGTTTCATACAGACATTTAGTGCTCAAGACCTACACAATCGATATCTAAATAGAAATAGTGTAGGTTTTTTTTCAAAAGAACCGGGTTCGATTCCCGAACGGAGTACAGATGTTTTTTAAAATGTATGAATGCCGTTTTTCTTGTTATTAAAATCAATGACATGGTTCCTCAGAACAGATCTTCGTATGTCTTATAGTTTAAGACTTTCCCATACTGACCGATTTGAATGAGACACCCTGTATATTAAAAGGGTCTAACCGTGATTATTTATTAAGTTATTTTATTTAAATGATGGCATGTTAACCGGGTCATGTATCTCCCTCCAAAATAGTTGAGACTAGCGATAGCTGACCTCTACGTTGCGCTAGTGAAGAGCTGTTCGTTTATCTGGCCGCTCTAACGTTATTCCTCCTTTTCTCGGATAATTAACTAATGTCTTGGCATTTTTAGTTATTGATAGCAATCATAGAATCTTAGCATACGTATATAGGTAACAAATATATTATGCTTATTTGAGAAAAAAATGTGTGAGCTTTTTCAGCGTGGACCTTTATTCCGCTGTCTTTTTCTCCACTACATTAAGGCCCAGAGGCAGCGGCTTGCATTTTACGCTGACATTAAGTAAACAGATTGTAAATTTAATTAAAACTGTTTTTATACGGATTTATGCTCGTTTATTACATTTTAACAATTTTCCAACGTTTCGGCACTTTTTCAGGTGCCGTGGTCCCGGATGACTGAGGTGACAGGTGTCTTTTAGAAATCATTAACGGTTAGTTTACTACCCTCGGCAAAAATTACAAAAGTTAATTATGAAGTTACGTTCCAAAATAGACAAACCAATTATTTTTTATATAAAGTCAACAATATTGATTATTAGTAATTGAAGTTAAAATTAAATTTATAAACTAATTACTTTATATGAACTTAAAGATACCGATTATTAATTGAAATTAAATTGATTTTTTATTATTTATTCTACAGTCACACTTCTAGCAAGGGTAATGGTGAGCACCATCACCCGTGTCAGTTGTCTACCGTTGGAAAATCTCTGTTACAGAGGGCACACCGAATCTGCGACAAGGACCATCTACCTGCGGAACTCCAGCATGTCAAACGAGTACTTCGTGCAAACAAGCTGCAAGTTCCGCGTGTCCGTCGCGGAGGACGTGTCAAACCGGACACAGTCGAGCGAGTTCCAGCCTACCTGCCTTTCGTGAGAGGAGTGACTGACAAAATTGGGAGTATTTTGAAACGCGCCTCAATCAGAACCATCTACCAGCCGCCAAGAAAGATACACCAATTCATGCGAAGTGTCAAGCACAGGATTCCCTTACAAGAGGCAGGAGTATACAAGCTTGACTGTGAATGTGGTTCCTCGTACATTGGTCAAACGAAGCGTACCATAGCTGAGCGGGTGAAGGAACATATCGCTGATGTGAAACATAAGCGCTCTGGTAGATCTGCAGTCAGCGAGCATACACTTAGCGGTACCAACCACTTTATACATTTCGATAAAGTTAAAGTTCTAGCCCGAGAAGACCGTTTCTTCCCTAGAATGATACGTGAGGCAATAGAGATCCGCCGGCATCCAAATTTTAATAGAGATCGTGGTTGGAACATACCGGTAGCATGGGAACCAGTGCTTAAGTGCATGAGACCCCCTTGCTAGAAGTGTGACTGTAGAATAAATAATAAAAAATCAATTTAATTTCAATTAATAATCGGTATCTTTAAGTTCATATAAAGTAATTAGTTTATAAATTTAATTTTAACTTCAATTACTAATAATCAATATTGTTGACTTTATATAAAAAATAATTGGTTTGTCTATTTTGGAACGTAACTTCATAATTAACTTTTGTAATTTTTGCCGAGGGTAGTAAACTAACCGTTAATTATTTCTAAAAGACACCTGTCACCTCAGTCATCCGGGACCACGGCACCTGAAAAAGTGCCGAAACGTTGGAAAATTGTAAAAATGTAATAAACGAGCATAAATCCGTATAAAAACAGTTTTAATTATGTCTACAGCTCGTGTTAACCTTAGAAAATACTAGATTGTAAATTCTTTACGTTAAATAGAACTAAACCTAAAACATTCTAATTTAAATAAAATACTTGAGCCAGATCGCCGTCGGGCGGCAGAGTATCAAGAAGTTTATACTTTGATTTGATAAATTGCCTAGTAAACTAAGAAAACCAAAAAATAAGGTAGTTTAAAAATAAAACATAACACAACCTAGTGCCTGTATCCCAGAGGGACTAGGGTCTGCCACTTGCCACGATCTAGACAAATCACCAAGTTGTTCAAGTAGTAATTTGTTTAATTTCAATTTTTGCTGCAATTAAAATGTCATGTCTAACTATAACTTCTGCCCATTAGTTTACACTGGCTGTGGAAGAGTGGACTGTCCTAACACAAGCATCTATTTGCTTAAGTGGAGGCTCTAAATACTATTAAGACCCTTACGTACCTTATGTTGATGAAATAAACATTATTTTGTTGTAATTACTTATTACTATCGCATGGCCAATCAGCCATTAGCTTAAGCTGGCTTTGGAAGAGTGGACTGTCCTAATACAGGATATTCATTTGCTTAAGTGCAGGCTCCAAATACAGTTTAGACCAACGTACCTTAAGTTGATGAAATAATCATTTTGTTGTCATTATTTATTATTACCGCAAAGCCGATCAGCTCGCAGGTAAACAAGTTGGAAGACTCGGCTACGCAAAGTACACAGCATTATTTTAATGAACATCTGTCACCACCCTGAGGTCACGTGTGGCTGGAGTAAATCTATAGATAACTAAATATATAGATAGCTGACAAAGCGAACTTCGTACCGCCTAACAGTCGAGTCTAGCTTTTTTTTTATTTTTCTCTCCGTAAGAACCATCTTCGTACTTCAACGAATATTCTAAAAAAAAGAATTAGCAAAATCGGTTCAGCTCTCGAGAGCAGCTGAACCGGTTTCACTAATTCTTTTTTTAGAATATCCTAAGAGTGCGAGAATGGTCCATAATACAAAAATGAATCCCCGAATGTGTTGGCAAGCGCAAATCTCGAGAGCAGCTGAACCGATTTTGCTAATTATTTTTTTAGAATAATCCTAGAAGTACGAGGATGATTTTGATGTACGGGGAGAGAAAACATTAAAAACATAAAACAATCGACCTGCTGTGTGGTGTCGGCCTAGAGAATCGCACCAACCCAATTCTCCCCGCGGGTGTCGTAAAAAGCGACTAAAAGACACAAACCGGGTGGTGGGCAGCAGCGCCCCCTGCAGTAGGAATCCACCGAACTGCGACCCCCAACCCGCATGCCCAGCGTGGGGATTATGAGCATTACCCCCCAATAATGGCACAATCTTGTGCTATGGCACTCATTAGGGGAGGGCTTTGTCCAGCAGTGGATTAATATAGCCTGAAGAAGAAGAACTAGCTGACTAAGTGAACTTCGTACCGCCTAACAGTCGATTCTTGTTTTTTTTTATTTTTCTCTCCGTAAGAACCATCTTCGTACTTCAAGGAATGTTCTAAAAAAAGAATTAGCGAGATCGGTTCAGCTCTCGAGAGCAGCCGAACCGATTTCGCTAATTCTGTTGTTAGAATATTCCTTAGAGTACGAGAATAGTTCTAAGGCGGTACGAAGTTCGCTGGTTCGGCTAGTCCAAAATACAAAAATGAATCCCGAATGTGTTGGCAAGCGTAAATCTCGAAAGCAGCTAAATAGATTTCGCTAATTCGTTTTTTGGAATATTCCTTGAAGTACGGGGATGGTTCTCGCGGAGAGAAAAATAAAATTAAAGAATCGACTGTTAGGCGGTACGAAGTTCGCCGGGTCAGCTAATATTATTAATATTTTTACAAAGTTTAGCTCTTAACAACGCAAGTAAGTTAGTTAGACTCTGTGACGTAGCGGTAGCGCATCTGCCTGCCATGCAAGAGGTCCCGGATTCGAATCCCGGCTGGGAACAAAAAAAAAGCCCAGGTCTAGGACGTTTACTTGTTTGTGATGTCGCTGTTTCTGGTCCCCACGACACAGGGTATCCTAGCGTGGGCCAGAAGCAATGTATGTGCCTGTATATAAATGTTATGTTATGTTATTGTACGCAGCAAGCGCTGAGGTACGTTAACACTTCAGACACTAGGGTTTCCTTACAATATTTTCCTTTACAGTCAGCGAGTGGTATTGCTACTATAATTTCACACATGTACATAGCTTAGAAAACATTGGTACATGCCGGGATTCGAATCCACGACCTCCGATTAAGAAGCCGGCGCGGCGTTCCGCTACCAGTGCTTTTAACAAGTCAATGGCATAACAGTTCCCACATTATATTGAAACTTATCAACTTGAAATAAAGCCCAAAAACAATAAAAAGAACATACTACCTATGCCTGGTTAGGTTAATAAACAAACAGTACTCCAGCAAGAATCCCTTGGGGCGCTAACTGGGTTAAATATCGTCATCAACCCATTATGTCCCCGCCGAAGGGCACGGGTGTCTTCCCTGAGAAAGGTATAAGCCATACTCCGCCACGGGGGCCAAGACTGGATTAGAGGAGGCTTGCATGACTAGTCTTACTGTCAGAAGTTTTCAAGCCACCCTTAGGCCTCTGACTTGGCTTAACGACTGCCATCTATCGACGGCAGCTGGCACTAACTGCTTAGCGTGCCTTGGGTTAGACATAAAAAGACCAACTTCATGGCGAGAGTGCTTATTTCATAAAGCTTAGATTTTATTTCAAAAGTGGCCTTAGAGTTCTTGCGTTCAATTCACGCCAACCAAATATTTAAATACAGACCAAAGTACATATTAAACAACCTTATTGCAGAAATGTTATCCATAATTTGATCTAATCATTAACAATGTTTGTTGTTACCTGAAAATGTGATATTTTACCTGTGTGATCTTTAAATTAATTAGAAAAAGATTCCGATTTAAATCCTCCTAGTTATTGCTATATTTTTTTACTCATAACTTGACATGACATGACCCACTGTAGATTTCTTTTAGACTTTGACAAAACTACTCAACACTTGGATAACGATCCAAGTGTCGAGTAGTAGTCCATATTTTTGTATTTTAAAACTGAAGAGTAACGACTCTTATAATTATTATTTTAATTCTTTATTGCACTAATTACATGAGTAAATCTACAAGGGCGTGCTTAATGCAAGAAGCATTCTCTTCCAGCAAACCTTTGGTGTTGAAGAGACTGGCAAAGGGAGTGCAGGAAAAGAAGGTGGAATACAATAATAAATTTACATAAACATAGGGAGATATATTAACTTAAACCAACAAGGGCAAGGGGGGGGTCTGAATAATAAAAAATATGATAAACCTACACAACCATTAATACATAAATAAATAAATAAATAAATAAATAAATAAATAGGTATAATAATTATACGTACTCTTCAGTTTTAAAATACAAAAATATGGACATTATTGTTTTAAGAATACTATTCAAGCTTAGACTGTGACACTGGTGAATTAAACGTGAACTTCGTAGATAACAATATGTGTGATTCCGAAATTTAATAAAAAAAAGTCAAAGAACTGGAGTAACTGGAAAACCAAAATTTTGTGTATGATTCTTAAAATATCGTTATCATCGTTATCAACCCTTGTATGTCCCCACTGCTGGGGTACTGGTCTCTTCCTGCATCGCAGGAAGGTTAGGCCACACTCCACCACGGAGGCCAAGCCCGAGTTGGTGGAGGATTGTAAGACAGTGGCGTGCCTTACTGTCAGAAGTTATCAAGCCGCCCATAAGGCCTCTGACATGGCTTAACGACTGCCATTATATGACAGCCGGCACCAACGGCTTAACGTGCCTTGCGAAGCACGGAAGCGCTCGGAAAAATGCCACTAGCGGTAGTCACGGGATGCCCACCCATCCTGTACCTGAACGCGCCTGTTGTTGCTTAACCAAGTGATTGATTCCAATCACTCGGTTAGCCTAGGCCACGAGCACTTCGTAAAATATAATGGATTAGTATAATATAATGTGTTGCAACAATAGTGCATTAGAAAAATTTCCCTGTAGTTGGCTGATAAAATAATATATTCTTTAAATTTATTGGTATTCGTATAATATTATACTATTTTTATTTTTAATGCACTAACCCGTGCTAAGGACAAATTTAAAAACCTATTTAGAGGCTAAAAATTTCACCCATGCCGGGATTCGAACCCGCAACTTCTGGCTATCCGTGCCAGCGCTCTACCAATTGCTCTACCGATAGCCAGAGGTTGCGGGTTCGAATCCCGGCATGGGTGAAATTTTTAGCCTCTAAATAGGTTTTTAAATTTGTCCTTAGCACGGGTTAGTGCATTAGAAATAAAAATAGTGTATTCGTATAATATTATACTATTTTTATTTTTAATGCACTAACCCGTGATAAGGACAAATTTAAAACGTAATACAGAGAATAGTGTAAAGAGGTTCGAAATTTCACTGATGCCGGTGAGTCGCCCATTGGCTCAATTGGTAGAGCGCTGGCACGGATAGCCAGAGGTTGCGGGTTCGAATCCCGGCATGGGTGAAATTTTTAGCCTCTAAATAGGTTTTTAAATTCGTATAATAATTAAGTCCAATAAGAATATAATAAAACTTAAATAGAAAGTGAGACAGTGGTCTCATTCCCTGAAAGCCAAGCTTAAAAAGAACAAAGGCATTTCTAAATGTCTTAGTTGCAACAGCATGAGCAAGATAAAAGAAAAATAATATAATGCGTTAGTTTCTCTGCACATAAAATAACCTGTAAACACCTCTGTCACACCACGATTGCGGAATTCCAATAAGTTTCCCCAGTTAAATGTAAATTCGCCGAGTGATTGATTGATTCATTGATTACGCGCGAGGGCTGAAGGGTTGGTCCTTGGAGCCATAAATCAACTAAGAAAGCCCTTTTACGGGATTATCGACAAATTATTCATTGCATTATTTATTTTTATTACTGTGCCGGGTGTTGTGCTTACGAAGAGTAGATTAATTTCCTATGTTATTTTTTTATTTAAAATCAGACAGTGTGCAAGGACATTAATTTCCTTAACGGCACTAAACGAAAATAATCAATAATGAGATAAGTGACGCCATTGGACATACAAACTTTGCCTATGTTTTCTGAAGACACTCTTGTCTGTGATAAATACTAATAGAGTTAAAAAACCAATGAAAAATATCTCTGATAGATATTGGTGCCTGTAAGTAATACAGAGTGTATTGTAATGAGGTTAGAAATTTCACTGATACCATTAAGTCACCCATTAGCTCAGTTGGGAAAGCGCTGGCATGGTTAGCCAGAGGTCGCGGGCTCGAGTTACGGCATGGGTGGATTTTTCAGCCTCTAAATAGGTTTTTAAAATGGTCCTTAGCACGGGTTACTCGATTAAAAAGAATATAACCTCTGATAGAAATAAAATATATATCAGAGAATCTTCTACTTTTTGTTTATACCCAGTCCGAACTAATCAAAACTTTAAACTTTGTACTGAAAAATTGTGTGATTTGTTTAGTGAAGGTAACTCCGAAAACTATTATTAGTGACTAAAATAATAATATTCGTCAGGAATATTTGATTACAGCTTGGTATTTATTTATTTAGTTTTAGGAAAGCCGTTGACATTACATAACTTAATACTATTTAAGAATATGAAACCGAAAGTCATTAACAGGCTTCTACTGATAGTATATATGACATAAAATGAAATTAAATGAAAAGGTTTTATTCAAAAAAGTGCAGAAACTGCGGCTCATTGAACGTTACAATTTAAACTAGGTGTCATTTTAAAATTTAGGTTATGTTGCAGAAAAAATGGACAAAAACACACCAAACTTAGTCTTTTCAAAGTCCTTAATTAACAGAGTTAACATAAATATTATAAAACATAGAACTCATGCCTTGTACTGGCTTTAATTCCAGACATCATTGTCATCTAAATATTCTTTTATATTATAGTAGCCCTTTTGGTACAAAGAGTAATTAACACCTTATGTAGCCATGCTTCCGCGTAGCACAGAACTGAAGCTTAGCGTTGCTACCGCGTAGCGTTTGCTACAGCGTAGCATTACTACGGCGTAGCAAGCTACGAAACAGCGATTTCTTGTTAGCTTTTTCTAGTGAAGATTTCGTGTAAAGTCTCTTCGATAATAATTATAATATTAATGTCAGTGTACAACGGGACGAATGACGACCTACTTAGATGCGAAACAACATACTACTGACATGCCATACACAGAGTATAGGCACTACTGTCTCAACACATATTATCATTATCCACTCATTCACACACAAAAAATTGCTCACTTACTATTCCTGATACAAATATGTACTCGTACAGTATGTAATTTTGTAGTGTCACCTGAAGGGAAAGTACTCTTAATACCATACACAAAAAACGGGTTATTCCACTAATCCCCATTTAAATCCCCATTGCCAATACTAAGATACGCCAGTGGGGATTTGTGGACAAAAAGATCACAAATCCCCATCGATGGGGATTTTCAATGGGGATTAGTGGAACAACCCTAAAAAACAGTACTCGAACCAAACATTATCTTTATTTAAAAAAAAAAGTTGAAATCAAAGATTTTTGAAAATTCGCGTCCCTGGCCCGGGAATCGAACCAACAAAAATCTGTAAAAGTACACCCTGTACTTTTATTGCATCGATTGTTAGGGTCAATTTATCATCATCATGGGCCTACGGTTGTCCACTGCTGGACATAGGCCTCTCCCATTTCACGCCACTGAGCACGGTCCTCGGCTACTCTCATCCAGCTCTTGCCAGCCGCCCTGCAAAGATCATCACTCCACCAAATCTGAGGACGTCCAACACTTCGTTTACCGATCCGTGGTCTCCACTCAATCAGCAAGAGTCAATTATAAGGATGAAACTCTCTAAGAAACTTGGTAGGTCTCCACTCAATCAGCAAGAGTCAATTATAAGGATGAAACTCTCTAAGAAACTTGGTACATAATATATTTTTTTGAATGAAAAGAGAATCATGAAATCTGGACTTACAAATCTTCTTCTTCTTCTTCAGGCTTTATTAGTCCACTGCTGGACATAGTCCTCCCCTAATGAGCGCGAGGTTGTGCCATCATTGGAAGGTAATGCCCATAATCCCCACGCTGGGCATGCGGATTGGGGATCGCAGTTTGGTGGAATTGTACTGCAGGGGGCGCTGCTGCCCACCCCCTGGTTTGTATCTCTTAGTCGCCTTTTACGATACACGCGGGAAAAATTTGGGTTGGCGCTATTCTTTAGGCCGACACCACACAGACTTACAAATGCAATGAGTCAAGCCAAAGCACTTTTATTTAAAGATCCACACTTCCACCCTAGGTAGAGACTTACCATGAGATGCTTTTCGTATTGCTCCTCGATGTCGCTCCCGTTGTAGTAGCGATGCAGCGCGGTGGTGTTGGGGAAGTAAAAGCCGCGGCGGCACACGCAACGGTAAGAGCCCCGGCGGAACCCCAGCCCGGGGACCGGCACACACTGCGAGAAAGAGAAGGAAAAGGTGCTAAGTTGTTGGAAAGAGAAAGCTTTAGGTTTTAGAATGTCGTCTTGCAAAGGCATGTGATCTGCAATTATTCTGTTGCAAATCCGTATATATTTAATCCATGTTTGTATTTGTATGCCTTCTTTTATTTAATTTTAAAATGTCTTTTCGCCCACTTTTTTTCAACTATTTGTTTATAATGTAGTGTAAACTGTGTACCTATATATATATCTTGTTGTGTTTTGTAAATTTGTTACTGTTTTTGATGTTTTTAGTATTGTGCCGTTAAATAAATTATTTCTCTCTCTCTCTCTCTCAATTAGCATGAACGCCTTGTTGGTGTAGCGACTTTACAAGGTTAAAAATACATCATAATTATAAGCACACAATTTTTGAGATAAGTTACAACTGAACCAAAATTCATATAATTGTAAGCACTCAATTATTGAAATAAGAAGTTATATCCAAAACAAAATTTATATAATTATAAGCACCAAATTTTTGAGATAAAAAGTTCCACCCGAAACGAAATTCCTATAATTATAAGTACCAAATTTTCGGGATGACAAGTAAGATAAGGTAAAAATATTCTTAATTGTACACCAGAGCACATATTATAAAACATGTAAAGATTTCTGCCAGAGCAATTTCTTCCAGACAATCCTATGACGGAAAGTATTTACATAGTCATAAGCATACATTTTTGGGGTAATAAAATACAATGCTAAACGAAATAGTATAAATAATTATAAAAACTAATTTTTAGATAAGATGTTAGGTCGAACCAAAACAAAATTTATACGACGACCTCTATGGCGTAGCGGTAGCGCGTCCGCCTACCATGCAAGAGGTCCCGGGTTCGAATTCCGGCTGGAAACAAAAAAAATACCCCAGGTCTTGGATGTTTACATGTTTGTCACGTCGTTGTTTCTGGTTCCCGCGACACAGGGTATCCTAATGTCGGCCAGAAGCAATGTATGTGCCATTATGTAAATGTTATGTTATTAATTATAAACACTAAATTTTTGAGATAAGAAGTCACATCGAGAGTGAAGTTTATTGGCAAACGCCATATTGCTTACGTCCAATTACCGTCTTCAAAACATCACAGAGGCTTAGAGCACTCAAGAGAATTAAATCTTATATTTTATTCATACAGGGAGCCTCCTTCCCAATATTGTGTATTTCCTAATATAGTTTAAGGCTCGCACCAATTTGTTTTAAGTGCCTTATCCCATTTATTGTATTTAGTTTGGTTTTTTTGTTACGTTTTTCCTCTTTAAACTCTATCCTTAAAATATATATACTTTACATAGTAGCGCGCGTGGCCTATTCTGACCGCTTCCATTCCGTGAGACTCGTGCCCTAGCAGTGGAGGCATGTAAAAGTTGATATTAGTTAGCAGGTCAGCTTGTACTCTATAAACGTAACATGAGTTTTGAAAGGTCTAGTTTATTGTCTTGATACCCTTAAAAAAACCCAATTGAATGCCATTGGGTATGACCGACGCCACCGTATTATTTTATTCAAATTTTACTGACTCGGAACTTGGCCATGCGCACACCAGCTTTCGAGGCCTTTTTCAAGTCCTTAAGAGTGCAGGTAGGGCACGAGGGACATGAACTCGACGTGGATGACAGGGTATTTACAGTTCCTCTATAAATCTATCGAATAAACATAGATTTGTCTACAATGAATAGACGTCTTCATAACATTGGCTGAAGACAATGCTAGATGATGAATGCTAAGGAAGAATGATAGACGATGAATAGAAGTGGGCCGTGTTTTGCAAGGCACAATAAGCGGCTGGTGCCGGCTGTCATGTAATGGCAGTCATTAAGACATATCAGAGGCCTCAAGAGCGGCTTGATAACTTCTGACAGTAAGACCCCGCCACTGTCTTACAACCCTACACCAACCCGGACTTGGCCCCCGTGGTGGAGTATGGCATAACCTTCCTGCGATGCAAGAAGAGACCCGTGCCCCAACAGTGGGGATATACAAGGGTTCATATCGAATAAAAGTGGAGCCGTCTGATGTAAATTATCATTGTAAATATCAAATTTAAGTATTGTATTCTATTGTATATTTCACACCACGGGCAGCTTATTAATTTTTTTTTTCTCACGTACATGGCTAACCGCAGCTTGGACCCGACTGAAAATCAGCGTTGCAACTGACAAGTCTGTTGCTACATTATTCTGAGTCGGGCCCATTTTGGGGGCTCAATACTTAAAACCTATGTATTAAATTATGTGGTTTTCGTGTTGTAAAGTTGATTTATTTTTTTAGCTGTGTTTTTTTTTGCTTTCTGTGTATTTTTTTTTTTTTAATTGGTTTGTGTGTTTTTTTTTGTTTTGTTTTGAGTATTGTGCCGTCAAATAAATACATTTTCTTTCTTTCTTTCAAATACACCCTTGAAATTTTCTCCATCACCCATCTTTTAGATTTAATTTTAATATCTAAGAATATATAAGAATATATACATACTTATACAACCCATCCCCCATTCTCCCACCATCATCAACCTTCCTCTGAACTGACTTCAAATTTTAATTTTAACAATTTACTTGCTCAAAATATTTCATCAAAACCCTTTTTTTAATATAATATGTTGAAAATATTTTTTTTACCGAATGCCCCGGGTATCAAACCTCTTCACACAGATAGATAGATATATAGAGAACACTTTATTGTACACAAAAATGGAAATTACAAAAATATTTCTTAACCGGACACACTACAGATGGTACAGATGGCGGCCTTAAATGATGTACAATTAGATGCCTCATAGTTTGAGAAAAGGCTCAGCAAAAAATTGGCTAAGCTCCTCTTCCATGTAGCTCTACTTACATAGGTTGCTTCTGCATCTGTCAACTAGGGTTTTTAAACTTACCGGCGCCATGAATTAATATAAAAGCTCTCATATTTAGAATAGGTTACTTCACACCTATAATACTTAGTTGCAGCAAAATGTGTTTATATAGATTTAAATGCATCCCATTGTACGCCAAATATTCCATTCCGATAACTACACCAGCAAAATAACAAAACTTTTTCCAAGTTCATTGAACAGAATTAATAAATTTTTTAACATGGCCTCAGGCTTAATTATTATATCAGTGACCCTACACCCAAATGAAACAGTTTAAATTTACGTATCACCAGAACAAGGCTCAGTAGTATAACTGTAAATCCAATACTCTTCCAGCGCGGTACGAAGGGTTGCTTGCCGGCTAACAATATTTACCATCTGCGCTTAAAATGTAAGTAAATATGGAATTAAAATTAGAGCTAATTTTTTAGGACCTTATGTAATACCTAGATATACGTCTAAATGATTTGTTGCTAATTGTTTAAATGAGCAACCTTTAACCGGCTGTTGTATAGTAGTACCCATAATGAATTAATCTTTGTCACTTTCACGACGACCTCTGTGGCGTAGCGGTAGCGCGTCTGCCTACCATGCAAGAGGTCCCGGGTTCGAATCCCGGCTGGAAACAAAAAAAAAGTCCAGGTCTTGGATGTTTACATGTTTGTGATGTCGTTGTTTCTGGTTCCCACGACACAGGGTATCCTAGTGTGGGGCCAGAAGCAATGTATGTGCCTGTATGTAAATGTTATGTTCATACAAAGTCCAGAAGCAGTAAAAAATATACTAGTTCTGCTCGTCACCGGCCTAAGTAAAGTACAGCTATAGCATACACCTTCGAGATAAAACTAACGAGAACAGCTTCGAGATAAAGCCTAACGTTCAAGCGGCACAGGTCTCGTCATGCGATGCAGGAAGACTCCGACTCAAAACGTTGTCTTTTCAAAGTCCTTAAATAAAAGAGTTTTCATCGATTTAAACCCTGTATGCTCCCACTCCTGGGGCACGGGTATCTTCGTGCATTGCAGGATGGTTAGGCTATACTCCACCACGGGGGCCAAGTCCGGGTTGGTGTAGGGTTGTAAGACAGTGGCGGGGTCTTACTGTCAGAAGTTATTAAGCCGCTCATAAGACCTCTGACATGGCTTAACGAATGCCATTACATGACAGCCGGCACTCACGGCTTAACGTACCTTGCGAAGCAAGGAAGCGCTCGGAAAAATGCCACTAGCTGTTGTAACAGGACGGTCACCCATCTCGCACATGACCGAGCCTGTTGTTGCTTAACTCGAGTGATTGAACTATAACTTTCGTAAGCACAACACGTTGTAGACTTTTAGTCTGGATCTACTTACGGGTGTTGTTATCGGAATCAGAGCGAAACCTGGTCGGACTTTTCCGATATAACAACACCCGTAAGTAGATCCGGACTAAAAGTCTACAATCGAGTGATTGATTGCAATCACTCGTTTCGACTAGGGCGCGAGCACACCAAGCAAGAGTTTACATAATTATTGATTACTAGCTGACCCAGCGAACTTCGTACCGCCTAAGAGTCGGTTTTTTGTTTTTTTATTTTTGTTCTCTCCGTAAAAACCATCCTCGTTGTTCGAGGAATATTCTAAAAAAAGAATTAGCGAAATCGGTTCAGCTGCTCTCGAGATTTGCGCTTACCAACACATTCAGCGATTCATTTTTATATTATAGATAGATTATAATTATTTGTTAACTATGACATGAAAAATAAAACTCGTACATTGTACTGAATTAAAAATTTAGCGAGTGGTATTGCTACTGTCAATTTTATGTTGTTATGTGATGTTTTTTTTTTTACCTTACCCTCCTTGCTCAGTGATCCATTTCATCACTAAAGTCTCTTGAGAGAAGAAAGTGCTTTGGCATGCATACACACGTACACAATTCATGTCTTCAACTTGCCACCTATTCACTTGAAACTTGTTTGACAGTTAACGAGTACTTAGAAACTCAATTCCCTAGCAACTTCCTTTGACAACGGATATAAAACTTTTACATTATCATATACAGTCTATGACGTCCTACACTGTGTGGAAAAGCATAATTGTTTTTTGAGAATAACGTAACAATACACAATTTTACCGGTACGCAAAGTCGTAGTGCAACCTGTCTCACTAAAAAAAAACCGGCCAAGTGCGAGTCAGACTCGCGCACCGAGGGTTCCGTACAAACCTGTATTATAGACCTGAGTATTTGGTATGAATTTCAATTTAATACCTCTACGCGTTTATGAGGAAATGGGCAGTAAGTTTAAAATTATTAAAAAAAATATATTATGAGATGTAACTAAAAATTTATGGTTTTCGTAATTTTTTCTTTATCTATGCTATAAGACGTTGCTTCGTACCAAATTTCAAGATTCTGAATTCACGGGAAGCACCCTGTAGGTTTTGATTCCCTTGCAAGTGTCGAAAATTTGCGGCATAAACGGCTGTATCTTTTGATTGCGTTGGCTTAGAAGTTTGATTTTTTCACAGCTTCAAGGGACAGTAGACCTGAGTAATTGATATAAATTTCAGCTTCATACCTTCACGCGTTCCTGAGAAAATGGGTCTTGACAGACGGACGGACGGACAGACGGACAACAAAGTGATCCTATAAGGGTTCCGTTTTTTCCTTTTGAGGTACGGAACCCTAAAAACTAATAAGCCGACTCGATATCAACCCTTGTATGTCCCCACTGCTTGGAGACGGGGCCCTTCCTGCATTGCAGGAAGGTTAGGTCATACTTCACGGGGTCAAGTCCGAGTTAGTGGAGGATTCTAAGGCAGTAGCGGGCCTTAGTGTAAGAAGTTATCAAGCCGCCCATAAGGCCTCTGATATGACTTAATATTCTGATATGACTGCCATTACATGACAGCCGGCACCAACAGCTTAACGTGCCTTGCGAAGCACGGAAGCGCTCGGAAAAAGCGGCAGTCCCGGGACGGTCGCCCATCCTGCACCTGATTGCGCCTCTTGTTGTTTAACTCAAGTGATTGCTTCCAATCACTCGGTTCGACAACGCCACGAGCTCCTCCAATACCGTTTTTTATAAGGATCTAATATTTATCATTTTTTAGATTTTTTTCTTTTCAGAGTATTTTAGAGTACACTACAGCACTAAAAACATAGAAATAATTTTAAAAAAATATGTTTAAATCGAAAGAAGTAGTTGGTATTGTAGAGAGAAATTTAGAGCCGACGTCATGGCACATGACAGTTTGTACATACATTTTCGGCACTGACTCTAAAATACAGTTCTACAATATCTACATGTATACGTATTTCCAATTCATACGGCTTTGTTCTGAAGTCAGTTTTTATTTTTATATAGGGTATATACATTATGTATACCGTTTCTGATAATAATAAAAACTTTAAACTCTAGTACTGAAAAATGTAGGTGTTATGAATTTGATGTGTTTAAAGGTCATATTAAGGCATTACCCCCCAATGATGGCACAACCTTGCGCTATGGCGCTCATTAGGGGAGAGCTATGTCCAGCAGTGGACTAATATAGCCTGAAGAAAAAGAAGAAAGGTCATGTTCGTTTCATTATTTCTATATTAGTAGTTTGAAATGGATTTTATTTCTTATGAAAAAAATATTATTTTGACATATAAAAAGTTATCTCTATATCGCTGACAAATGCATTTATAGATTCAATAATCACCCGTGAATACGTTCTACTATAGTAGAAATTTACTGATCCTCCAACAAACTCAAAAGATCGCAGGAGGAATCCAATAATGCAACAGAGTTTAATTTTATTTTATACTTATTTCTCGAGCAAAGTAATAACGGCTTCATAGAGTCTCCTGCAACATGCCTGTCGACCTTGCGATGTGCTTTATTGGATTCCACAAATGATATAAACCCTTTGTATGTCCCTACTACTGGGGCACGAGTCTCTTTCTTTCTCGCAGGAAGGTTAGGCCATACTCTACCACGGGGACCCAGTCTGGGATAGTGGAGGAAAATAGTGGAGTTTAATATAATATGGTAAATTAAAGTAAATTCCATTGAACTGTTAATGAAATGAAAAGGTTTTTTCAAAGTTGACGACCTCGGTGGCGCAGCGGTTTGGCACGCTGACTATAAAACCGAAGGTCTTGGGTTCAATCCCCGGCCGGGTCAAACTAGGAAACGAACTATTCTAGTTTGTCTCGGTCTTGGATGTTATCTATGTATTTATTTTATTAAATCTTTCGTAGAGTTAGCACCAATGACACAAGTCATTTAGTTCTACTTAGTATAGGGCTAACGAGATCTGTGCAAATATAGTTATGATTATTATTATTATTAAGTAGCGCAGAAACTGCGGCTTAATGAACGTTACAATTCAAATTAGGTGTCCATTTCGAAATCTAAGTAATTTTGGAGAAAAAATGGTCAATAAAACTCTAAAATTTGTACTTTCACAGTCCTAAATTAACAGAGTTTACATAATTATTATAAAACATAGAGCTTATGCGTTGTACTGGCTTTAACACACCACGAGCTTCAGCAGATAAGTGAGCAGGAACAACAAAAAGAGAGTGCTAAAACCATGGCTTTGTATAGTGAAGTCATGAGTGATACAGGGATACCAACTGTCGACCTAACTACAGCCAGTAGTAGCAGCAGTATAAAAATGAACAGTGTAAGGAAAATTAAGAAGTACATTAAAACAAAAAAGTACATAGAAAAGGTTCAGAAACTCGTTAAACGAAGCCGGAAGAGTATAGAAAGTATACCCATTCACCGTCAAAAACTGCGGTTAGAAATAGAAATGGCCGAATGTCAGAAGGAATTATTCACCAACAATGTCGACCACGAACTAGCGATGGCCGAACTACAACTACAAGTTGAAGATCTGCAGTTTCAGTTGCTGGACATCACCTGCAAGTACTCAGCTATGCAAACTCAGTACTGTGACTGCATTTCATTAATGAACGAGTTGATTGCACTGAGCAAAAACAACCTGGAATGCATTGAGTCCAACTTTATCCAGGACTTGGAAGACACAGAAGGCAAATCAAGCTTGCTACCCTTAAATCCACCATTAGCCGTGATTGGAGACACAGCCCCTCTACAGCAGAACTCCATGCAACCACGGAATAGTGAAAAGGGCAGTAAGAAGCCAGGCTTATGTCCACCGTGCAGCATGCCCAACATACCAGCCACTTTACAGCTGGATATGACACAGCAGCATGGGGGCGAGCTAAGTGGACAGCCTGCAACACCGAATGTGACAGCTGAGACCTGTGGACCAATCACCTGTGATGCCAGACTTAGAGTATCACCTAATAGACCGACCAGCTCTTCAGTTCCAGTCAACGAGCAGCGCAGTGCAACACCGACCCCTGATGCCATACTGGATGCACAGCCGCAGTCTAGACCCACCAGCTACCGAGTTCCTGACAATGACACCCAGTACAAAACCATTATCTATTCAGATAAATTAGGTTTAGGTTTAGGCAGTAGACTACAAAATAACTTAAAACAACATGTTGAAAATATATGTATGCCCTATGCATCTTACATGCAAATAGTTAACTGCATGCTTAGTAAGGAGTATGATAATAATACTACTGTTGTGTTATTAATAGGGGACAGCACAGGAATACAGCAACAAGATTTGACAAATTATTTTGATTCTATAGTTGCTCTTCAAGCAAGAAAAATTGTAATTTGCGCTTTCCCTTACTCAAAAACTCTGTCAGAGACACAAAATGCCCGGTTAGATAAGTTAAATCGGCTATTGTTTAATATGACCTTTGGCCATCGAGACAAAGTATTATATTTTGATACGAATAATTTTATTCGAAACTTTATATTGACTAGGGACACAATGCATGTGCCTCTTTCTTCGAAACGACAGATTGCCAAATTATTGGCATTCAATATTTATGACCCCATTATTGTTGAGACAATAAAACAGGGACCAACTAAAGTTGCTAACTGTAGAAGTTCTACACTCAAACCTCTGTATTCTGAGGTTTTGATAAAACCTAGTATAAGTAGGTTAAGCTTGACTGCTGATTTAAACTATCAGCGCAGACAACAGAAAAGCCCCCCTTAAAAAAACTTATCTTAGCTAATCAAAATTTACAGGGCGGTTTTTCTGGTAAATTACTAGAATTAGAGTTATTTCTAGAACAACATAGAGTAGATGTACTCTGTGTCACTGAGCACTGGCTACTAGAGTCCCAAATGAATTTTTCTGTAAATAATTATGAAATAGCCAGTTGCTTTAATAGAAAGTCTGCATTGCATGGTGGATCTTTAATAATAGTAAATAGTAGTTTGAAGTATAAAGAACGAAAAGATATTAGCAGACTTTCTGTTGAAAAAGTTGTAGAACTATCATGTGTTGAACTGGCTAAGCATATTGTAGTAAGCGTATACAGGCCCCCCGCCAGTGACTACAGTTTATTTGAATCCGTACTAGAGGATGTTTTAAAGGTAGCTTCAAGTAGTAGCAAGAAAGTTATAGTATGTGGAGATTTTAATATAGACTTGCTGGTAGACTCCGTTTTAAATAACAAATTAAAACTTATTTTCAAGTCTTTTAATTTAGTTAATATTTTCTTAGAGCCTTCTAGGATTACCGAAAACACAGCCACCTGTCTTGACAATGTATTCTGCGACTGTGAATTTTCGCATTGTTCTACAGTAACTTGCTTAAAGTCAGACCACAATGGTCAAATTGTCCACTTTGAAGCAGATTTTAAAAAAAAGGAGCAAGCTATAATTTATCGGCCCATTACAGCAAAAAAGATGGAATTATTTAGAAATTACATACAAAGTAGCTTACCTACACAAAATAATAAGACCCTTAATGCAAATGCTCATTATGGAGATTTATTCAAAGTTGTTTCAGGTAGTTTTGAAAAAGTTTTTAAATTAAAAAAGTTATCATCAAAAAGAAATAAAGTAGCATTTAGTGAATGGGCTACTGCCGGCATCCGAAAAAGCAGGGACACACTATATGCGCTATATGAGAAAAAAACATACACATATGACCCCAGTTTTATACAGTATGTTAAACTATATTCAAAATTATTTAAGGCCGTCTGCCACAAAGCAAAATGTGAGCATATAAAATCAAAAATCCTTCAATCGTCTAATAAATCCAGAACAATTTGGGCTATTATAAATAAGGAAACCGGTAAATCCAAATCAGGAGATCGCGAACTTTCACTTAAAATAGATGATAAATTAATAACCTCAAATGAAGACATTGCTACGGCTTTTGAACAGTTCTTTACAAATGTTCCAATTGTAACGACAGCTCCTTTAGACTCTTCTCCAGCTCTTGCTGAAAGTATTTTGAAAGACAATGTCCCCCCATGCCATCACGATTTTTCGTTCGACTATATTGAAGCCCATACCGTGATTAAATCGTTTAAAAAGCTAAAGCTTAAAAAAACTGAGGACTTATGGGGTATGTCAGTAATAGTAGTTAGCTCAGTAATCGATACCCTAGCACCCCATTTAGCCAAAATCTTTAACAAATGTTTAGATGAGGGTATATTCCCTGATCTAATGAAATATAGTAGGCTCGTTCCTTTATTTAAAAGCGGTGATAAGCAAGATCCCACAAATTTCAGACCAGTCTCAGTTCTACCCGTTTTGAGTAAAATATTCGAGAAGATAGTTCTAGGTCAGCTGCTTACACATTTCAATGACTATCAACTTCTCCATGGTCAGCAATTCGGCTTTACGCAAGGGCGCTCTACAACGGACGCCGGCGTCATGTTAGTTAAACATATATTTAGTGCATGGGAAGAGCGCAAGGATGCTATAGGCGTATTCTGTGACTTGTCGAAAGCATTTGATTGCGTTGACCATAAAACCCTTCTTTTAAAATTAAAGCACTATGGTATAAACGGGAATAGCCTAAAACTTATAACATCATATTTAGAAGGGAGAGTTCAAAGAGCTGATATAAATAGAACTAAATCTTCAGGGTCAGAGGTCAGGATAGGAGTGCCACAGGGATCGATTTTGGGGCCGTTCCTCTTCCTCGTATATGTAAATGATTTGCCGTTCATGGTTCAAAATATGTCAGAGATAGTATTATTTGCAGATGACACGTCTCTTATTTTTAAAATTAAGAGACAAGAAAATGACCTTGACAATACAAATAATGCTCTCTCTCGGGTACTAAATTGGTTTACTTCTAATAACTTATTGTTAAATTCAAAAAAGACGAAATGTATAAAGTTCACTCTTCCAAATGTCAAAACGGTAGACAGCAATGTTTTACTGGGGAATGACAAATTAGACCTTGTGAATGAAACTGTATTCCTAGGTATCACAATTGATGCAAAGCTTCAATGGGGTCCTCATGTAGAAAAATTAGCAAATAGACTTAGTTCAGCAGCATATGCAGTCAAAAGAATTAGGGAACTAACTGACGTCGCAACTGCTAGGCTTGTTTATTTTAGTTACTTCCATAGTCTTATGTCCTATGGCATACTACTGTGGGGACGGGCAGCAGACATTGAGACCATCTTCGTCTTGCAGAAGAGAGCGATCAGATTCATTTATAGGCTGGGTAGTAGAGATTCGTTAAGAGATTTCTTTAAAGAAACTAACATCCTGACAGTTGCCAGTCAGTATATATATGAAAACATTATGTACGTTAGGAAAAATATCAGTAACTTTAAAACTTTAGGTAGCCAACACAATGTAAATACTAGAAATAAACATAAACTTTTGTTCCCACTATTTAGGCTGGCAAAGGTTAATACATCCTTCATGGGGCATTGTATACGCTTCTATAATAAAATCCCTGAAGATATATTAAGCTTGCCTGAATCGCGGTTCAAAAAATATGTTAAGCACACTTTGTGCCAAAAGGGCTACTATAACATAAAGGATTATTTAGATGACAATGAGGTCTGGAATGAAAGCCAGTACAATGTATGAGTTCTATGTTCAAAATAATTATGTAAACTATGTTAATTAAGGACTTTTGAAAAGACTAAGTTAGGAGTTTTTTTGTCCATTTTTTCTCCTAAATGATCTAGATTTTGAAATGGACACCTAGTTTGAATTGTAACGTTCATTAAGCCGCAGTTTCTGTGCTACTTTGAATAAAACCTTTTCATTTCATTTCATTTCATTTCATTTCATTTCATTTAATTCCAAACATCATTGTTGTCTAAATAATCCTTTATGTTAAAGCCTTTTTACACAAAGTGTACTTAACACATTTTTTGAATCGCGTTTCAGGCAAGCTTAATATATCTTCAGGGATCTTATAGAAGCGTATACAAAGCCCCATGAAGGATATATTAACCTTTGCTAGCTTATGTAATAGTGTTGAAAGTATATACAACGTATTTTTCTATGTAAATATGTAAAAACGTGTTTACTATATGATTGTTTATTTTGAAGTTAGCTAGAATTGACTAATAACTTAGCTTGAGAGAAATTTGAATATAAACTTGACGGCTATATAGTACACAGGCCAGTATTATAACACACCCCCTTTATCAAAGTTCTCTATAAACATGGAAGACAAAATATGAAAGTATAGTGCTCAAAATATATCAATAGTGAAAATAATAGTAAGGAAATGTATACTAATCACTAAGAATTCATATTATGTCATATTTACACTAAACCTAAACCTAGTATACACCTACTATGTGCCACACGCTGCAACGGCTTAGTTAATATGTCAGCTGGCATCTCACTGGATTTGGTATATTCTAAGTTCACCGTGTTATCACTAATCTTTTCTCTAATAAAGTGATACCTGGTATCTATATGTTTTGTCCTATGGTGGTGTACCGAATTTAAGGCTAAACTCTGTGCACTCTGACTATCCGTACAAATAGTAACACAATTAGGTAAAAAATGTTTTGTTACCATAGGATCACATAGAACTTCTGAGATAAATCTCTTTAAATAAATCGCTTCCTTGGTAGATTCGGTAATTGCCATGTATTCGGCTTCCGCTGACGACAAGGCTACGGTTTGCTGCTTCCGCGAGGCCTACAATACCGGACTCCCTGCTAATGTAAAACAGTAACCCGTATAAGATCTACGATCTATGGTGCAATTAGCCCCATCGGCATCGGAAAATCCCATAAGAGGCATACCAGTCTTCTTATAGCAAATCTGGTAATCTAAGGTGCCTTTTAGGTATTGTAATACTCTCTTAGCGGCTATCCAATGAGACTTATTATACCGAGTATTGAACTGACTCAGGTAACTTGTCGCATACGCAATATCTGGACTAGAATTAACACTCAGAAACATGAGGCTGCCAATTAGTTCTTGATAGGGATACGCCTGTTGATTGTGATCGATATCACTGTTGGTACTAACCTCCAGTTTTCCAGATAACGGAGTTGTACAAGTCTTACAATTCTCCATGCCAAACTTTTTCAAAAGTTTCTTTATGTAATTCGTCTGATGAACTCTTATTTCATCCTTTCCTTTGATTACATTTAATCCAAGGTAATAGCTCAAATATCCTAAATCTTTTAAGGAAAAATACTTAATTCAATTTCAATTCAATTCTTGTTTAGGGCACCCTCTAGGATTCTGCCAAACTTATCTACTGCAACTTGCGAGGTGCGCGACTAGTGGAAAAATACTTCTGCAAGTCATTCTTGACAATGTCAAAAGTTTTGTCATTATTATAAAAAACAATCATGTCATCGACAAAAACGGCAACGATAACCAACTCATTACCAAAGAGTTTGGTATACACGCATGGTTCTGAAGGAGTCTTTGTAAATCCAATCGATGACAAGGTTTCATCTAACTTTATATTCCACGCACGCGGAGCTTGTTTGAGCCCATACAACGATTTTAGTAGGACACATACCTCGTTCTCTTTCCCATTTACTTTAAAACCTTGGGGCTGCTCCATGTTGACCTCTTCTTGTAAATCTCCATTCAAAAATGCAGTGTCTACGTCCATGTGACGCATCTTTAGATCCAACTCGGCTCCAAGAGCAAATAAGGTACGCAAAGATGAGTGCCGCACGACAGAAGCAAACGTTTCAAAGTAATCTACACTTGGCGTCTGGGTAAATCCCTTAGCAACTAGTCTTGCTTTGTACTTCACAATATTTCCAGTTGGATCTTTCTACATTTTGTAAACCCATTTGCATGGTATAACTTTCTTATTTCCTCGTTCTATTAATGTGCAAGTATTCAACTTCATTAACGAATTATATTCATCTGTCATTGCCATTTGCCATTTTTCAGAATCATCATTTAAAATAGCCTCATTATAGCTTCTAGGTTCATCTGCCTCTTCACTGGAAACTTTGTATGAGAAGTAATTAGGAGGTTTCCTGTCTCTTAATGGGTATCTACGACCATCAGTTTGACTATTGGAAACTACTGCTTCCTCATTTTCTTCAACCGGGTGTTCCATTTCAGCAGTCTTATCTTCAACGGAGATGGGACAGTTTGAATCAGGTTGCTCTTGAACAAGTGGTTAATTAGTGAAAACTGGAACATGTTCACAATACTCTTGAACTGTAGGACTGATTTCTTCCTGCAGAAGAAGACTATTAGACATTAATAATCGTTCTGTAGGTGAAGTCTTATTTTCGACAGGTCTATTTTTCAATCCAGAAAAACAATCTTCAAAGAAAGTTACATCTCTTGACTTTTTCAAAGTTCTAGTACAGGATGCATTTCTAAAAAGGTAACTTTTAGGATCTTCGGTATATCCTACAAATATAACTTCTTCAGCTTTAAGATCCAATTTTTTTCGTTGACAAGAAGGAACATGTATCAGAGCTATACATCCAAAGACTCTCAGATTACTAAGGTCTGGTATACAGCCACTCCATAACTCGTAGGGAGTTTTATTGTTTAAGACACGATGTGGGCATCTATTTTTCAGGTACACAGCCGCTCAAGTAGCATCTTCCCAAATGTTTTTGATAGATCGCTTTCAGCTATAAGAGAGCGTGCCTTTTCTATAGCAGAGCGAATTGTGCGCTCGGCAACACCATTCTGTTGAGGGCTATAAGGTACCGCTGTTTGATATAGTATGCCACAATAATTAAGGTAACTTGAGAACTCACTATTAACGAATTCCTTCCCGTTATCCGTCCTTATAGTGTTAATTTGAGCTCCAGTTTGTCTTTCAACCAAGGACTGGAAGTGACAAAATTTTACTTTCACTTCTGTCTTTGAAGATATAAAGTGCACAAAAATAGTCCTAGTAAAATCATCTATAAACAATAAAATATATTTATTACCTTGAAAAGAGCTAACCGATTTGGGTGCACATAGATCACAGTGAATCAATTCTATAACTGAAGTTGCTCTTTTATAGACGATCTTCTTGAAAGGTTTACGTGCTTGTTTCGCTTGAACACAAGCAACACATGGATATCTGTCCACGTCCTTATAATCAATAACCTCATGAGTACCTTTCAGCAGGTCCATACCGATGCGACATAAGTGGCCTAATCGTTTATGCCATAACTGATACCTAGAGTCAAAATCAGAGTGCACATCATAAGCTTTAGCTTGGGGAATAGTTACCGTACAGTCTAGTATGTACAATCCACCATAGGGCGAGCCATGTAGAACCGAATCACCTGAAAAGGAGAAGGCTTTTGAATCAAAGAAATTACAACCAGACTTATCAAACACTACTGTAAAACCTTTTTCTACTGCTTGCTTTACAGATAACAGGTTTGTTTGTAAATTAGGTACATAAATTACATCAGTCAATGTGTCAACGGTATTATCGGTATTTACCGATATTTTACCGACACCTTCCATATTTATTTTAGTCCCATTTGCGACTGTAACCTTAAGATCCACAGGATTAATGTTTTTAAACCAATCTCGTCTTAAAGTCATATGTTTGGTTGCGCCTGAATCAACATACCATTTGTCCTGGTTGTAATCATTTGTTGCTCCTAAGGCAGACAAAGAGGTTGATTCCTTGCTGATAGGATTCTTCCCTTTTATGATCTTCTTTTTCTTTAATGGACAGTTTGGTCTCTTGTGACCAGGTTCTCCACAACCATAACAAACAATTTTCTTCTCGTTAAAAGTAGAAGAGGTAGGTTTAACCGTGGATCTCATAGCTGTTTCAAGTTTTATTGAGTTTTCCTTCGACATTTCATTTAGTAGCTTGGACTTCACCAGTTTGGTAGTAACGTCAATATTACTGTTTTCAAGGGCCATAATTAGTGGGTCATATCTCGACGTCAAACCTCCCAATAGAATAGCGGCAATCGAAGTATCTTCTATTACCTTATCTATATCCGCCAAGTCTTGGGCAGTGGAAACAACAGCATTGATATATGACTCAATATTGTTATCAAAGTCTTCTAGTCTCAGTCTGTATAATTTCCTTTCTAAACATAGACGCCGACCCATGCCTTTATCCTCATAAGCATTTTGTAATGCTTTCCATGCTTCGAGTGCTGTCGTAGCACTCCGGACATGCGTAATCGCAGGGCCCTCAAGGGTGAGGCAAATTTTTGTTAACGCCTTTTGATCGTTTCTCATTTTGATGGAGTTAGAAACATCCAATCCTTCAGGGTAGCCATTTACTGCTTCCCACAACTCTTCGTGCATAAGGTAGTTCCTCATTTTGAATTTCCATACACTGTATCCTTCTCTATTTTGTAGAATAAAAGTCGGGATAGAGAAACTACGCATACCTTTTGTGATATTATCACTACTTGGATTCGCCATCATAAGGCCGAAGAACTATTGCGTTTCTTTATCCAAGAAATAATCACAAATCACTCCAATCACAAAACGTTTCACACGTATTGCTTTTACTAGTATATCGTATACACTCGAGAAAGTCTCATGCTGATAACGTGTTGAAAGTATATACGTATTTTTCTATGTAAATATGTAAAAACGTGTTTACTATTTGATTGTTTATTTTGAAGTAAGCTAGAATTGACAAATAACTTAGCTTGAGAGAAATTTGAATATAAACTTGACGGCTATAGTACACAGGCCAGTATTATAATACTGATAATAATACTAATAAAAGGCTAGTAGTACAACAAATAGGAACAAAAGCTTATGTTTATTTTTAGTATTTACATTGTTCCTAAATTTTTAACGTTACTGATATTTTTCGTGACGTACGTAATGTTTTCATAAAATACATTGACTGGCAGGATGCTAATTTCTTTAAAGAAATCTCTTAATAAATCTCTACTGCCTAGCTATAAATGAATCTGATCGCTCTTTTCTGCAAGACGAAGATGGTCTCAATGTCTGCTGCCCGTCCCCACAGTAGTATGCCATAGGACATATCACTACAGAAGTAGCTAAAACAAACAAGCCTAGCAGTTGCCATGTCAGTTAGTTTCTTATTTATTTTAGCGGCATATGTTGCTGAACTAAGCCTATTTGTAATTTTTTCTATATGAGTACCCTATTGTAGCTTTGCATCAATTGTGATACCTAGAAATACAGTTTCATTCACAAGGTCTAATTTGCCATTCCTTAATAATAATGAAATGAAAATAAATTTATTAACACACATGTTTAGCTATAACTAAGACATTTGCAGTAGCCACCACACAAGGTCGGGCTTGAATCGTGGTGGCCTATGTTTGGGTACATTGTGGCGTTTTTTTTTTTGGGTTAAAGGAGTGTCATTTATTTATTAATTATTATGAATAAAAATTAAGTAACAAAGATAAAAGATTATTGATAAGAGCAAAATGTGTGTTGAGTGAAGGATTGTGAGTGAGTGTAGTGTATGTACTCTGCCCAGCCCTACGACAGTAGTCTTGGGATCGGGTTTTGGCCACTGGGCAGAGGCTGAGTGACGGTGTAAGTGTGAATGTAAAGTATGTGTGAGAAAGTATGTACCTTGTGTGTGGGTTAGCACTGTATCTTGAGGAGGGCTTCAGTGTCTGCGTAAGAAAGAGCTTGAAGCCATTTTTAGGGTTCCGTACCTCAAAAGGAAAAAACGGAACCCTTATAGGATCACTTTGTTGTCCGTCTGTCCGTCCGTCCGTCTGTCAAGACCCTTTTTCTCAGGAACGCGTGGAGGTATGAAGCTGGAATTTATATCAATTACTCAGGTCTACTGTCCCTTGAAGCTGTGAAAAAATCAAACTTCTAAGCCAACGCAATCAAAAGATACAGCCGTTTATGCCGCAAATTTTCGACACTTGCAAGGGAATCAAAACCTACAGGGTGCTTCCCGTGAACTCAGAATCTTGAAATTTGGTACGAAGCAACGTCTTATAGCATAGATAAAGGAAAAATTACGAAAACCATAAATTTTTAGTTACATCACATAATATATTTTTTTTTAATAATTTTAAACTTACTACCCATTTCCTCATAAACGCGTAGAGGTATTAAATTGAAATTCATACCAAATACTCAGGTTTATAATACAGGTTTGTACGGAACCCTCGGTGCGTGAGTCTGACTCGCACTTGGCCGGTTTTTTACTATGACTCCAGCTTCCCGTGTGGAGCAGTCCCTAATTTCACAGGTCTTGTTAACACGGTTATACAGGAAAGCATGCGCATAACGTAACATAATTGCTGTCAACTGTTTTGATATTTAGAAAGGGAATTTTGTAAATTTTGTCTCTTTGGAATTTAACAATAACCTATTAGAAGTAAACCAACTTAGTACCCGAGAGAGAGCATTATTTGTATTATACTATTTTTATTTTTAATGCACTAACCCGTGGTAAGGACAATTTTAAAAACCTATTTAGAGGTTAAAAATTCCACCTATGCCGGGACTCGAACCCTAAATTCTTAAAATAAGTGACGTGTAATCTGCAAATCTCTGACATATTTTGAACCATGAACGGCAAATCATTTACGTATATGAGGAAGAGAAGCGGCCCCAAAATAGATCTCTGTGGCACTTCTATTTTGACCTCTGACCCTGAGGAGTTCACAGTTGCATGACTATGCCGCCAGGTCGCACGAAGAGGCCTTTCTGGTCATTTTCGCACTGCGCATATTACAGGGTAAAGAAATATACTATGTAATCAGCTTATAAACAGTGCCCACTGTTGGCCACTTCGCTTACAGGCAAAATAATGTTAAGACGGAATAATACGAGTAATACTACGGAATAATGAGGGATGGAAAGTCTGAAGGTGATATAGAAAGAAGAGTAAAAGCGGGAAATTGTGTAAACGGTGCCTTGCACTCCATTGTGTGCAGCCGAAACATCTCCAAAAGAGCTAGATTGGCTATTCATAGTGGCGTGCTGGTCCCAACACTTATGTATGGTAGCGAGACTTGGGTATGGCAAAAGAAGCAAGAAAGTAGAATTAATGCAGTTGAAATGAGGTCCTTGAGAAATATGTGTAGTGTTACTTTGAATGACAGGATACGCAATAGTCTGATTAGAGAACGTTGTGGACTGAAAGAGGATGTAGTGACTAGAATTGAGAAAGGAATGTTGCGTTGGTTTGGACATGTGGAGAGGATGAAGGAAGAAAGATTGACGAAACAAATATATATTGCGAATGTGAGGGGAAGGGCTGGTAAGGGACGCCCCAGACGGACTTACATCGACCAAATAGGGGATGTATTAGCAAAGGGAAAGATAAAAAGTACCCGGAACCGGCGTGCGTGCATTCAACGACTTATGAACGTTGATGAAGCGCAGGTGATCTGTCAGGATCGTGGCAAGTGGCAGTCCCTGGTCTCTGCCTACCCCTCTGGGATACAGGCGTGAGGTTATGTATGTATGTACTATGGAATAATACGAGTAATACTATAATTACTATGTACTATCCCGCGTGGAATGAAAATTGCAACTGATTGAATTCAGGTAGATATTGGAAACGTTAATGTTATTGGCTCTTTTACGCTTGCGCCGTAAAACGCGTTATGACGTCATTTCATGGGGTTCGCTGAACGACGGAAGTTATTACCACAATTGAGCGCTTCATTGTATGAACAGTTGATGGGACAGAGCTGATGGTTGTACCTTTTGTACACATATCACGCTAATACTATTAAGGCGAAAGTTTGTGAATGTGTCTGTAAGTTACTTCTTCATTTTTTTTTCTAAGGTTAACACGAGCAGTAGACATAATTAAAACTGTTTTTATACGGATTTATGCTCGTTTATTACATTTTTACAATTTTCCAACGTTTCGGCACTTTTTCAGGCGCCGTGGTCCCGGATGAGTCATCCGGGACCACGGCACCCGAGCATAAATCCGTATAAAACAGTTTTAATTGCTTCTTCATGTCTAAAGCAGGAGCGATTTTAATAAAATTTGGTATGGAGTTAGCTGACACCCTGGATTAACACACAGGCTACGTGATTATATTATTTTTTGTTGCACTAACCCGTGCTAAGGACAATTTTAAAAATAGAGGCTAAAAATTCCGCCCGTAACGGGGCTTGAACCCGCGGCCTATTTAATAGGCATAACTATTTAAAATAAAATACTTTTGACATAATAATAATAATATTGGCCTTTTTGCATCTACTTAATGAGATGATTTATATAGCGTCCAGTGGTATACTTTTGACATACATCTGAAATATCTGCGTAATTTCCATTTTTATGTACAATAAATAGTTATAGTAGCAATACCGCTCGCTAAAGGCGAAGGAAAATATCGTGAGGAAACCAGAGTGTTTGAGTTGTTCAACCTTAGCGCTTTGCATTGTTTTAGCCAACCGTACTTATCGTTATGTCAAGTAATGTTATCGCTATCAATGTAGTACCGGGTTTATCGCAGCTTTTTGCGTGTAGTTCCTTTCCGAACGCTGAGCGTTTATTGTTACGGTATCCGAGAATCGATTCCGCTACACTAGACAGAATGTCTGCCTCCTTATATCGCATTGCGTCATTGGTCATAATGACATAACTTAACCTCACGATTGTATCCCAGAGGGATAGGCAGAGACCAGGTACTGCCACTTGCCAGTAGATTAGAGATTAGATTCCCCTTAGATTCGAGTTGGTGTCGAGGTCGATTTGAAAAATAGATACATCCATAACCTCACGCCTGTATCCTCGAGGGGTAGGCAGAGACCAGGGACTGCCACTTGCCACGTTCCTGGCAGATCACCTTCGCTTCATCAACGTTCGTAAGTCGTTGCATGCACGCACGCCGGTTCCGGGTACATTTATTTCCGGTTCAAGTTATTTATACTATTTTTAATGCACTAACCTGTGCTAAGGACAATTTCCAAAAACCTATTTAGAGGCTAAAAATTCCACCCATGCTGGGATTCGAACCCGCGACCTCTGGCTATCCGTGCCAGCGCTCTTCCAATCGAGCTAATGGGCGACTCACCGGCATCAGTGAAATTTCGAACCTCTTTACACCACTCTCTGTATTACGTACAGGCAGCGACATCTAGCTTAAGTAAATTGCATCACTTGGAGCCCTTACTACCCACTTTGCAGTTAGGTTTTTACATCGGAATGATATCACTGTACCCACATGATTATACTATTTTTATTTTTAATGCACTAACCCGTGCATTAAAAATAAAAATAGTATAATCAACCCGCCCTAAGCAATCCTGGCGACGGACGATCATCGCAGAGGCGGCGACTATCGGCAAGACGTGGAACGAAACGAAAGCCGAAGCTCAAGACCGTGAGGGATGGCGAATCATTGTGGATGCCCTTTGCCCCATCCAGGGGACATAGGAACTTAAGTCAAGTCAAAGTTATGATAGAGATAAATTCTTTCAATTGCTTTTTAAATGTACCAATGGTGGGACTAGCGCATATTTTCTGTGGCAGTGCATTCCACAGCCTAAGCGAATGGACCGTGAAGGAGTCACCGTAAGCTCCAGTGTTGTGAGCAGGGATTTCAAGAAGGTGGGAGTTAAGAGTTCTAATTGGCCTATCCCCAGAGTGCAGGTACTGAAACCTTGCTCTGAGGTAGGCGAGGGATGAGGGAATATTAAGAATTTGGTATAAGAAAGAGAGTATATGTGCATTCCGGCGAAGACGAACGAGATACATGATCATGTTTGCAAAGTCCGTATAAGAAACGGATACCCACATTTAGTAGTCGTTCGAGTTTGTCTAGCAGCTCCTCATCAGCATCCAAGTAGCAAACATCCGCATAGTCAGGAAGGCGAGAAGAAGGGACTGAGCAAGAGTAATTCTAGTTTTATATGGGAGAAAGTTTTGGAGACGCCGCAGCGAATGGAAAGTCGCAAAGACACGCCGACTGACTTCGCCGACATGCGCGGACCAAGAGAGATGACAGTCAAGTAGCACTCCTAGGTTCCTGGCTTTTGTCTAGGCGATAGACGTGCCGTTCAAAACGACAGAAGGAAGCCCCGATTGCTTCATCAGCAACTTGTAGAAGTGCGGACTGCCAATAAGCATCACACGTGATTTTTTGGGATTCACTAAAAGTCCGAAGTGCCGAGCCTAGTTTTGGATTCGCGCGAGGTCAGCATTCAACATATCAACCGCAGAGTCAAACTCATCTACACTGAAATGCCTGTAAAGCTGCAGGTCGTCTGCATACAGATGGTATCGAGACGACAACGTGTCAGTCACGGAGTTAATGAAAATAGGAAACAGAGTGGGGAGAGCACCCCACCCTGGGGGACGCTTGCAGTGAGTTCACACCAATCCGAGGACGTCTCGTCGGAGCGTATGCACTGCTGGCGTCCCCGAAGATAGGTAACAAACCATTCTGTTACAAGAGGAGATACATTAAGAGAGGCTAGGATAGCTAGAAGGATGTCGAAGTCAACACAGTTGAAGGCACTGCTGAAGTCAAGCAGTGTCAGCACCGTAAGTTGCTTGTTATCTCTAGCGAGACGTATGTCATCAGTGACCTTCAACAGTGCCGTAACTGTGCTGTGACCAGGACGGAAACCGGATTGGAAATGGTTAAGGAGATTGTTTTGGGTGCGGAATGTCGGAAGTTGGGTGTTTACAAGGGATTCTAACTGGGAATCAATCAATCAATCAAATCATTTATTTTGTTTAACATAGGTGACATAGGTACATGTAGGTGTTAAAATATATTTAGGTTTCTCTATATTATACCCATTGGGTGTACAAATAATTATTTTTTAAATTAATCGAACCAGGGTTCGTTTTGAGTCCATTGTCCTACCCACTGGACTACCGCCGCTCTACTACATATAGGAGTATAACCCGTGCTAAGGACAATTTTAAAAACCTATTCAGTGGCTGTGCTGAGGCGGAGTGGAATTTTTAGCCTCTGAACAGGTTTTTAAAATATAGGAGGATGTTATTTACCACTCACAAATACTTCACTTGAAACATAAAAAGGACCAGTTTTTGAATTGAGAATTTCGCTAAGTAACTAGTAGACTGTACGGTCTCTTCGAATTCCCCAAATCAATTCTGCACCTTAACCATATCAGTTGAAGATAATGTTGAATGTACTCGGGCTCTAAGCTTCGGGTACTTTCGTTACACTTCTTCCTAGTCTGCGCGAACGTGGATTCCCGAAGGGGCTTTTATGATGTGTAGTACTGTACTTATGTATTTACTTAGTGACATTCTCAATTCGGAAAACAGACTTAGGGCCAATTTCTGAATTGTGAATTTCGCTAACTTTCAGATTAAAATTCAAAATTCAGCAACCGGCCTTAAGCTGAATTTTTAGCAGAAAGCCTACGAAGTCAGCGGAGCGAGACAATATCTATTTACGAGAAAGAGGCAACGTTTGGGGGCGTTATCCAGAGCCAATCCAATTTCCAAGTAAAACTCCCAATAAAAAGTCGAGACAAACTTTTTAATGTTATTTATCACAAATGGGGCTGAAAAACAAGATTCTCGTCCGCAAATATGATAAAAGTTAACGTCGATATGGAATTTTCGGCATTAAAAGCCGATGCTTTTAACGGATCATGTAAATCCCCCAAAACAAAACTTTACCGAGGCTTTGACCAATTTTTCTGTATGCATTTATTGGAGGAGCAACTGTCAGTGGACCGTCTATGGTGATAGCGTATTGGTAGGCATTGCCCCCGAAATATTTCATTTTCGTTTTCCTTTATCAGTGATCAAAATAGTATAATACAACGATGTTTCACATCATTGCCCCTGGTCGGGACATTGCTAAGATAAAATTATTTATATAGGTTAAGATAACATCTCCACCAATCCGGACTTGGCCCCCGTGGTAGAGTATGGCCTATACCTTCCTTAAGGAAGAGACCCGTGCCGCACGGTGGGGACATAATGGGTTGATCATCAAGATATATTTGGTAAGGCTGGGTTTACTGTCAGAAGTTACCTAGCCGCCCATAAGGCCTCTGACAGGGCTTAAAGACTGCCATCACATGACAGCCGGCACCAACAGCATAACGTGCCTTGCGAAGCACACACAATGAACTTAAAAAGAAAACTACTAGCAACCAACGTAAAAAGGAAAACTTTGTACAAAATCGATTGAAAATTGCTCGATGAAGTTTTTAGTTCTGTAAAGCAGGTAATGAACTCCTTTTACGGAACCCTACACTGCGCGTGGCTAGTCATGGACTTGGCCGTTTTTTTGTAGGTTCGTTATATTACTTATATTTCAGAATTTGTAACTGTAAAGGAAAACTTGAAGCACTCGTGGCCAAGCCGAACAGAGTGACGGGAATCAATCACTTGAGTTAAGCAACAACAGGCGCAGTCAGGTGCAGGATGGGTGACCGTCCCGTGACTACCGCCAGTGGCATTTTTTTCGAGCGCTTCCGTGCTTCGCAAGGCACGCTAAGCCGTTGGTGCCGGCTGTCATGTAATGGCAGTCGTTAAGCCATGTCAGAGGCTTTATTAGCGGCTTGATAACTTCTGACAGTAACGCCCGCCACTGTCTTACAATCCTCCACCAACCCGGACTTGGGCCCCCGTGGTGGAGTATGGTCTAACCTTCCTGCGATGCAGGAAGAGACCCGTGCCCCAGCAGTGGGGACATATAAGGGTTGATATCGTATCGTAAGGAAAATATTGTGAGGAAATCCGAGTGTCTAAAATACTGAGGTCTATGAACATATGTACCTCGGTGCTTGGAATCTCTGTATTTACTCTCTCCTTATTTCTGTGACGAATGGCCATCAGAATTAGGTTTACATTAAAGTTAAATTTATTACTAAAACTTTTAATAAATTATAAAATTATTATTCTATATTATTAGATAATATTCTTTATTGCACTTCCTTACTTATTTTTATTCTTTATACTCGGGACTCGAAAGCGAGAGGCCCAGGTTCGATTCCCGGTGCGGGCATGCACCGGGAATCGAACCTGGGCCTCGGCCAATGACTTTGTTTTCTAAGCAACGTAGTTTAGAATAGAAGTTTGCTTATGGAACGCACCCACTGACAGCTGTCAAGTAGTTTCGCCCATAATGGGTGAGTAAAAATTGCCCTCTTGTTTTTATTGCGTGCGAAACGTGTGTTTTCCCAAAATGTGCCCAAAATTGTGTTCTATCTTCGTGTGAAGTGCGAAATAAGTCCAGGGACGGATCCCAGTATTGACAGTTTTGTTGTTGGGCGACGGATCACCCAAAATAGTAGACATACATTGTAATCAAAACGTGGTGCCGTGAAAGTGCACTGAAGGTAGGTAGCTTTCTGGGGAAAGAGCTCTTGGGGTAGACGGGGAATTTTAGGGATCCCCAAACCTCTCAGTGCACCTATCCCGAACGGCGCCGGCTGCCAAGTCGAGAGGCGTCGACGCAGACAGACTTTGTAAGTGCCTTATTTCCTCATTAGTTTTTAAGTATGAGTATTTAAGTGGGTCCTACACCCAACAACGCACATTTGGTAACCGTGAAGGAAAATATCGTGAGGAAACCTGGGTATCTGAGTTGTTATCACTATTATTAAAAATCTTTATTCGCACGTAAGCGGTGATAGTAGAGCGGTAGAACGCAGGATTCTTAATCATGTGGTCGTTGTTTCAAATCCTGGCATGTACCAAAGACTTTGTTTTTTAAGTTATGTACACTTGTGAAGTGATTGTAGCAATACCACTCTAACGGCGAAGAAAAACAGAAGGAAACCCTAGTCTCTGAAGTCTTAACATACCTCAGTGCTGGCTACGTACAATGGTCCAACTAGGAGGCTAAGGCTCTGTTTTCATCAATGGTTGTCTGGAAGATTGTAATAAGAACGCCACTTGTGCTGTACTATGTTATGTTTTAAAGTCATTTATCATGTAATTTCTTGTGTACACGCAATAAAGAATATTATATCGACATAATACGACACATAACCTCACGCCTGTATCCCAGAGGGGTAGGCAGAGGCCTGGGACTGCCACTTGCCACGATCCTGACAGATCACCTTCGCTTTATCAACGTTCGTATGTCGTTGCATGCACGCATGCTGGTTCTGGGTACTTTTTATCTTTCCCTTTGCTAATACATCCCCTATTTGGTCGACGTATGTCCGCCTGGGACGTCCCTCACCAGCCACTCACATTCATAATATTCCATCTGTCTACTCGTATCTAAGTGTGGAAACCTCAAGTCTATTTAAGTAAGGTGCAGTATGTCGGAAAATGTATGGTAAAACGTTGCTGTTATGTTATTGGGGACAGTACCTATTTTACACAAGCCGATGGACTCGTGTTAATACTTCCTTTGATCCTTTGACACCAATAGCTCAGGCAGGAGGACCTAATAGCTTTTGACGCTAACAAAGAGACCCGACGCTAAAATCGAAGCTGCCATATTGTGGTTAGCAAAATTGAGGTTGTGAGGAAACATTTTGAATATATTGATGTTTCGCTTCTAAATTAGTACGATAATGCTGTCAGTATATAGTTGACTTTTACGTTTCTAGAGTTCTTTTTTTATGAAGATTAGAAACGTCCCTCTGCAGTGCATATGCTTTCTCTTAGAGAGAGTACGGGCTTAATTTTGAATGGTCCAAACACTCCATCACTTACAAAGTTTGAGCTAAAAGAAAAAAATAAAGAGTGCTTATTAAAACTTGATTACGATGAAACTGAGATGCTGTTGATGAGATAAACTCACACTCACGCACATACACACTAACACATACGCGCACACACACACACACACACATACATACACACACAATCACACATCACTCACCTACGTAAACAAACACATCCACTTTTTCCTGTATATTTTTTACGTACCTAATATTAAGATAATTCACTGCATTACATAAATTTTAGTAATAAAAGGCCGTCCACTGTCGTACAGAGGATCTCTGGCTCCCGTTATACAAATCATTCTAGTTTGGGAGTCAGAAGACTCACCAACTTTGTTCCTTGTCAGCCATCTGTTCACTCTTACTTTCTTTATATTTAAGCTATTTGTATGTGGCTATCAATAAAGATTTATTATTATTATAACTAATAACCACGCATGGTTATTAGTAATAAAACGGTATTTAAACACTACAGACACACTTTTTTGCACTTATATTAAACAAGTCGTACAATGCCTCGGACTAAATGCCATGAGAATTCTACCAGTCAACCGCCTGAGGTAGAATAATTGGCATATGTAATACATTCACATTGGCCTTTTGCATCCACGTAATGAGATGATTTATACAGCGTCCAGTGGCATTTTCACTCACACTAGATAGGTGAAAGGACCACTCGGATGCTATAGCCCCTGGGGACATAGTTTTTTTATAGATGGTGTAGTCATTGGTGCATGCCCGCAATGGGGATCAAACCTGGGTCTCTCACTTGCTTGGGTCCATTGTTCTACTCACTGAGCTACCGCCGCTGTATATGTAATAAATCAGCAGGAATAACTAGAACAGTTGCTAAGGAACCATTAGCCCATCGCTGGACCAAGCAGGCGACTTAGTAAATGAGGGTTTCGCCAGTCGGGCGATTCGGCTTTCAGCAAATCGACCGAGTTAGTGCTCAATTCAGCAACTTCACAGCTACTTGGTTTAATGTTACGTAGACCTGGGTGAAATAGATGTATCGATGTTTTGTGACATATCGACATAAATAAGTAAAAATCTATTTGGAGGCTAAATATTCCGCCCAGGCTGGTACTCGAACCCGCGACTAACCTGTGGATAAGAGTACCAGCGCTCTCCCAACTGAGCTAATGGGCAAGTGCCGGCATCAGCGAAATTTTGAACCTCTTTACAATATTATCTGTATTATTTATAGGCTGTGACATCTAGCTAAAGTAATTTGCATCACTTGCCGCTCCGAGTACCTACTTTGCAATTAGGTTTATACATCGGAATGATATCGCTGTACCCACATGATTATATTATTTTTGTTGCAGTAGCCCATGCTATTTAACAAACCTATTTAGAGACTAAACTTCCGCCCAAAATAATATAATATATAAGTAAACTCTCGGGTGTTCGGAAACACGCGAGAACACACACTAGTGGCGCAGACTCCAATGTTTGTCATGTGATACTATCAATGCTTCTACTATCTATCCGTGCTTCGCGAGGCACGTTAAGCAGTCGGTGGCAGCTGCCGTCGACAGATGGCAGTCGATAAGCCAAGTCAGAGGCCTTAGGGCGGCTAGAAAACTTCTGACAGTAAGACAAGCCACTAGTCTTGCAAGCCTCCACCCATCCGGTCTTGGCCCCCGTGGCCCTCGGTGGAGGCATAATAGGTTGATGAAGATGACTATCTATCAATTTAATCAGCCCATAAACAGAAATTTAAATTTTATTTCAGAGAAGTATAACAATTTACATACATATATAACCTCACGCCTGTATCCCAGGCAGGAGTAGGCAGAGACCAGGAACTGTAACTTGCCACAATCCTGACATATCACATTCGCCTAATCAACGTTCATAAGTCGTTGCATGCATGCACGCCAGTTCCGGGTACTTTTTATCTTTCCTTTTGCTAAAGATAAAAAGTATCTTTTTAAAATAAATATAAAAAGTATCCCCTATTTGGTCGATGTATGTCCGCCTGGGAGGACCCTTACCAACAAACATACCTAGATATAATTATTATCGCTATGAATATCGATTATATCAGTAACTAAATGACCCAGCTAACTTCGCACCGCCTAACAGTTAATTTCTTTTTTTTTTATCTCCGTAAAAACTATCCTCGTACTTCAAGGAATATTCCAAAAAAAAAATTAGCGCAATCGGTTCAGCTCCTCTCGAGATTTCCGCTTACCAACACATTCAGCGATTAATTTTTATATTATAAGATATCGATAAGCGGTGTACATTTGTGCCTGGCCCATCCTTATTATCACGCGGGCCGGCAGCCAAAACTAACTTCTGGAACCGTTACTTTTAAAAGCGTTATTATCTTTAGATTTTATCGCGCAAAATACCATTACGCCATGCGGAGATGTTTCCAAATTACAGATAGAAAAAGTCGAGAATTTTTCTCTGTTATAGTATTAGGGTAACGGTTTAAAAGTCCAGTTAAGGCTTAGCCAGGAGAGATGGCCTCACATTCGGGAGATCGTGGGTTTAAATCCCGGTATGATACCGAAGACTTTCCAATTTACGTATTTTTGCGAATTCGTAGTACATTAATGTCACTTGCTAACTCACGATGTAAAGCAAAACATCGTGAAGAAACCTGAGATCTCGGCGCCTCGTTATCAACCCTTGTATGTCCCTACTGCTGGGGCACGAGTCTCTTCCTGCATCGCAGGAAGGTTAGGCCATACTCCACCACGGGGGCCAAGTCAAGGGTTGGTGCTAAAATCGGCGCGGCGCCTAAAATCGCTAAAATAGCTTCGTCCGCAATCAGAAGGCTGAAGACAGGGCGCTTTGGCGCTCATTAGGTGAGGGCTATGTTTAGCAGTGGACTACATATTATAGCCTGTAGAAGAGGAAGAAGAATCAGGTTGAGCAAAAACAAAAAAAATGTTCTTCTAACAGGCCTATAGCGGAATTTATATTCTATAGCGCAATTTAGTTGGAGCCGAAAGAGCCGAAAGGCGCCTAGTCTCTGAGGTAATAACATGCAGCAATTTTCACGTCTTCATATGCCACACTATCAGGCTTAATGCGGAAATCTCAAGCAAAAAATTTTTCGTTCACGACCATGTTGAGTAAGGAGAAAAATTATTCTTATATCACAACTGGTTGCCAAAAGAGAAGATAAAGTCATATTTCACATCTGGTCGCGAAACTTAAAGAACCCTAGTGTCTGAGGTAATTGCGTACCTCAGCAGTTAATACTTTCAAATGCTCAACTTTGAGGCTAAGTACGGAAATCTCAGCTCTAAATAAGCTGGGGCCTAGTCGAAGCTTCTCGGAATTAATTAACAAACCGGAAATATGGAAAAGTTTAAGGAGAACGAACTGCTTTGAAAAACGCATGTTGCATTAATTTTAGCGCATGGAATGAAGGATAAGAGACCGTTGACATTTCAGTTAAAGTATTTAAATGTTTGGTAAGTTTAATTTAAAAAGTTGCAAAACATCAAACAAATTTAAGGCTGAAGAGCTTTCAAGCAGCAATTCTGCCCTTGGCAGTCTCGTCTAATATTTTAACATTATTTTTTTCAAACATGCTAGGAAGTTTGAGGATTATTTTGACAAAGTTTTTCGAGATGAATAAAAAAGTAAATATAATCGTGCTGGCTAGTTTGATTTTTAAATCGATTTCAATTAACATACGATGTGTGTGACTGCGAAACAAATAGATATTTAAAATAAAATCTTTATAAATTCTAATATAAATTGTCTCGATTCCGATTCGAGTAAATAATCGATACCAAGAAAAAAAATATTAACTTTCAAAAAATGTTCTTCTTGCAGTATGAGTATGACAGTTCTTTTTTCAAATCCCAAAACCTATGCTGTAATGATATCCATACACCCCGGCATTCAGGGAAATAAGTGACTACTTACAGAGCAAGAGATAATGTGAAATAAATTACACATTTGACGTGGACTTTAAAAATGGAACAATCTTTTACTCCGGAACATGGCGACCAATGATGTAACTAAAAAAAAGTCTTATTTAAATTCCGAAAAAGTTGTCTGCGTGCACATAGGTAACTGTTTATAAAAAAAAATGAAAACTTTAACGCTGAAAAAGTGATTCTTGTGTGTCATTGGTTTTGAAAAGTGATTTCATTTTGAAATAAAAGTTTTGCATAGTTAGTGCTGTATTTTAATTTCCGCGCATTAATTCAAGAAAGTACTATTCAGGTCCTGGTAGTCACACAACTAAGTATTCATGACGTTCGTCTATCAATGACTCTTTTTAAAAAGGTCTGTTAATTTCCGTGCATTAAATTAAAAAAGTACTATTCAGGCCCTGGTAGGGGCACAATTAAGTATTGATGAAGTTCCTCCATCAATGATCATCAGTTTCTTGTGCGGGCCGCTGCAGTAATAATGTACTACTACTTTAACGTTTTTTCTATGTAACTGGCAAACTAATATTTTAACAAATTATCCAACCTTAGAATTCCGTCCAAATTCACGAAATTTTGCACAAGTAAGTATATTGTGATTCGGATGGCAATACGTTAATTTAAGACTATCGTGCTGTTCTGATGATTGAGCCGGAAATTACGTGCATTTGATTAATTTAAAAAAAACATTGAAAAGCAATTTAATTAACAAACGTCACATAGAAAGAAAACCCTGAAACTGAATAATATTTTAATTTCATGTAAATATAGCATGTAGGTAACAACATGAACATGTAATGGCTGAAGAATTAATAATTAGAATATATACATAATTGAGTTCGCTTAAAATTATGCTGGTACTTGACGGCCTCGGTCGCGTAGCGGTTTGGTACGCTGGCTGTACAACCGAAAGTCTCAGGTTCGATCCCCAGCCGGGTCAAACTAGAAACGAACTTTTCTAATAAAATTTGCCTCGGGTTTCGGATGTTTAGTAGTTTATCTCGGGTCTTGGATGTTATCTATGTATTAATAGTATTAAATCTATGGTTCAGTTAGCACCTGTAACACAAGTCATTTAGTTGTACTTAGTATAGGGCTAACGAGATCTGTGGAACATGTTCATGAATATTTATTTATGTATTTTTTGAATATTTATATACTAAAATTCAATTATTGTTTAAATATAAAAAATAAACGGCAAGTTGATTTGTCAAATTACATGAAATTTTAAAAAACCTATTTAGAGGCTAAAAATTCCACCCATGCCGGGATTCAAACCCGCGACCTCAGGCTATTCGTTCGAGCGCTCTTTCCATCTTAGCTAATGGGCGATTTTTTTTTAAGTTGTCCTTAGCACGGGTTAGTGCATTAAAAATAATATATTAAATTAAATTGTTAAAGTTACGGATAGGTATCTGCCTGTAATGATCCTTTTTCAGCACAAATTGTCAAAGCATTTCATAGATGGCGCTGACAGGCGTGGCCATAGAGGAACCGGAATGCGACTACTGGAATTAATCACTTGAGTTAAGCAACAACAGGCGCGGTCAGGTGCAGAGTGCTTAGTGCGAGTTTGACAGATCCAATCGAATAACTTTACTACCGCGTTAATCGAGCATTGAGTAGTGAGTATGACTAAGTTAACCGTTTGAAATGGCAAAACGCTGTCACAGTACAACTCGCACTCGTGTTTATTCGTGTTTTGGCTGGTAAACGTGTTCACTTCTCAACGTAAACCATTGCAACTCGCACTCAGCAATTTTAATTTCCATACTTGTCGCTAGGTGGCGCTTCCTCGATGCCATAGAAATATGAGTTTACGTTAACGCGATCGAGTAGTTAAAAAACTCGCACTAAGCACTCTGGATGGGTGACCGTCACGTGACTACCGCTAGTGGATTTTCTTCCGAACGCTTCCGTGCTTCGCAAGGCACGCTAAGCCGTTGGTGCCAGCTGTCATGTAATGGCAGTCGTTAAGCCATGTCAGAGGCCTTATGGGCGGCTTGATAACTTCTGACAATAAGGCCCGCCACTGTCTTACAATCCTCTACCAACCCGGACTTGGCTTCCGTGTTGGAGCATGGCCTAACCTTTTGACATGCAGGAAGAGACCCGTGCCTCAACAATGGGGACATACAAGGGTTGATATCGATTTAAGAAATTTACCTTAAAAAGGGAAAATTTAAATCGAAATAAATTATATCTATAAATCTGTTTTTATTGGAATGTTTTTCTTCAATATGGCGAATGAAGAGGCCGTAATTACATTTTTTTCTCACCTGAACAGAGAACTTAGCGGCGCTGTAGTCCAAGTGTGACTTGCACTTGGAATTTGTTTTTTTTCGACCACAACATCCTTGTTCATCCTTGAAATGTACATAAATACAAAAACATGAGGTAAGACATTTGGTTAAAAGTGGCCGTCGCCAAGTCGAACGCTCTAATTACGTCTAACCCTTCAACTAGGCTGCACAAAGCAGCGAGCGGGCCTTTAACCCTGCAAGTGGGTGGAAACAGGCTGCCTTCATTGCGACGCAACCGACCCGCAACCCGGTTAGCCCGTCGTTAGTCACCGCTGCGTCTCGCAGCTAAAGCTTTGGTTACACGGTGCAGCAACCAACTTGCTTGGCCAAGCCAAAACAAGCCTTTACACCAGGATTTTTTGGTGGTTTGAAAGCCACAGCAAATTGAACGTGACTTAATGGAAAATAATAAGAAGTTTATATTTTGTTTTTTTAAGGCTTTTTTTTCAAATCTTGCAATAGGAAGGAGGTCCTTGAAAAGTGCCTATTAGTATGTGTAATAATATTGGCCTTTTTGCATCTACTTAATGAGATGATTTATACAGCGCCCAGTGGCATCCTTACCCACACCAGATGGGTGAAGGGACCACTCCGACGCTGCAGTGCCTGGGACATGGTTTTATAGATGGTGTAGGCTTGCCCAGCACCTATATCACCCTGACAGCTTAGTCGGCCTAGCCCACAGGAAAGACTAGTCAATACGTGCAGAGCCAACGAAGCCGCGGGTTTCTTCACGATGTTTTCCTTCACCGTTAGCGTGTGGTATTGCGACTACAAATTCGCAAATGTACGTAACTTTGAAAGTAAACAAAGTCATTGGTACATGCCCGCACTCGGGATCGAACCTGGGGCTTTCGCTTGCCAGTCTATGGTTCTACCCACTGAGCTACCACCGCTTGTCATTAGTATGTGTAGTGTAACTTTAAATGACAGGCTAAAAGGATGTAGTAACTAGCATTGAGAAAGAAATGTTGCGTTGGTTGGAATGAAGGAAGAAATAATGACGATAGAAATATATATTGCAAGTGTGATTAGAAGGGCCAGTAAAGGACGTCCCAGGCGGACAAACGTCGACCAAATAGGTGATATATTAGCAAAGGGGAAGATAAAAAGTAGCCGAAAGGGGCGTGCGTGCATGCAACGAACGTTACTTATGAATATTGATAAAGCGAAGGTGATCTGTCAGGATCGTGGCAAGTGGCAATCCGTGGTTTCTGGGTTTCTGCCTACCCCTCTGGGATACAGGCGTGAGGTTATGCATGTATGTATGTTTTTAAATCTATCTCGATACCAACTCGATTCTATGAGAACCATTAGCAGCCAGAGCAGTGCGTACGTCACCCGGGTGCGCGGGTCATTATACTGACAAAAGGAAAGTTTGTACAATTTGTTTGCTTATTTTACTACTGCCATTTGATTAAATATTTTTTATTTTACGTCCATACTAAAAGTATAGCCTGAGGAGATGACATTTTAATAACTAACTACTTAACTCCGTTGTGGGATCAAGTGATTGACGCTGTTTGCTTAGCGCGTTACCAATCCGCTATTTGACTCTCTTTTCAAGTAAGTCTTAAACGGTAAATATCTCTTTCATTAGACCAAAAAATGTTTTAGTATATTTTTTGAGGTCCTAAAGGCAACATAAAAACTTTACTTTCCTAAACAGCCAAAAACGCGGTCAGCCATTTTTGTCTATGGTTTGAAGCCCAAAAAGTTGTAAACAAAGTTTGACATTCAATTTTCTGTAAGTGATCGGTGAGCATAGTGAATTAACAACTATGATTTCATCGAGTTTACATGCAAAATATTGTAATTATCATTATTGCATTGTTCGAGAATGCAGAAACACGTCGACAAAGACCCCCGGGAAGTTGTGGATTCGTGTACCCAGTGAAATTAACATTCGAAAAACTTGGCTCAAACTTGCCAAAAGAGACCCCGATTCTTTATCGATTGGACCTCGGGTGTATTTATGTGAAGATCAGTTTGATGTAAGTCCCATAATCATCAATGTCCGCTGGCTCTGGCTGAAAGATGTTTGTTTACAAACAGAAGATGCTTTCAACATGGCGGATAGCGTTTTCACCGTTCCGAATTAAAAGCGGAAACTATTATATTACTTTGCAACTTTTGCAGCCATCCTGCATACTTACTTAGCAAAATCAATATATTTCGGTTTGTAACGTTTAATACTATAGGAAATAGGTATTCATTTATCGAGTCAAATTTGATACGAGTCAAATAGCGGATTCTCTGCAGCGCCACGTCAGCCTGATAGCGTGAAATTGTAACCTTTAGCCCGGCTACAAAAAGAAAGTATGGTTTGATGTAATTTGTAAAATTCTCAGGTGCTCAAAATCGAAGAGACATAAAGTGTTGAAGAAAAAAATTTGTTAACAGCACAAAATGGTTCAGTCAAAAAAAATTATAAGAATACCTTCCCGAAATACCTTGGTAGTTCACAAACAAACAAACAAACATACATACATACAGGCTTGCCTGTATCCTATGAAGTTGCAGAGAGCAGAGACCAGAGTTTTCTACTTTCCATGTTTCTGACAGACCTCTTTTCAGTCACCTGTGAGGAAATACGCGACCCGTTTCGCTTCTAACGAGGCACACAAGTATTGGTGTCGGTGGTGGTGTGTTCGTGTCTTGCTTCTGCTTGAAAAAGTGGGAGGGAGGTTGGTGCATTAACTAACCGCATGGTGTTTGTGGGATTTTTGGCGGAATTTAGCAAAGTAATTTTCACATAGTATTTCTTATTGATTCGAGATACTCATACACAGTTATATATTAACCTTATTTCCCGCTCGAGACCACGGCAACTGTAACGCTGCCGAAACGTCGGGAAATAAGGTAGTTACGTTTTACGTAATAAATAATCGCGATTTGACCCGTTTAATATATATTTTTTACATTTCAATGCTAATGTAAATTTCCGCAAAGTAACGCCCGATTTCATACAATCCATAAATAATCTTTTCTGAGGATCATTTTGCTTTGGAATTCGCTTAAAGCAAAAACAGGTGGTCAGAATACGCGTGTGACGTAATATAGATCTAATCATTGAGTTATTTGTGTATTTCTTATTATAAAACTTACTTTATTTTAAAATGTATACTTTAATATCAACCCTGTTTATAGTATGGTTTACATTTGAGAACCTGCAATTTAATTTCTAATTGAAGTAAGTTTTATAGTTGGAAACAGACAAATAAATCAGTAATTTGATAAATATTCCGTCAAGTGCATAAGAATAACTCGGCGTGGCTTGTCAAAGACAAACCGTGAAATCATGCCTTAATAGACACAGTAGCATCTGGCCGCTGTGCCACGCTGTCTGTCTAACTGGGTACAACTACAGGTCACCGACGCCATTTAGTTTGCAACCCATTTGCCTCTAGTCAATCTGGAGTCAAGCGGAGAGTGAAATAGATGGTTAATGAAATATCTAAGGCAGTCAAAAACGAAAAGGTTTTACAGAAAAAGCACAAGGGATTGGAGACATCAAAGACCACAAAAACCAGACTGCAATACATGGGTGACGTAACGAATAATAGAAACGTTAACGTTAACGACCCTTGTATGTTCCCACTGCTGGGGATTTCCAACCAACCATAGGACTATAGTACACAACTAGGTATAGGAAGTGAACGAGTGCTGTTCGTGTGTCTGGCCGCAGCACTTATGTTTTCCCCTACTATTGTGAGACATTTGACCCTATTATTCTGAGACTAATGCTTTGGCATTTAGGGTGGTTAATGGAAATCATGAAATCTTATTAGGTTTACGTTTGGCAACTGATGTATTTGGTATAACATGACTTGAGAAAAGATGGTCAGAGTGGAGTTTTTTTTCCGCTGCCTTTTTCTCCACTACAATACGACCCGAAGGCAGCAGCTTACATTGTACATTGACATTCAGCAAACAGAATGTAAATTCTTTAAGTTGAAATAAATTGAATTGATTTGAATTTGAAGAAGAAGTAGGATCTTCGATCATATTTCCTTATCAAGGTGACGTGATCGGTCGCCCGGTCGTATAATGGCAGTCGTTAAGCCATATCAGAGGCCTTGTGGGCGGCTTGATAACTTCTGACAGTAAGGCCAGCCACTGTCTTACAATTCTCCACCAACCCGGACTTGGCCCCCGTGGTGGAGTATGGCCCCGTGGTGGAGTATGGCCTGAAGAGACCCGTGCCCCAGCAGTGGGGACATACAAGGTTTGATAACGGTCGGAAGCCCCACCCGGAAAAAGGAAACCGTACTACTGACATGACAATTCACAGAGTATAGGTACAGCTGTCCGAGTCACAGATTATCAAAATAATAGAAACGTGACTGACCAAGTATGAATGGGCCGTTTTCAGCACAATTGACAAAATTTCATATTTTACAACGCGCAAAACTGAAAATACCGTTTCGTAATTTTGCTATCTTGATTACGAAACAAATATTTAGAATTTTTATTATTGCTTAATTTTAGAGAAAATAAATAAAAACCAAAAATTGTGTGATAACGTCACACATACGGTGTAATGAGGAGGTACCGTTGCCTAATATTAAAAATGATATGACAGATGTCATTTTCAATTTCATTTAAATGTCATGTCGGAGAAATTACTTTTCCTTTCCTTAGGGTCACCGCACACGGGCCACCGGCCACAACCACAAAACGCCGCCACTGGCATATTTCCTGTAATTTTCATACATTTTATATGGACTCGCCGCACACGGTTGGCGCCGGTGGCGGCCACACGCTACAAATCGTCGCAGCTTGCTTCTTGTGGCTCGCACCGGCCACTAAACGCCGACACAAAAAGCCGCCACACGCCACTCGCGCGATTCCGCGCCCCTCTCTCCTTTGCCTCAGTTAACCTGTGCTGTAAAGTCGACGGTAACGCATGGTCGTCTGTGGTTCATATAGGTAGATAAATATGGATATAGAATTTTATATCAGGGATACAATCCCGTCCTGAGATTTGGGATTCAAAAAGTGATAGTTATAGTAATAGAGAAGAAAAAGTGAAGGCCTGGGAAGAAATCTGCGAATTGTTTATTGAAATTGTTGTGAATCTTACCTTAATGTGATAGCTAGTCTTTCCGCAGGTGCGATGCTTTTCCGCATGTTGGTGTCGTGGTGCTTTAATCCAGCATATAATAGAGCATGTAGTTCCCAAAACGTACCTATACTTAAACGAAAATGTGTGAAAAACTTTTTAGAATGGTTTAGAAGATTATCGAAATGTTCGTTGCATTTGTGTACATTCGTTAAAACTGGATGTATCCAATAACTACGGTTTCGTCTTCTACGACGTCTTTTTATCAAAAATAGCGCAATTAAACCTTCTTCGTCAGAGTCCATTATGATACTGCACGCCACGCAAGGGTTAAAAAAAGTAGCAGCCACCGACTGCAAGTGTCGACCACCGGCCACAAGTGGCTGTCGCGCGCTTCAGCTACTTTTGTAGCCGCTTCTAGCTTCTCGTGGCGGCGTTTGTGGCTGTCGCGTGTGGCCCGTGTGCGGCGACACTTAATTCCAATGGTTTTTAAAAAGGCGGCAAGGGTATTAGTATTATTAAGCTGTGTGTGTGACGTCATTTGGCGGTTACGTCCTTCTAAAAAGACGAAATTCAAACAGAAAATTATGAATGAAAGTCATCGAATTTCCGAAAATAAAAAAATATGGGTCGTTTTATTTCGTATCTAGTTTCCTTTAAGACAGTAAAATACGTGTGCTAAAAATTTAAATGTTGAAAATTCCAAAAGCACTTCATAGATGGCGCTTATAGGCTTGCACATACAAAAACATGGACACGTCTGTGATATAAATTCATTCTAGTTACAAAAGTAACTTAAGCATAATATCATCCATCCGTACATAAACTCACGTCTGTATTATATTCTTTAAAAACCTATTTAGAGGCTAAAAAATCCACCCATGCCGGGATTTGAACCCGCGACCTCTGACTATCCGTGCCAGTGCTCTTTCCAACTGAGCTAATGGGCTACTCACCGGCATCATATAATGTCTTAAACTAACATCCAGAATCAAGTGTTCCCTCAATTTAGATGAAAAAACGAAAACCATGTGTTTTTGACATACCTACGACATTTTGAAATATGAACGATGATATGTGATATCATTTTCAAAAAAAAAAAATTCAACATTCTTTATTTCAAAGTACTGGTTACAAAAATAGAAATAACATAGAGTTCAACCATTCGGTGTGAAAAGAAGAACCCAAATGATATTAGTTGGTATCTGGTGCTATAGCTAGGTTATCATCTAACCTGTATTTATAACACACAGGCCCGTTCCTCATTGCGAGTCTGTCTTATTAAGAAAATTAAAGAGGTGGTGTGAAATAAAACAAAATAAATTATAAACTAACATGCAATAGGCACGCACGCAGTACATGACATGCGCGCGTGACGTGAGTGTTTGTGTGTGTATGTGCGCGTGTGTGTGTGTGTGTGTGTTTGTGTGAATCAGTGTGTGTGTGTCTGTTTGTGTGGATAGGTGAGTGAGTTAGTGCGTTTGTGTGTATGTGCGTGAGAGATAAACTTTGCCAGACTTTTCACATACTACTTGACCTCCGGGAATTTTGTTACAAATTCATTCACGTCGTATTGGTTTCTTACGCTATGATGAGTGATACTAATCTCCGCCACTCACCTCAGTAGTGTTTTTTTTGCACTTGTCCGTGGCGGCAAAGATGTTCAGCTGGGCACTGCCGGGCCGCATGGGGCACTGGTCTATGTCCACGCGTCGCAGGTCTATGTCTATCCCACTCGTACCCCTGTTGGCAAATGGGAGCCAATGAGACAAGATACAACAGGCAACTCTGTCTTCGTTTTCACTCAACAGGTCAATCAGTAGAGAGCTGAAAAAACTTATTATAACATATTTTAAACTTTAGCGACTTGAAAACATTGTTAGAATATAATTAAAACTGTTTTTATACGGATTTATGCTCGTTTATTTATGGTCATCCGGGACCACGGCACCTGAAAAAGTGCCGAAACGTTGGAAAATTGTAAAAAATGTAATAAACGAGCATAAATCCGTATAAAAACAATTTTAATTATGTCTACTGCTCGTGTAAACCTTAGAAAATACTATTGTTAGAATATTTTCGGGGCTTAATCGCGTAGTAATTTATTGCTATTTTACCTCGACGTTTCGACGACGTTACAGTCTTCGTGGTCACGAGATTAGACTGATGGCTGGTACCCGTTCGCATCATCGGATGATAAGGTTTCAGACTACTCTCAATCAGCCATCGCAAAGCACTATTAGCGTTGCGACACACTGACAATGTCGGACGATAAGCCATGCGACTTTTTTCGACTCGAACACTTCTTGATGACCGGATCCCATGTTTACGACAGTTTGAAACCATATTCCCGATAAAAAATTTTGTGTTTCTTAATTTCAACCGTTTCACGCACAATTTGGCTGTAATAGTGGCGATCGTTGGTAGTTTAGACTATGGTCGTTTTACAAGAAGTAAAATGACCATGTAGTCTAAACTGATTAAAATGGTTTTTCCTTCAAAATTATCTAGAGATTGAAATGGACACACAGTTTAATCTGTCACAGTTTCTGTACTACTTTGAAAAAAAAACATTTTCGAATTTGAATTTGAGATGTTATGGAACGAAAAAAACTATGATTACTAGGCGCAAGTGTTACCAACAAAAACATCGGATAAAAAAGGTGTCGAACAATCAATCGGTCGAAGTATCGTTCGTAGGTGAACCGTATTTCGAACAAAGAATTTTCGGTATGAAATAGAAATTTGGGGAACCCCCAAATTGAAGTAACTAATTTGAAATATTATCGTCTCCATTTACTGCTTCTTTAAAATTATAACCGTCAGTGAAAATTTTAGCATGCTATGTTAATTTAAAATATGTGAAAATTTAAGTCTTATAAGCTCAATTTATAAGCCCAATACTCAATTTTGCATCAAAAGTCATAAATCCAACACATTTTTACTACCATTTTAACTCTGAAAAATAACGACACATTATCTTTTATATCATCAAACTATCAGTGCAATGCCGTTGCCTTGAACTGAAAAGTTTATATTGCAATTTTCCATAAGATGCGGCTGCATAAATTTTTAAGGCCAATTTACAATAAACCAAGGAATATTTAAAAGTATTTTTGAATTTAAAAACCTATTTAGAGGCTAAAAATTTCACCCATGCCGGGATTCGAACCCGCAACCTCTGGCCATCCGTGCCAGCGCTCTACCAATTGAGCATTTTAAGCCTCTAAATAGGTTTTAAAATTTGTTCCTTAGCACGGGTTAGTGCATTAAAATAAAAATAGTATAAGTATTTTTGAACTAAAACTACACATCAGATACGAGCAACCGACGTTTACCCTTTCGGCATGCGTTTATGTAAATGTAATGCAATGCACTGCAATGTACTGTAACGTAACGTAACGTAACGTTACGCTACTGTAATGTAATGTACTTTTTGTTTCAAATGTAGAATGAAGAGCTTAGTGTAGAGAAATACAGAAGATTTTGAGAAAAAAGGTTACTAAAGATACTAAAGTGTCTAGACACAAAACGAGATGAGGCCCGACCGACATCAACCTTTGTCCCCACTGCTGGGGCACGGGTCTCTTCCTGCATCGCAGGAATGTTAGGCCATTCTCCACTTCTGGGGCCAAGTCCAAGTTGGTGGAGGTTTGTGAGACAGTAGCGAGCCTCACTGTCAGAAGCTATCAAGCCACCCATAAGACTTGTGACAACGCTTAACGACTGCCATTACATGACAGCCGGGACCAACGGCTTAGCGTGCATTGCGAAGCACAAAAGCGCTCGGAAAAATGCCACTACCGGTAGTTACGGGACGGTCACCCATCCTGCACCTGACCACGTTGTTGCTTAACTCAAGTGATTGATTCCAATCACTTAAGATAGATAAAAAGATAAGATAAAAGATAATTTATTTAAAAAAAAAAATTATAGTGACCTTATCACTAAGGCAGTGGTACCCTGCTCCCTAAAAAAGGCTATATATAAAGATCCTGGTATCCCACGATACAAGCTTGCTTAGTGTGGGGCCACAAATAAACTGATTGCACTATTGAATTACTCTTATTATTGTAATAAGGCAACCTGATGTCAATCCTCTGTGTGAAAAATCTTTGCTGAAATAAATAATTTTGAATACAAATTAATAAATTACGAAGCGCTCGTGACCTAGCCGAACATGGGTTGTTCCACTAATTAGTGGTTGGAATCAATCAGGATAGGTGTTCGGCACGTTACGCCGCTGGTGCCGGCTGTCATGTAAAGGCAGTTGTTAAGCCATGTCAGAGGCCTAATGGGCGGTTTGATAACTTCTGACAGCAAGGTTCGCCACTGTGTTATAATCGTCCACCAACTCGGGCATGGCCCCCGAGGTGAAATATTGCCTAATCTTCCTGTGATGCAGGAGGAGACCCGTGCCCCAGAAGTTGGGACATACAACGGTTGATATCCAATAAATTGATTCGAGTATCCGAAAAATTGGCACAGTTGTTGCAAACAAATAGAACGTAATAAAATCCTGCTCTTGTATAAAAGATAGGAGTATGGATACCTTGGTTAAATAACAACGCTTTTCGAGAACTGTGTTTGGATTTAAAAGCAATTAACAACGAAAACCTTTTTGGCGCGTATTGCCGGTGAGTTTATTTTCATTACGTATTTATTGAATTCAGATACCGATCTAACAGGTTGTGTTCTGTTATCATCATCGTTCACTGAGGTGCACGTGTTTCTTCCTTGAGGAAGGCATGGGCCATTCTCCACCACAGGGGCCAAGTCCGGATTGTGGAGCCTTGCAAGACTAGTGGCTGGTCTCACAGTCAGAAGTTTTCAAGGCCTCTAGGTTTAACGACTGCCATCTGTCGATTGCAGCCGGCGCAACAGCTTAACGAGCCTTGCGAAGTACGGTACCGCTCAGAAAAATGCCACTAGTGTTGGTCGTAGACGGTCACCCATCCATGAAATGAACGATGAATGATGTTGCTCAACCTTTGTGATCGTTTAAGCTCACTCAGGCAGCCGGGGCTACGAGCCATTCGATTATTTTTTAACAAGTTTGGATAGCTTTTAGTTTATAGTAGTAAAAAATTGGAAGTAAAATACAGTCACAAAAAACTATGGGCTAGTCTCGCATTGATCTTGATCAGGGTTCCGCAAAATGGAACCGACGTCGCCGCAGACCAAGGCGACGATGGCGGGACGACCTAAATGCATTCTTGCCGATGGTAAAAAGTGGGGAGGCCTTTGCCCAGCAGTGGGATACAATAGAGGCTAAGTAAAATTTTTTTTTGTATCTTCCATTGTTAAAATTGTTCTTAATGTAGATTGATACGGAGTTACTATCAGATTAAGGAAAGTCATTACTTGAGGAGATTTCTGTACTGAGTTGCTTACAGCGTCAAGGAAGTTGTTCACAAATAGATTGAGTAATTTGTTACGTTTCATACAAAATGTCGATAAGATTCGATTTTTTTTTATGAGGCGCCAAGAATTACTGTGGACAATAGTGTGAGTAATTCGTTTATAGATTTTAATAAGTGCCAGAGTGTCCTCTTTAGAAAGATAGATATAGAACACTTTATTGCACCGCCAGAAAAATAATGCCACCATGATTTCTTAAATCTAAGAATAGTATTACACATCATAAAAGTCCCTTCGGGAATCTACGTTCGCGCGGACTAGGAAGAAATGTAATGAAAGTACCTGAAGCTATAAGTACATTCAACATGATCTTTAACCGATACGGTTAAGGTGCAGAATTGATTGCCGCAGTAGCGCTACCTATTTCGCTCACGCTAATATTGCCAAACTAATAGTCACCCGCATCGATGACCTTGAATCAACCAATAGCTATAAAGGGTGGCCTGCCATAAAATGAAACTATCTGATTGGTCGATCAACTTGCCGCACATCCAAAATTTGGTCATCTACGCAGGTACATCCGCGGGACTTATTTCTTGTGTAGCACTGTAATGTTATACAATTGGCGGTCTTATAGCTTAGAGCTATCTCTTCCTGACAACCTTTGGATGGAGTGAATGATACGAAAAATATGGTCGGTAGGTGCAGGTACATAAATAATTAAATCGAAAATATATTGGTACCAATTAGCAAAAGAATGCGAAAATTTAAGTACTTATAATAAAATAATGTTTAGCCATCTCAGTTCTAAACGTAACTATAACTATAACGGGTGTTAAAGAACCGCAGCCGGATCGGTAAATCACGCATTCCCTACATCAAAACGAACATTTTTTGTTTGGCACCATGTTTGGGGATTTAACGGTTTACGAGATATTGAGGTGCAAAGTCGAGACTTTTTTTTACTTTTTTTTGCAGAAATAGAACAAGATTCGTATAAACAATATTTCTCCCATAGAAACTCCATGTGAATTATCAATATTTCAAAACAAAAATTGACTTTGAAATTTCACCGCGCAATAGTTCGCAACCCCTTCAAATGTTCCATGCCTTACATAAACATAGCTACGCAACTATCGCACGCTCGCTCGCGCGCGGCAATTGACCCGGCCGCTATCAGGTGTTTTGTTTGAGGTCTGCCGCGGTCGCGCGCGCCACTGGGGTTCCTTGACCCGGGCCGAACGGACGCGCGCAAGTAGGTAGGTGGACTCCGAGAAACCCCATTTCGTTCGATTGACCGACGTATCCCGTGTGTAGTGAGAGCTATCAATGTATTGTACATTACGCCAATATCCATGACGTATGTCACTCTTCGGTACGAAGCCATCAAATCGGCATTATAATAATAATGCTGCAGGTCTACAACGACCACAGTGTTTTCCAATTTTGCCATCATTTTGGTTTTTAATGTCAGGAGAATCGGGTTCATACATTGTTGTAAAAATTTTAAACTTACACCATCGTGTTCGTCCATTTAACGAGATGGCGTAGGTACTTGAAGTTACTACGAATACCAACCACAAAAAATACTTCGCTCCACGACTTAACTAAGGCTACCTACCACACGCCGGCCGAGCGGCGCTGCAGACGGCGCTCCACGAAGTACCTAGGTACCTACCACACAAGTCGCTCCTGCTCCCCGGCCGGGCGGCGCTACAGACGGCGAAGCGCACTACACGAAGTACCTACCACACACACGCCTTATGTACTGCTCGCCGGCCGAGCAGCGCTGCAGACGGCGAAGCGCGATTCACGAAGTACCTAGGTACCTGCACACACACCGCACCGGTGCTGTTCGCCGGCCGAGCAGCGCTGCAGACGGCGAAGCGCGCTACACGAAGTACCTACCTACCACACACACGCCTGCCGAGCAGCGCTGCAGACGGCGGAGCGCGCTTCACGAAGTACCTACCTACCACACACACGCCTGCCGAGCAGCGCTGCAGACGGCGGAGCGCGCTTCACGAAGTACCTACCTACCACACACACGCCTGCCGAGCAGCGCTGCAGACGGCGGAGCGCGCTTCACGAAGTACCTACCTACCACACACACGCTTGCCGAGCAGCGCTGCAGACGGCAGAGCGCGCTACACGAAGTACCTACCTACCACACACACGCCTGCCGAGCAGCGCTGCAGACGGCAGAGCGCGCTACACGAAGTACCTACCTACCACACACACGCCTGCCGAGCAGCGCTGCACACCGTGATTTAGCGGCGGTGGCAACAAGAAACAGCCGCTCCTGCCACGCAGCAATACCGATTTTACCTAATATCGTTGTTAGGTAATCTAGAATCGTGTTATAAGAAACTAGCCAAGTGCTAGTTAAACTCGCGTACAGAGGGTTCCGTACAATAAGTAATCTGTGATTTGGCGGTGATGTGGATCTAGTGTCTGACTTGCACTTGGTCGTTTTTTATTACTTGTTATACAAAATAAGCCCTATAATCATATTCAGTTTTACGACTGTATGTATACCTAACCGTTCTTACGATACAGCAAAAAGAAGAAATTAATGTGTTTTGTATGGCGCCCCACCTTAATTTTTAATATTTTGTACATTTTATTATTATTATTAATCGGCAATGTTAACAATTCAATTCAATTTATTTCAACGTAAAGAATTTACATTCTGTTTGCTGAATGTCAAAGTACAATGTAACATGAAAGTGAAAGCCGCTGCCTTCGGGCCGTAGTGTAGTGGAGAAAAAGGCAGCGGGAAAAAACTCCACCACAACACATTGCTTGTAAAAGTTTCAACCGCCTAAGTATTACGGTTCCAAAGATAGGGTAGGACAGACAGAAAGGCAGACGGACCGACAGACGAACAGACCGGCGGCGGAGACAGAATAATAGGGTCCCGTTTTAGGAATATCTCGGGAACAGGAACCCTAAAAACACACGCGCCTCGGCTTGTTTTCGCCGAGCGAAAACAAGCCGAGGCGCGGGCGACTCAAACGAAAATCCTGCCTGCGACGCACGCCGCCGCGCCGCGCCGCCCGCCTATCAAAGGGCGCCGACGATCCGTTCAAGGCCGTGTCATTCTGGGTACGAATAAAGGTTATTACACACTCGTTACGTACAAGCTAAAAGGAATTACCTCGTTTCTTAATTTTAATGTTTTCTTTAAAGCAGTTTAAGTAAATGCTCGCAATCGCCGTCGATAAAAAATTACATCTTCTTGTACACCATACCCGCATCGCAGAAAGTATAGGACATACCCCACGGGAACCAAGTCCGGGTTGGTGAGGATTGTAATACAATGGTAGGCCTTACTGTCGGAAGTTATCAAGCCGCCTAAAAGGCTTCTGACACCGCTTAACGATTGCCATTACAATGACAACCGACGCCAACAGCCCATTTTTCGATAGATTACAATTACTCGGTTCCCCTAGGCCACGAGCGCTTGGTAGATGCAATAATTTTTTATCTAATGTATTTTTTTCTTTTTCTGTTGAAAAAGAAAAAGAAAGTCACCCAAGTAGTGAAATGAAGTATAAAATCCTTGGGTAGAGAAAATGAAAATACTGGCATGCAGCCACACTGATTTGTCGACAAAATAAAATACATAGGGTTTGATCCTCTTTTGCTTATTCAATAATAGAAATTGTCACTTGTGTTCTGTCGGAACGAGTAATCGAAAATAAAGAAAATTTTAGTTGGCGCGGTAAGTAATTTAAATTTTACTACGGAACAAGTAAATCAAGACTTGCAAGAAAGGTTCGTTCCTCCTTATACCACGGTTGCGCGTTGTTGTGCTGAGTTTAAGAGGGCAAGAACATCCGCTAAAGACGACTCGCGCTGAGGGCACCCAACGACTGCAGTAACTTAAAGAAACGATAAAAAATGTTACACAATTTTTATTTTTAATGCACTAATCCGTGCTAAGGAGAAATTTAAAAACCTATTTAGAGGCTAAAAATTTCACCCATGCCGGAATTCGAACCCGCAACCTCTGGCTATCCGTGCCAATTGGTAGAGCGCTGGCACGGATAGCCAGAGGTCGCGGGTTGGAATCCCGGCATGGGTGGAATTTTTAGCCTCTAAATAGGTTTTCATCTGGAATCTTTACAAAACCTTGCACTGCTGCGCTCACTGCGTCATCATCGTCAAATTTCTAGCCACTTAGATACTTTTTCAATCTAGGAAATGGATCTAGGAATTGAATATTTGCCCCCACCTTGGCTGTCCCAAAAAAGAATCCATTGATGAGGGTTCGTTGTTGTTCGGCCGTTAGCATTCTAGTCACTCAAAGCGCTGAGCCTTTTTCATTCCCAAATGGTCATGAACACTCCCTATTAAGATCTTTAGTTCTTCAGCTATAAAACAAACAGTAGTACGAGAAATTTAAAAACCTATTTAGAGGTTAAAAATGTCACCCATGCCGGGATTCGAACCCGCAACCTCTGGCTATCCGTGCCAGCGCTCTACCAATTGAGCCAATGGGCGACTCACCGGCACCAGTGAAATTTCGAAACTCTTTACACTATTCTCTGTATTACGTACAGGCAGCGACATCTGGCTTAAGCAAATTGCATCAGTGTGATGGGACCTTAAGGAACGAAAGTTTGACTCATTCATTTGAATGAAGTTCTATCGACGCAATTTTTTTCTAGTCCGGTTTCTCGCGTCATCGGATGCGCACGCACATTATCTACTTATCGTTTCGCGTACTCTTTGTGATAGTAAACAACCTACAATGCCTCATTAATACAGTACTAAGGAGTATCTGGATATGATATTCTGCTACTGTGTAGGAAAGGGGGAAATGCAGCTGAGGCCCTGCGTCTGTACGGTGTCAGATACCCCAACGCTCATCAGCCAACGGAGTCCAGGGTGATACTGCGAGCCGTTTGTCGCGTCTTAGAAAATCCGCCGGTCGTGCTCGTTGCAGAAGGCGGTGGTCCTCAAATACGTCCTGCAACTGAACAGAGAGTTCTCGATGTGGTGGCAGAGAACCCGCGCTTAGGCGTTCGGACGGCGGCGCACGTGCTGCGCCGGCGGCACGGTCATCGTGCGCAACATCGGGTGTCTTACGTCACTGTAAGGTTTTGAAGAAGGATAGAGAGCGGCCCTATAAAATCAACAAGGTGCAAGCGTTCGTGCCAGGCGGTTGCTGCAGCACAGTGAAAATGACCCGGCTTTTGTGCAAAATGTTATTTTCACGGACGAAAGCACCTTCACGAACAATGGTATGAAGAATCGAAGAAACGCTCATTGGTGGGGTTCCGATAACCCATTTCAGGTACAGGAGACGGGGTTCCAGACAAGGTGGAAGTGGAATGTGTAAGCCGGTATCTTGCGTGAAAAATTTTGGATTCCGTATTTTTGCCGCCCAGAATGAATGGTGCGACCTACTTGGAACTGCTCAACTATTAGATGCCCCTGGCTCGGTTGCATCAAACGTGGTTCCAACACGACAGCGCGCCACCACAGTGTACACTACTGGTGCTGCAGCGGCTAAAGCTGTTCGAACGTCGTTGGATCGGCCGCCATGGTCCTAACCCCATTGCCCAGCATGTTCTCCCGACTTAACCCTATTGGACTTTTTTTATGGGGTTATGTTCAGGTTCAAGTGTTTGGCCGCCCTTATGAGACCGCTGAGGATATGAGAGCATGCTTATCGCGGTTTTTGATGACCTGAAGCGAGCTAGCACGGAAAGGGCTGTCACAACTGGTTCACCGTCAGACGTTGCGCTGGGCGCGCGTTTGCCTTCATGTAAACGGTCGCTAGTATCTTGTCCGTGCTGAGCGGCCTGTTCCTGACGAAGACACAGACGTCGAGTAAGTACCTAGATATTATTTATCCTACTCAAATGTGCTTTAGACATTTTTACGCTTCAAATTTACTTCACAAACTACACCACATACATCTTACCGGCTGCCGCTGCCCACTACAACAGCAACGTCTTTGCAGGACGACTGTGGTGGCTGTGGGTACGTAATAGCAAAATAGCTATTAACGTGGAACGTTGGGTAACTTTTATAATAATAAATAAAATCTGGAACGACTTTAGGTGTGGTTTTAAAACTGGATAAAAACGGATAAGCAGGTAAAAAGTCAGATCTGGTCAAAGGGTAAAGTAGTAGTGGTGAAAAATGAGGGAAATCGAAGAATGTGTGACGTAGGTACATAATTTAAATATTTGAAAATGATAGAAAGAAAAGAAATAAAAATGGTGTGAAGAGGTTTGCACCGTTACAAACGTACAGTTATAAGTGCACCAATCAAACAAAAAGTGGCATCCTAGCGTGTCGCTGACTGTACCTAATGTCGTTGTGTTTCTACTTGTTACAAAAACTTGTAGTAAACGGGTGCGGCCACGGCCCGGACGACCGAATTGAGACGGACGCGGGACGAATGAGTGAGTGAGACCGAATCGAGCTCGCGGTCGCCGTTACCTACGTCGGCACTTTGCCGCCGCCGCCGCCGCCCGCCGCCTGAGCTTCGTTCGTCGTACGATCATTGCACGCGATTGCGTTTCATTGCGCGCTAGTAGAAAGTATTTATTTTGATACCTAAAAAATTAAAATGGTATCCCAGTGGTATTGTTTGGTTAAATTATCTTAATGTGTTGTCCAATATGGCTACGTTACGGCTCTGGCGGCAGTTCTTTAACACCCTGTATAGTCGTGGGGTTTAATCGGGAATTCAGGTAACAATGACTTTGAAAATAGGTTTGCTAAAGGTCATTCGAATGGCATTAATAAAATAAATTATAAGATAAGATAAGATGAGATGAGATGAGATGAGATAAGATGAGATGAGATGAGATGAGATGAGATGAGATGAGATGAGATGAGATGAGATGAGATGAGATGAGATGAGATGAGATGAGATGAAATGAGATGAGATGAGATGAGATGAGATGAGATGAGATGAGATGAGATGAGATGAGATGAGATGAGATGAGATGAGATGAGATGAGATGAGATGAGATGAGATGAGATGAGATGAGATGAGATGAGATGAGATGAGATGAGATGAGATGAGATGAGATGAGATGAGATGAGATGAGATGAGATGAGATGAGATGAGATGAGATGAGATGAGATGAGATGAGATGAGATGAGATGAGATGAGATGAGGTTCTTTATTGTACACCAGAGCACATATTATAAAACATGTAAAGATACAAAGTACAATTGGCGGCCTTATTGCTAAAAGCAATTTTTTCCAGACAACCTTACGACGGAAAGTTGCTGAAGGAAATTAGAGACGGGTAGTCGGTGCAAATATGAATATTTTAATACACTACTTATATAAATAACAATACACCTACATAAACAGTTACACACATAGTTATGATAAACTTACATAAATACGTTATAATAACAATCTACGCGATGAGGAAATAAATACAATATTGTGTACCTATATGGAGACATACGGAAAAGACAAAATGAAAAGGACAATGCACGAATACTAAACTTGCAGGGACAGATAAAACTCCTTAACTTTGTTTTTAAAGACAGCTGAGGAAGGGGAGCGCCTTATTGATACCGGAAGATCATTCCACAGCTGAGTGGCCGTTACGGTAAACGAGTCGCTGAAGAACCTCGTCGAGTGAGTTGGAGTCTTCAGCGACATATTCAGGTCAGACCCTAATGCCCGGCTGTGGGAATCACCGATGTAGGTAAAGCGCTCTTTAAGATAAGAAGGAGTGGCTGGATTGAACAGTATTGAGTACAGAAGAGAGAGAATGTGAGCATTCCTACGAAAACGGATGGGAAGCCACTTGAGCTTAGCGCGGAATTCGGAGACGTGGTCATATTTGCGTAAACCAAATATGAATCTTATCGCAAAGTTTTGGAGGCGCTCAAGTTTATTAAGTTGCACTTCGGTGACATCAAGATAGCTGGCATCAGCGTAGTCGAGGATAGGTAGCAACAGACATTGCGCAAGTGCAATTTTGGTCGCAGTTGGTAGAAAGTTCCGTAACCTCCTCAGAGAGGCCGCTGAAGCGAATATTTTCCGACTCACCTCCACTAGCTGAGGCGACCAAGTCAGACACCTATCGATAATGACCCCCAAGTTCTTGACCTTCTCACTGAAGGGAATTGCGACACCGTCAAATTGAACTCTTGGAAGCTGGTCCCACTTGATCCGCGATATCATTCTAGGACTGCCGATAACAATAACTTGAGTCTTAGAGGGATTAACCCCCAAACCATGAGACCTACTCCATTCTAGGAGTATTTATTATTATTATTTATTAGCTACTCCAACGATATTTTAACATTTCATTTAAAAACTACTTATTCTAATGTATAATTCAGTACGAAACACCTTTACAGGAGTATACATCTTTCAAAAAATTGTGTGTTCAATAAAAGCTGAAATAGCTAATCAAAATTCTGATTAAATTAATTTACAAATTTTGATAACAATAAATTAATATTTTAGTGCATATTACAATTTGGAATAACATTCGCTCAAAGCCCAACTGAGGAAAGGGTGGTGCGGTGGAAATTCAAACATCCCGTACCCACAGGCTTTTTGAACCCCCAAGAGAGGCTCCCAACAGGTTCCGATCTGCAATGGCCTACGTGGCAGTCACTCAACCGACTCCGGACCCAAGTAGGTCGCTGCAGACAAAACCTAAGCAGGTGGGGTTATATTGCACCAACGGAGAAGCAATGTGATTGTGGAGCCTCATCGCAATCCATGGTGCACCTGCTCCAATGCCCATTGTGCCCTCACACCTGCACTCTGGAGGACCTAACAGAGGCCAACGCTGCTGCAATTGCAGTAGCCAACTATTGGGCAGGAAAAATATAGACTGGTCGAATCGCTGACACGAAAAGAAGAAGAAGTTTAAATAGCATTACATTGCTCACGTTTTATACCTAAATTTAATCAGGTTGTTAATACATTAAATTCTCAATAAATAATTCAGTTACATTTTAAATAAATATTATTAGATAGCAAATTCATTGTTAGTTAGCTTAACTAAGGCATTTAAAATTAACTTTTCATCAAATGTTCCCTAAATAAATAGAATGACATTCCAAAAATGTCAAGCTCGGCTGTCATTGGCGAGGTTTCCTGAAGATTATTGTAGGTCAGCATAGCTCTATTGAGAGGAGAGAATTTACCCACATTTGTTCTATATGGCTTTACAGAAAATGTCCGGGTGAGAGGAATACGAGGAGGAGTTCTGCGGCCTGTTAATGTCACCGAGTAAAATCTCCACTTTTGGACGGATCAAGATATTATGTTGGTATACACTGTATATCTTTTTCCCGTTATTAAGTTTAGAAGTATTTTTGTGGTTCCAACTGGTAGTTAAAATCAAAAAACCGTTAGTGATCACCTGGGAGATGATTCTCGCCCATGCGAATTTACAATATTTCATATTTTACAACGCGCAAAACTAAAAATACCGTTTCTTAATTTTGCCATCTTGATTACGAAAAAAATATTTAGAATTTTTCTAATTATTATTGCTTAATTTTAAAGAAAATAAAAAAAAAAACTAAAAATTGTATGCTGACGTCACACATACGGTGGAATGAAGATACCGTTGCCTAATTTAAAAATGATATGACAGGTGTCATTTTCAATTTGATTCAAATGTCATGTCGGAGAAATTACTTTTCCTTTCCTTATTTCCAATGATTTTTAAAAAGGCGGCAAGGGTGTTAGCATTATTAAGCCGTATGTGTGATGTCATTTGGCGGTTACGTCCTTTTAGGATAAGACGAAATTTAAACAGAAAATTATGAATGAAAATCATCGAATTTGCGAAAATAAAAAAATTAAGGTCCTTCTATATATAGTTTCCTTTAAGACAGTAAAATAGGTATGCTACAAAATTGAAATGTTGTCATCCAAGGCTTAGAAGGCTTACATTTGTCGCATAAAAATAAGATGACTCGACAGATTCATTTGACATATATTTTCTCATTCGAATTCAATCTAACATGGCGTCCAGATTTTAGTGGTAGCTCTACTTTTTATGCAGAATTCAAGTCATAAACCTTAGTCGTATACGAATTATTTGCCAAGGAAGTGAGAATTGGCAGCCAGGTAATTTTTATCGACCGAATAAGTAGGAGATATGATATGGGAGTTATAGCCGGCAGATATGACTGCCCTGTCATGTGGTCGATGGAACAGTGGCATCTCAAGTAGTGGCTACGCAAAATATTTTATTTAATTTGTTATTAAGTGTGTTATTTAAAAATGTACTGGTATTTTTTAATTTTTTCAATTTAACTTTAAATGTAATTTATTTACTTATTTATTATTATATATCACAATTGTAATTTTATTTTGTTTCTTCTATTGTTAATTAATTTTAATTTAAAAAAAATATGGATGTAATGTCTGAAATACATTTATTGAATTGAATTGAATATAGTTAAACAACTCTGATACAAGTTAAATCGCCGAAAACTTTTGCAATAAAATCAAAATCGGCGGGCCCACGTAATATACGCTACATAATAAAATAATAAGGTTTACTATGAAAACTCGATGTACATTGCAAAGACGGTTGTAACGGTGCAAACCTCTTTTACACAATTTTTTTATATTTCTTTAATTCTGACTTTCATTTAATTTCCCCAACCCGCATGCCCAGCGTAGGGATTATGGACATTACTCCCTATGATAGCACAACGTGGCGCTCTTTAGGGGAGGGCTATGTCCAACAGTGGACTAGTATAGCCTGACGACGACGACGACGGCGACTTTCATTATCAAAAATTTTAAATTACGTCACCCATTTTTGAGATTTTCCTCAGTTTTAGCAATACTATTTCACATTTCGACTAGGCTTGACTATTTTTGCCTGCTTATTCTGTTTTTATGCAGGTTTCTGTTTCTTTTATAAACAAAATAAACCAACACAATTGCTCAATTGGTAGAGCGCTGGCACGGATAGCCAGAGGTTGCGGATTCGAATCTCGGCATGGGTGAAATTTTTAGCCTCTAAATAGGTTTTTTAAAATTGGTTCCTTGGCACGGGTTAGTGCATTAAAAATAAAAATAGTAAGACCAACACATTTAAATAAAGCACAAAGTTGAAGTCGTTCTAGGTTTATTATTTATTAAAAGTGTTCTTGAGTGGAGACCGCGACTCGGCAAACGCAGTGTATGATTATGAAACGTAGTAGTAGATGACGATCTGCGAAAAACTGCTGCCGCTCATTAGGAAAGAGCTATGTTCAACTGTGGATTAACATACAGCCTGAAGAAGAAGAAGGAGAAAAGTTTTACAACATCATACGCTTAACCACAGATTAGCAAGTGGACTCTGCTGCTCGATATAAGTAGGATGTTATTGGGCATTCTGGACCAGCTTCCATTCGTTTGAGCTCACGACGCACCGCGCCGGTTGGCGCGGCTTGTCGCTCTCTCAAACTCATTACAGCTATTCCAGAATACCCAATAACATCGAGTGATTCTAATTTATAGTTTCAATAATTTTACGAGCAACCTACACAGTTTATGATAAATTCCATCAATGAAAACGAATGACACTAGGAAGCTTGAGTGAATGCAACTCACCATCATCTTGGTGGAGATAGGTCCGCATAGTCACTGAGTTGAATTAAATAAAGGATCCCCAAGCTCAACTGAATTGTATTTACCCACTAGCTATGTTTTGTGCAGTTTCGTAATATACTAGATAAAACAGCACACATTATTTGCGGTATCGGTTAGGTTTCCTCATTAAGACAATGACATGAAATATTCCAAGTGATACTTGTATTTACCCAGTCATAGTTTTGTGACCAGATTGGCTTCTCCCACTGAATGAGTTTAACACCACTGGTGTCTACTTTTCATAACAGTGACACAAAACTTTGCTTTTTCAACCCAGTTTGTTTTGTAGTCAGATTGACGTCTCCCACATGAACAAGGTACAACACCACAAATTTTGTTATCAGATTGACTTCCCGTGATGGCCCTTCATACAATAACATAAAAGTACAATTTCAACTTAATCATATTTTGTGGTCAGATTGACGGCTCCCACTGTTAGAAAGATTCAGCACCACAAATTACTTTGTGATCAGATTGACTTCATGTGATGAACCTTCTTGCGCAACAGTGACACAAAACATTTTCGTCTTAACTGTATTTTATGGTCAGATTGACGTCTCCCATTGTAAAAAAGGTGATTCCAACACAACAAAATTTTGTGATCCTTTTCATGTGACACAAATACTGGGTGATTGGCAGAACCAGGAAATACTTGTATTTTAGGCATATTTTATGGTCGGCACAAAGAATACCTTACTTTTCCCACAAAAATGTTAGTGATCAGATTGAAGTCTCCTGTTTATCGTTCACTACGGAAAACACAAAACATTGCACAGTAGGAAAAATGTACTTCTACAGTTACTTGAATCCTTGGGTATACTTAAGTAAAATCGTGAATTAATGATAATATCACTGACACATAAAAGTATACTTTCATTAATGGAAATCTATTTCCTACTAACGTGTCACTTTAGTTAACGCGAATGCGAATATGATAGGTGGCTGGCAGGGATTGTCAACCTTTAGCTGTTGACGCAGGAGTTATAAATTTGATACGAAGTATACACGGTGTAAGAAAAAATATGTTGTCAAAAAGTACAGTTTTATTTATAAAAGTTGGTTCCTTTGAACATTCCTTAAAGGTATTCCGGTAATAAAGCATTTTCCATGTTATTATTTTTTTAAGACTTGATGTTAAAGTATTTTAAGAAATCATGATTTTGTAAATACGACCGACAGCATTTTGTCTTTTTTTAATTGAAACTTGAAGATATTATTCTCATCCCATTATACGTAACTGAACCTATGCAGATAGTTTTATATTTTTTCAACAGTTTTCTAACATCAGTTCTCGTTCATTTTCTATCTAAATTTATTTGTAACATACAGTAAAATAAATACAGTAAATTTTACATAACCCATAAATAAAGAATTTAGAGGGGTCATAATATTTTAATGTATCACCTACATAAGAGATAACCAAAGGTTGACTATACTAGCTATACTCTAGTCTAAGATCCACACGGAAAAAACTCGTTGCATCAAAATATTTAGCTGTAGGTATCATTAATACCTAATGTTTGACTTTCACATAATATTGTGGAGTCTACCAAATGCTTTATAAAGAATACCTAGATAAGTATTATTTATCCTGAAATACATTTATATAGTAATTTCATCGATATCATACGATGTTTTCTATGGATAAGCTAGAGGAATTAATTATAATTTCCTATTTAGCTCATCATCCGATTTCTGGTAACTGGAAATAACAGTTTATTTTCTTCTGCTATAGTGAAATATTCACCCAATTCGAACATTATCTGATTAAGATCAAGAAAATCTAAAGTAAATTGCAACATGTGTATCTAGGACTATTTACTCCTACCTAGGTATGAAACCTACGAATTTGCTACGTTAACGTTATTGGATCCGTTGCAAGCTTCTGATTGCGAAACATCTTACCTACAATAATCGAAATATTGGTCACATTATGTTGCAATGGCAACCAGCCACATTAACTTGAGCTATTAAATAGTGCTGACATTATGAGAATAATATATAGGCTTGACCTTGCTACCGGTCAAGATGATTTGGTTAAGTACCTACTTTTGAAGGCAAAGCAAAAATTTTGGGTGTTCGATACTAAAAAGTAATATGTATTACTTTTATCAACAATCACCTATATTCATACACCTATAAATAAAGGCGATTTTCGCATTTACTTCATTACAGTACTTGTAATAAAAAAACAACATACACATTTAGGATATAAACCTATAACACCCTGATTTATCTAAAATTCTCATCACTTCCGATAACGTGATAACGCTGTTCAGTACAGTCTCCGTGTGGTGTAATTATCTACGACTTCCTCGCTACCAGTCACTCCATCGGTATCAAAATGTTAGTAAGTATATTTATTTACATCCTAATTTTTTTTTTTTACGTGTTCCACTGACTAAACCGTATTAGTCCCTATATGAAAACTATGTCCCGAACTATGTCTAAAAAATATGTTCCAGTCACTACATTTATCTAGTATAGTAATTACAATACGGTGTATAAATCGTTTAGGTTAAATGTATAAGACTGGTATAAAACTATGTTATTATTATTTCAGGTCTGACTCCGAGTTTGAATTCTCTGGTGTACCTATTGCTGTGCAGTCGAGTAAGAAGCAAAAGACTCCAACCAGCTCCAAACGCAAAGCATCGAGCTACGTTGAGGAGACAGTTAGGTAAGAATACAATACATCTATAGTTTATTATAAATGATTGTACACTTTACACATCGTTTCAAATGACGATTCCCTCGATGTAATCAAGCTGTTGATGAAAATCTTGGAACATTGAAAGAGATAACAACTGTTTATTTGTTTGTTTCATAACTAAAAGTTGTTTATTCGTCTTAATAATTCAAACCATAGGTTTGACCCTTAAACCTTATTTTCTATAGCCTAAAGCCGGGGCCGCTGCACCATGTTACGCGTGTTACAAAAAACGTAACACTTAAATATAATAAAAGTGGGACATGGTATAACACGTTAGGTACTTGTTATATAACGTTACGTTACGTAACACGTAAAGTGTTAATACCACTCCCCATTTTTGTTTTAATAACGTGTTACATTTTTTGTAACACGCGTAACATGGCGCAGCGGACCCGGCTTAACATTGATCGTTACGGTAAATGTTTACATCCAGGGAAAAGTTTACTGGAATAGAATTAGTCTCGTTATATTATTCGTTGTTACGTTGTCGCGTCATTTGACTCTAGCACACCGCTGAGTCATTGAATCGTTGATTACATTGCAGGCATGTACTCGTAAAGGTTAACATGCTGTCGACTGTTTACTTTGCATCTTACTAGTCGTGGGTTCGATACCCGCTTCGCGTAGTATTTTTGTTTTCCATGTAAGATATGCTTATTAAGAATCACTTGGGATATTTGCTTATTAAGAATGACATATATGGGATAGATCAAAAGTAGATATGTACCCTTCATATTAAACTATCATCCACTTCATACTCGTTCAATGTATGTGTATCTCCTATAGATAGCCTACCCAATCGGAATATAGGTATAAGTTTATGAAGGTACTTATGTTTTAAAATATATTGTTCACTTTTACAGGTCTGCAAGCACCTTAAAGAAAAAGACGGTGGGAGATCTTTTCGGGATTTTGCGAGACGCAGAGAAGGTCGCTAAAGCGACTCCCGAGCAGCACCAACTGGGGTCGAGTCTAGTGACGCGGGTCGCCAATGGTCACGTTCGTCGGACAGCAACGACGGAAGGAGAATTCTATATAGAATTGAAGGTCTACAACACTACCGATGCTGCAAGTACCAACGTTCAAGAGAGGTGGAAAAAAGCGTTGATGGTAATAAAATTGCAGACTGATACGGACACACCGCACTGGGACGTATTACAGAAATTTATTAAACAAGTTTATTCACTGTATGATAATAGTGAGGCGAGTTTTTTTAGTGATAAGATAAATATAAAATAAAATTCCTTTAATTTATAATAAACATATTATTTTGCTACTTACCTATTTATTTTTGTGTCTAAAACCTAAATTTTAATTATCTGTTTCCTGGTCAATCTTACTACTTTTTATTTACAATGCCTTATTGCATTACTTGCAAAACTCTTGTCAACCCAAAAAGTTGGGTGGGTCATATGCGCAGCACTGACCACAAAAGCAAAGTCGCAACTCATCATTTGTCAGAAGATGTTGAGGTTCTGACCTCTGCATTCCGTAATCGTATTGCAACTTATAAGATACAGGCTAACGGTGATGGTCAGCACTCAATTGAAACCTTTTTCGAGTCTATCCATAATAAATTAAAATCTCTGATTGATATTTCATTGAAAAAACACGTTTGCATAAAAGTCAATGTTGAGCTTTTTTCATTTTTCCTTATGTACAAAAACGATTTGCAAGAACTAAAATCGTTTGGCACGAAAAACATTACCATACACATGAACCACAACTTCAATTCCATTTTTTCAGAAATCATAAATACATTGAAAAAAAAGCTTGAAGAGTTTCAAGAGCGAGATAGCGGTTGGACATTTTTGAGTAACTCTCATTTGGAAATCAATGTAAATAAATATCAACCATTGAGTGGGTCATCGTTTATAGATTTACCAAAATTTATAAAAAACAAAAAAGCATGTTTGAATATAAAAAATGATGATCCTTATTGTTTTCTTTGGTGTGTTACAGCTGCTCTATTCCCTTCAAAGAGCCACCCCGATCGTGTCTCGTCTTATCCCGATTTTCGCGATATTTTTAACACTCAAGGCTTATCATATCCAGTAACTTTTTCTGACATCCCGGTGTTTGAAAAAAATAATCCAGATATCGCTATTTTTGTGTATGGCTTACAAGGCAAAAAAACTGTTGTAGGTCCACTATACAGATCAGAGTCTTCCACTGCGAAAAATATCGTTCATCTGCTATTTCTCGAGAATGATGAGGGCTCTCACTTTTGTTTGATCAAAAACCTTCCCCGTCTGGTTAGAAGCCAAATATCTAAACACCATCAGCAACTGCATTTTTGCTCATCATGTCTGTTATTTTTTAAAACATCTAATGAACTAGTCATTCATGCATGTGGTGGTATTGCTACAGCTCTTCCTAACCAAGGGTCGGTTCTTCAATTTAAGAATTACGAACGAAAACAAAACATACCCTTTATCATTTATGCTGATTTTGAGACTATGCTTCAACGTCATCTGGGGTGTGAAGCAGACCCTAACATTGCGAGCACTAGCCTGCTACAACAACATGTGCCCTCAGCGTTTGGTTACTATATTGTTTGTACAGTGGATGCCAAGTATAATCGCTACGTCAGCTATCGGGGATCAGACTGTGTATCAAAATTTGTAGAATGGTTGTATCGAGACATGAAGCAAATACACACTATTTTAAAAGCTAATATTAAAATTATATTCACGGATAATGATTCACAAAATTTTGAAAATGCTGTCCGCTGTCATATTTGTGATAATCTTTTAATATTTGACAAGGTTCGAGACCACTGTCACATCACTGGTCACTATCGGGGGGCAGCTCACAAGCATTGTAATTTACAATTTAAACTACCAAATTTTGTTCCAGTTGTTTTCCACAATTTGTCAGGCTACGATTGCCATTTATTTATCAAAGAACTAGGCGAGGCGCCTGGTCCGATTAGAATAATACCTAAAACAAAAGAAAACTATATTTCTTTCACGAAGTATATACCATTATCGAAAGATGAAGGTATCCAACTTCGATTTATCGATTCATTTAAATTTTTAGGTACCAGTTTAGAAAAACTCACGAAAACAATGAAGGTGGAGGAATTCTCGTTGTTGAAATCATTTTTTGCAAATGACACTGAACTCAAATTACTCACTCGCAAAGGTGTTTATCCATATGACTATATGTCACATTGGAAATGCTACGAAGAAAATTCCCTCCCACCCAAATCTGCTTTTTATAATACTATCAGTGGTGAAGAAATTTCTGATCAAGATTATGAACATGCCAAGTCAGTATGGTCAACTTTCTCCATTCGTAACTTAGGTGAATACACTGATCTATACGTTAAAACAGATGTCTTGCTACTAGCCGATATTTTTGAACATTTCCGCAAAACATGTAAACGATATTATCAATTAGACCCGGCATTCTACCTCACAGCACCCAGCTTATCATTTGATGCGATGCTTTTGAAAACTAAGGTCAGATTAGAATTGCTTAGCGACTTAGCGATTATTCGGATGATTCAGGATGGAATACGGGGTGGTGTATGTATGTGTTCCAAGCGACATGCGAAAGCAAACAATAAATACATGTCTGAGTACGACCCATCACGTCCCGAGTCCTTCATAACGTATATTGATGCTAACAATTTATACGGCTTCAGCATGTCTCAAGTATTACCTTTGTCAGATTTCAGATTTTTGGAACAGTCTGAAGTGATTACCATTGATATCACATCAGTTCCTGATAATGCATCTTTTGGTTATATTCTTGAAGTGGATATTATTTATCCCACACACCTACACGACTATCACAATGATTTCCCATTTTGTCCTGAGCGATGCATACCACCCGGTGGAAAGAGTTCGAAATTAATCCCTAACCTATACGATAAATATCGATATGTTATTCATTATGTGCATCTTAAAACATGCTTGAAACATGGATTAATACTAAGAAAAATCCATAGAGTCATTACTTTTCGTCAAAGTGCTTATCTCAAACAATACATTGAACTTAATACAAAACTGAGGCAACAAGCCCAATCAACTTTCGAACAAGACTTTTTCAAACTCTTGAACAACAGCATATTTGGAAAGACTATAGAAAATACTGAACACAGAGTAAACGTCTATTTGGTAAATCAATGGAGCGATAGTCAAAACAAAACGAAAAAATGCACATCGGCAGAAAAATTGATAGCCCGTCCAAACTTTCACAGTGCTTCAGTTTTTTCCGAAAATTTGGTTGCCATCCAAATGAAACCAGAACGTGTGGTTTTAGATAAACCTATCTACATTGGGTTTACTGTTCTTGAGTTATCCAAAAGCCACATGTATGACTTTCATTATTCAATTATTAAACCTATGTATGGGAAATATGTTGAGATGTGCTATACTGATACGGATAGCTTCATCTATCATTTGTCCACAGAGGACTTCTTCCTAGATTTGAAATACCGTTTACTACCTTACTTTGATACGAGTAATTACGATAGTAATAATATACATCAAATTCCATTAAAAAACAAAAAGATTCCTGGGCTATTTAAGGATGAAATGGGTGGTGAAATTATTACAGAATTTGTAGGATTACGATCAAAACTGTACTGTTTCAAAACTTTAGAAAAAACTGTCAAAAAGGCCAAAGGAGTAAAAATGAGCGTTATTCGCGGTCTTAACTTTAGTAATTATGAGCAGACCTTGTTTGAAGGTAATGTGCTGCGCAAGAGAAATATCTTGTTTAAATCGATAAAACATGAAATATTTACGCAAAGTGTCAACAAAATAGCTCTATCGAGAAATGATGATAAACGTTTGATTCATCGGGATCAAATCTCAACTAAAGCGTGGGGCCATACCTCAATATTATGAAAATAAGATAGTAAAATTGACCATGGGATAAAATTTAAAAATATGTAATCAAAATATCGTGATATGATGTATTTCATAGATCTGTTTCAGTCTTAGATGCTATGTGTATGGATTGCGGCTGCGGTAACCGCCGCGATAGAGCTAGTGTGGAATAAGCTTAATATTATGTTTTCGTTCTTATGCTCTTCAAGTTAAAGCTAAAGCTCTTTAGGTATGTTAAGAATAGCGTATTTATTTAAGTGAACTAATAATGTAATGAATTAAAATAGATAGGTACTTAGTTATAAAAGTGTTATGTACTATAAGCTAATAAGTATAGTTTTGGGTGAATAAATTGGGTTATACTACCAGCTTCTTTTATTTCCATGACCTAACATTGTTACCTAATGTTACAAAAACAAAAGAATATGTAAGTATTGTTAGTTCCTACATATCTCAGAAATTTTTGCTATAGACATAGTCTTGAGCGCGGTGGGATGAGGAGAGCTAAACTATATTCAATGAAGTTTTGATTTCGTGTCTACTGAAAGTATGACAGCTCCCTGTGGGAATCGAGCCCACGACCTCTGCAATAGTAATCAAACGCTATCATCACTAGACCGACGAGACAGTCAAAAGTAGGTCAAGTCAAGGTGTTAGCGATGTTGCAAACAGCAAGGGAGGCGCATCGATGTTGCATAGCGCGCAAGGGTTCAATGACTACTATTTACTTAGTCAGCAATGACATACTTGATTCAAACACATTCGATATTGATAATGCTGACTACGAATTCGAGCTCGCTCACTCTTATATGTATTAAAAGAGACAGGATTAATTTTCTAGAGCGATCGAAACGTATGAATAGGTAAGTTACACTCATCTACAAATCCATTTTATATTTGGTGGTTCAGTAATTTATTGTTACTGCATCGTTCGAGCCAACTAGAAGATCAGCAGACGTGAAAACATGTCGATTTCGGTAAGCATTATTTTTTTCCATCCAATTTATATTACACAGTTTGAAATAGGTTTGAATATTTTTAATAATTTTTTTTTTTGTTTTTTTCAGATTTTAGGCGAGACTGATCCGACTGACCCTTACTACTACGCGCAAAATATTTTGAGTGGGTTCGATAGTGATGTCGAAGAAATACGAAACCCGGCTCCATCAGACGTGGGGAAGCGGAAAAGTAAGACTTCAAGGAAACGGGTTGCAAAGGACTCCACGTCTACATCATATGTGGTTAGCAAGGCGGCAAGAAGAGGAAATCGGTTGATAAAAATAGAAGTATTCGACTTAAATGAGTGTAAGGACACAAACAGTGAAAGTGCGGTGTTAAGTGCCCAATATGTTGTGATAGATCCTGTAGACGAAATAATGGACATGGTGGAAAACGTAGTTAAGAACATTTCTAAAAATATGTGCAATAGTTATTAATTTCGTTTTAAATTAAAAATTAATTAAATAAAACATGTTTTCTTTTTTAAATACATTTACATTTATTTCTTACTTTCAATAAAAAAGTTACATAAATACTTGCTTATTCTAAATAAATTCTATAACATTATTTTCATAAAACCATTTCTTGACACATAGTACATTTTTCAACGCACATTGTTTGTGGTGAGAAAAACACGTAAAATTGCATACACTATATTTATCATGCAGGTATTTTATATTAGGACATTGATTTTCCTCGATATTAATAACACAACAATCACCACAAAGTTTATTTACCCACATGATTTTTTCTAAACCTTTTACAAAAATTTTCTTATTCCTCAATAAACTATAAATTAACCTATGAAATTCGCGGTAGTCAATAAAACCTTCACGCCAATAAATTCCTCTATTCTTTTCCAACCAAACAACTTGCTTTTTTTCGCTATCTGATAAAGTAGAAAATGGATAAGGAGGTTTTACCAAGTAGACCATAGTAAATTCTTTAGTAGCGAGAGCAAACTCTTTAATAATAAAATTATTTTTATAATCTCTAAATCCTTGTAAATCTACAAAAATATGTTCAGAATTCATGTTATTTTTTTAACGATGTTAGAAAGTGGTTTATATTCGATTACACAATCGTTTAGTATGAGGCAGTAAGCAGAAGTTTGATCTGGTATTTCTAAATCACTCTCTATTTCTACTCTAACATCAATGGGACCTGTCTTCAGGGTCTCATTTTGCCTGCAGCAATCTATTACAAATAATGGTGCTTTATCTTTGAAATCCTTCAGATTTAACAACGGCTCACACCGACGTCCATAGTAAGACTGTTGGAATCTAGCGTACTGCTCATATAATATCATATACCTTTCTTCAGTAAACTTAATATTGAGACTTTCATATGGAAAGTAAGTTGAATTTAAAAAAACCTTGACATCACGTACATAACAATGATCAAAGTGAGACATGTCTTTCATACCTAAACTTTTCCGATTAGTTTGTAAACCAATAATCACATAACGTGGTTTCTCTAATTGAGATGTGGTTTTTATAGACCAAGTATGTTTTGTAGTCTGTGGTAAAAGAGGGTATTCATAGAGATCCCAATTCCTAAATGCTAAACTGATAGGTCTATCTTTCTCCAAACATCTCAGCAAGTTAACTCTTTCACGATCAGATACTTTTATATGCGGTACTCTCCATACAATTTTGTTAATGGTTATGTCATCTAACACTTCATTAGTGGTTAATTTAATAGAATTAAGGTTTGTATTACTACGCAAAAGAACCAGCTCATGTTTACAGTTCATTATTATTTTATTATAATCTTCAGCGAAACCTAAAACTTTATTCAATGGGATACAGGCGGAAAAATTACCAGTAGTATTTTTTATTCCATCAATGTCCCACCCCCATAGCCGTGACATTTTTGATTCATTTTCATTCATCGAGAGCAATGATTTAATAGTAGTTGTGATCCCAGCATTTTTTATCCTATCAATTTCTACGCCATTTAGTTCATATCGAATGTCTTGGAAAAGAAAAAGCGCTGCATTATTCACCAACTCAATATTACTCACTCTCTCTTTTTTATCGCCATTTGGACGGTGCACTGTGATAGAACCTTCGATGTATAGTGTACTCTGTGACGGTAAGACGTATAAGTCTTGTTGATTGATGGGAATGCGTATTTCATCGTTTTTGTTAAAACTATTAATGTAGGGCTTATACGAATGGATTTGGTAGCTTTCAATGCTGTTGTCGTAGGCGAAAGAATCCAAGATATTTAAGATATTCATTTTATGACTTTTAAGTATCTGAGAAATTGTTTATTTTCCTTAGTCAGTTTTTTCTTTTTAGCAGGTGGTTTCTGTTGCGGTGGATGTGTTGTACTGAGATCTTTGGTTTCGGGTACCAATGTTTTATTTATGAAATCTATCATTTTCGTCTTAGGTGTAAATATAACTGTAGTTCTTCTTGTCGTAGATTTATAAGGTTGTTATTTGCATCCAAAATCCTTATATTAATCTCGCTAACTGTATTTTGATTTACTGGGAAATATATCAAATTTTTTGGGATTTCTATAATCCTGTACCCTGGCGGTACATTAGGTGCAAATTCGTAAATTATATGGCTAGGCTTCCCATTTATGTACGATCCGCTCACGATATCACATTCTATTCGAACGATGGTTGTTGGTAGAATGTTTACAGGGAAGAGAGACTCATGTAATATATTAGCTTTAAGAGTCTGATTTCCAAAACCCAATATCCTTCCGATTGAACCGGATTTCTCAAAATGAATATCTTTTGAACAAATTATTTTTGTGCTCAAAGTGTTATTGTTACATATCAAATTAAACGTACAGTCTACTAAATTTGTTTTTAAAAAGTCATTTATATCTAATAGCTCGTATGATCCTTCGGGTATTTCAATCATTTCGTTGTCGCCATAATGAAATTTGTTGTTGTAGCATTCTATGTTAGGAATCGAATTAAACGTCGAAAAAAAGATCAGCCCACATTCATATTCACCATCAAGCTGCAGAGCCGGCGAATAAAATGTTGACAAAGCTGGTTTACAACCGGTTATTGATAGCGTGAATGACATCGTAATAATGGTGAGAATAGTTTATGATTTCTTAATATAAATGTTTCAACCAGAATGTTTTTAAAAATTTTATGCATAAATGACCGCAATTATAGGTGTTGTTTTGTTGATAGTTCATATAACTATAATAAACATTAGTGTTTTTTGTTAAGTACTTGATTAATTCTACAGGTGGTTTTAAACCATAACTATCAAAGTACACGCTGTAATTATTTATCTTAATGTAGGCTACCCAGTGAGTTCCCGGATTTATTGAATTATCTAGATTCAGGATAGCGCACTCGATGTTATTTGATTTGCTTGGTAAAGTGTCTCTCATATAGACACCTCGAAAGTATGGGATGTCCCGAGTATAATATATTAAATCTATATTACTCAGTGCTCGTCTGGGTAACCTTTTAACTAGTTTTTTGAAGAATGTACGCACAATCCCTTACCTGTCTTGTATGGTTTGATGTATAAACCTTTGCCTAAGGAGATCGATTCCATCATTTTATTGTGACGCACGGATTCAGAAAGATTTTTTTGGGCTGACTTGTAATCATTAACTGCTTTTGCTATTCCACCAATACCTCCAGCTAAAGAACCCAATGCTGATAGACCAGCAAAAATAGGAATGAGTGGAAGTATTCCTCCAGTTTTAGGGATGGGAATAATTCTTGGCAGCTTCATATTATTTTTCTTATGAAATATTTTTTTTGCTGCTAAGTATGCAAACTGAATAGCATCTTGAATATTTTTAGGTTTCTTTTTTTTCAGATGCGATTTTAATTTAGCCATAGAAGTTTTGAATGATTTAATTCCAGCACCCGATTTAATTTTTGCTTTCATTACTTTATTCACCAACCATGATGCAACTTTTTCACCTCTGCTAGCATCTTCTGATTTTAATCGTTGCTTTGCCATCTTTCTTAGCTCTAAGTCAGCCTTATGCCGATCTTCTAAACTTGAATACTTTGAATAAGCTATGTCGTGCAGCATACAAGCGCTGTCCAAAGGGTTTATGCCTTTATCGCCTCTTTGCAAACGTTCTTGTAATCGAGTACCTGGACCGCAGTAGTTGTAGCCTGGTAAGTGTAACTCTATTGGTAAATTATTGATTAAAGTATTGAGAAGTCCTTTCCCTTTCATAACTAACGATGTAATGAAAAATAAGTTAACTAATCTGTAGTAATATACTTCAATGCTTTATTATAGCACTTTTATTAATCCAACTATTTTCCTCTTGACCTAAGCCGAGCCATTTAACAAGATATTTGTTTCCCTTTTTTTTAATTACCTTCTCAACTAAATAAATATTGGGACAGCTAGTTTTTTGCAGTTCGTGTTCGTAAAAACAACCTTTTATTGGTATACAATGTTGATCTCGTATGTAATATGTTGTGGGTATAGATTTTATTACTTTTACAACAGTGAATAATTCGGTAGACCAGTTTGGTGTATATCCTTTTTGAAAATCTCCTTTGTGCTTGCTGATACGGACAAAGTCTCCAACACGAAATTTAATTTTCTTTGCAGGTAAGGAAGGTTGTGATTTGTTTATATTACATGCAACGAGTGATTCATTTAACTTGTTTATTTCAGACGGCATATGTTTTGTAGTGCGATGCATAGTATTATTATAGCTCTTAACTATATCACATAAAGGTTCTCCAATCCACTTATAATTTCCAAACAAGCTAAAATGTTTAAACAACTTGCTCTTCAAAGTTCTTATTAATCTTTCTACTATAGACGCTTTTTTTGTTGAATAAGTTGAATAATGATTTATTTTCCATCGGTTCGTAAGCTTCTGAAAAACGTCATTGTGAAATTCGGTACCCTTGTCGGTTTGTAAATTAGCAGGTGATCGGCCTTCTTGTAAAACCTTATCAAACGCTAGAGACACCTCAGTTTTTGTTTTATTCTTTAATGGAGCGATCCATGCGTATTTAGAAAAAGCATCGATGACTACTAAAATAAATTTGAATCCTTTGTTAACCTTCTGATAGTTTTGCATATCAATCAAATCGGCTTGCCATAAATCATCAATCCCTTTTAAAATAACAGAACGACGTGGGAAATTTCTTCTAGCTGCTTTATGGATTTCATTTACAACAGATTGTTTGCTCATGCTGGTTTCGATGAGTCTCTGAGTGCTACTATATGATCTTTAATAATATTACTCGCTTCTACCTTTGAACACTTCTCATCTAACTGTTTCTGTAGCAGTTGTATTTGAGTTTTTATACTTTTAAGTTCATTAATGAAATCTTGTTTTTTACAATATAATTTATTGTTTTTTTCTACATACTCCTTGCTAACAGCTTCATCTGCTGCTACAGCTAACGGTAATCCTCTCAATATACATTGTTTTAAGTCGTAAACTCCTGACTCATTTTTACTTAGCCCTGTGTTTATAGGAACCAAATTTAATGGATCTGACACACGCAGTCTTTTATGAACATGATGTCCAAATTTATCTATATTCATCTTGTAAATAGTGTGAAGGTTAGAGTAGAAATAAAATAAAATATAGATTACATAAGTATTTATTCATTTTATATCACACCACGTTTTTTCAGTTCTGTTAAAACTGATACAATTTCATCATCTAAGCCAGTATTACCGGCATCTTTCGAAGCTATTAATAATTTCAATGTTTCAACTAATTCGTTTGGATCATTCCAAAAAATGTAATCTACTTTGTTATCAACTTTTTTAAGCAATGATAAACCCTTTCCTTTGGAAACATTGGCGGAACATAATAAGGGTTTTACAATTTGTAAATACTTAAATCCTCTGTTGCTATTGATTGGTTGATTGGGATCATATTTACGTCGATGAGCGTTTGTGCTTATTAGTATAAATTTATAATTCCTTTTATCATCTTCAGTGATAATGTTTAGATCAGGATTTTTTTTGTAAAGTAATTCACTGAGTCCATTAGTTTTGACATACGAATGACCTGCTATTTCAAATGCATCATTAGTTATGGAGAGCGGTGCTGATCCTATCATAGGTTTTCCATTTTCCAATCTAATTCCATAAGGTACATCTTTGAATACTTCTGATGATAAAGACCATGACGATAAAGACTTTGCATTTGGTGTTGAAGCACCATCCGAATTTGTTTCAAAAAATATGTCACTCATGTTATTTCTAAGACTTTGATTCAGTTCAGAGTCACTTATGTTATCATCGCTGTTACTAGCATTCGATACCTCTTGGAGTGATTCCCTTGAAGAGCTAATTTCAGAAAATTTTCGTTTCTTCGTAGGTGTAGACTGTCGTGCTAAATGTTCAAGCGAATCAACATCTTCATTACTTAACTGTTCTTGATACGGGGTTCTCGTTAGCTGTTTAAGTGGATCTGTTACTGGTTTGAACATAGTTTCTAATGCCAACTCAGAATCCATTTTAGTATTTTTCATGTTTTGAACCTTCTTTTTAACAGCCTCAGCAGACTTAATTATTTGTTGTTTAATTGATTTTTCATCACACATTTTTTCTTATTTTACAACTACTCGCATATAAAGAAGATAAGAAAGTGGCTTCTGATTTAAAAAAAACGGCATTTATGTATCTCACTCGTCGAAAGTAATAAAGGTGTCGAATTTCATTCTGTAGCATCCGTTATTTCTTTGACAGTCTTTATTAATCACTAAATAGCTAAATGTATCTTTCCAAACTTGTGAACAAAGTTCGCGAAATTGATGCCAAGGCATATCAGTGTTCACATGTTCATCATAAATATGACGTAAGTTAATATCATCCTGTTTGAATATGATGAGTAGATTTGCATTGTCGCGAACCAGTTGTTTTGGGACTTTGCTATAAGTTTGGTTCAAATAAAAACAGTCTATATTTTTATGTCTACCCATGGCAAAGTAATCACGAATGTTATTTTGATTTTCACAGGCAACATCGTCGAAAATAATGACAGAATTTTGAGACGCTAAGCTTGGATTTAAGACTTCTTTGTTATCGCGATATTTATAATAACGTATTCCTGGAACGAGATTCATTACCTTCTCTAAAAATATGTATTTTGGTTGATACAACGTTTTCGAATAAACGTACACGTTACGGAAATGTAAACCATTAGGATGTAAAAGTAACCCAAGGACTAAGTTTGTTTTTCCGCAGTTAGACGGTCCGCAAACTATACAACGGATGGTGTTTGGTAAAAGCTTTCCGTGACGATATGTATTTTTTTCAGATCCTACATCAATATTCTCAAGATTTAGTGATGTAGGTTGTTTAACAAATTTCATTTTTGGAGAAATATGTTACCAGTGATGTCCTCATTACTGAAATGCGATCATCACGATTAAACTTCAGTATTTATCTGTGTTACTAACATCATTTCATTTCCTGCCGCAAGTAAAATTCAGAATCAATCAATATTATTGGGTATTCTGGAACAGATGTAATGAGTTTGAGTGAACGACAAGCCGCGCCAACCGGCGCGGTGCGTCGTGAGCTCAAACGAATGGAAGCTGGTCCAGAATGCCCAATAACATCCTACTGATATAAACTACGAATTGTAAAACTTGGCCTTGAAAAAAAATTTACGACCTCCTGGTTTTGAATGTAACGATAGACGTATTGACTAGTATTTCCTGAGGGCTAGACCGACTAAGCTGTTAGGACGGTATAGGTGCTGGGAAAGCCTTCCAAAACAATGTCCCAGGCACTGCAGCGTCCAAGTAGTCCCTTCACACATCTAGTGTGAGTGAAGGTGCCACTGAACGCTGTATGATGACGATTTCAACCATTTGTCTGTCCACACTCCTGGGCACGGGTCTCTTCCTGCATGGCAGGAAGATTAGGTCACACTCCACCACGGGGACCAAGTCCTATTTGATGGGGTTTTGTAAGACAGTAGCGAGCCTCACTGTCAGAAGCTACCAAGCCACCCATAAGACTTGTGACACGGCTTAACGACTGCCCTCACATGACAGCCGGCACCAACAGCTTAGCGTGCCTTGCAAAGCACGGAAATGCTCGGAAAAAATGCCGCTAGCGGTAGTCACGGGATAATTACCCCTCCAGCACCTGAGCGCGCCTGCTGTTGCCTAGCCCAAATGATTGATTCCAATCAATCGCTTTGACTAGGCCACAAGCACATCGTAGAGGCCTGACTGAAGAGGTTACAATGAAAAAGCAAGAAGGCTCACCCGCTCTTCCTTGCACCAGGATAAGGTTTACCTCTTTTTATCAGCGAACGCGATTAATCTCACGAATTCGCGCCCGCGCCTTCAATCCCCATTTAGGCTGACCCCTCATAACTCAAAGCCGGGGCAAAAATATTTAAATCCCCGCCAGATCTCATCATTATGCCGAGGCATCTCCCTTGAAGGACTATGCAAATAATTTACACCTAATGCCTCAATGGGGCTTGACTTGGCAAGTTGGGGCTTAGGGTCCGCATTCATAGGCGCTTTCTTCTCCGCATAATCCAGCGTTTTCACGTTGACTATCTGAAGCAAGTTGAAGTGGCTGCGGTGTAGACACATCTGCTGAATAGCCGACAGTGAATGAGCTGCAGAGGTTCTGGAGTGGTGACAACGAAATGGCAAACACAGCGTAGTATTTATTAACGATTCGCCATGCTTATACATATTTATATATTGAATAGGTCTAATTTTATTCAAGTAATTACGTTTTACCTAATAAATAATCGCGATTTTTACCTAATAAACGATCGCGATTAGACCCGTTTAACATAATTGCAGCGTAGGTCACCCACCTGCTGGATGTGGATGGTGCACAACATAAAGAAGTAGCGTGACTTAAGCCCAGCAGTAAACAAAATATGGGATGATTGATAATTCCTAGTGAGCCTGCATGGATGGTCGGATGATAGTATGACGTTCGTAAGTATGGAGATGATGATGCTTACAAAAATTGTTAACCTACTGCGGTTGAATAGTAGAAAATGCTTGTAACTCCATCTCGTTTCCATAATAATGTTTGCGGATGTGACTCCAATAAACGAGTTAGTGCATTACTTGTCACTTTCGCTAATTCGTCACTATCGTTAGTTCGTCACTTTTCGGATTCGTCAATTTCTTAAGAATCTTTAACTCGTAAATATCCCTAATTCGTCACTTTACCTGATTCGATAATAATCATACTATGAACGTTATTAGTTAAAGACTTAATTAAACACACAAATAAAATTCATATATAGCCTCGTAAGTAACATCAAGACTGGTAAAAATATAGTATTTCTTAATAATTCACGATACTGTTACATAGTTATATATTAAACGCGTCAAATCGCGATTATTTATTAGGTAAAACGTAATTACCTTATTTCCCGACGTTTCGGCAGCGTTACAGTTGCCGTGGTCTCGGGTAGACTGAAGTGGCGTGTACAGTCAATTGTCGTGGGTAGTCAGTATTAATTTTTCGCAGCTAGCCAACACACAACAAAAATACTAAATAATATTTGCAAAATTTGTGCCAATTTTGCAAATATTGAAAATACTGGATGTCAACTAATGTAATGACGTACTAATTTAGTAAAATTACAGTTGTAGATTCGAATTTTGTCACCAATTTTCAACATGGCAATCGTTTTGTCACTTTAGTTCGCGTAGAGCTCTATTGAGCAAGCGCTAAAAAATGCTGAATATTCGACTGCCATAAAAAGTCCGAAGAAATGCTAGAAAGTCGTTTTAAACGGTCAAATGCAGACATAACGCCTGCCATGCTGGTATTGTCTATTATAAATATTTTAATGCAAGCAATATCCCATCTAATTATATAAGTATTTATTTTGTAGGTATCTATGTATATTGTATTTTCTAAGGTTAACACGAGCAGTAGACATAATTAAAACTGTTTTTATACGGATTTCTGCTCGTTTATTACATTTTTTACAATTTTCCAACGTTTCGGCACTTTTTCAGGTGCCGTCCGGGACCACGGCACCTGAAAAAGTGCCGAAACGTTGGAAAATTGTAAAAAATGTAATAAACGAGCAGAAATCCGTATAAAAACAGTTTTTATTATCTATGTATATTGTTATTTAAAAATATGTACTTTATTTAGCATTTAACTTACATTCTCGCAATCTTTTGCTACTTGGTATCACTAAATCTTAGATTTTACTAATTATGTACATCCACTCCATCCAAAGGTTGTCTGGAAAAGATCGCTCTAAGCTAAAACTTTCGTAAGCACAACACATTGTGTTGTGCTTACGAAATCTCGGTATCTCGGCGCGGGCGCGCCGCGCGCTTGCCCGTAGTGTGAGACAAGCAACCGACGACGCGAGCTCCGTCTCTGCTCACCATGATTAAGCTCTGCGAATCGGAGCGAAACCTGGTCGGACTTTTCCGATATAACAACACCCGTAAGTAAATCCGGACTAAAAGTCTACAATCGCTCTAAGCGATAAGACCGCCAATTGTATAACATTACTTAGATTTAAGAACATTAAAAAGTTAAAATTACTTTGCTAAATATAGCAAAAAAATTTTTGGCGGAATTTAGCAAAGTAATTTTAACATTTTGATGCTATTAAGGATTTCCGCAAAGTAACGCCTGATTCACCTAGATTTAAGAAATCATGGTTGCATAATTTTTTCTGGTTGTGCAATAAAGTGTTCTCTATCTATGTATCTATATTATGACGGCCTTGGTTGCGCAGCGGTTTGACATGCTGACTGTACAACCGAACGTCTCGGGTTTGATCCCCGGCCGGCTCAAACTAGGAAACGAACTTTTCTAGTTTTTCTTGGGGTTTGGATATTATCTATGTATTTATTGTATTAAATCTATCGTCAAGTAACCTGTAACACATATATATATATATATATATATATTATATTATATATTATTATATATTGGCCTTTTTGTATCTACTGAATGAGATGATTTATACAGCGTCCAGTGGTATCTTCACTCACACTAGATGGGTGAAGGGACCACTCCGACGCTGTAGTGCCTGGGACATGGTTTTATAGATGGTGTAGGCTTACCCAGCACCTATACATCCCTGACAGCTTAGTCGGCCTAGCCCACAGGAAAGACTAGTCAATACGTGCGGAGCCAACCAAGCCGCGGGTTTTCTCACGATGTTTTCCTTCACCGTTAGCGTGTGGTATTGCGACTACAAATTCGCAAATGTACGTAACTTTGAAATTAAACAAAGTCATTGGTACATGCCCGCAACCTGTAACACAAGTCATTTAGTAAATGACTTGTGCCCCATACTAAGTACAAGTCTTGTACTTATTATGGGGCTAACGAGATCTGTGTGGTATATCCATGTATATTTATGTATGATGTTATGTATGTTTATTATTAGTCCAGCAACACTAAGATTACCCAGAAAATAATGCCCTTACGCTCTTCTCTCAATGATAACTCTATTACCGCAGACCTATTTAATGTGAATGACGTCCAAGTGTAAATTTAGTAAGCTTTCACGAACCTTCGCGAATTATCTAGATCACAGTGAATAGACTGTTTTAGGAGATTGACTTATCAAGTGGCACAGGGCTTAGTTCTGCGGCTCGCCTAATAACCTACTTAGCGCGGCTTAAGCCTTGGGGCGCCCAGAATAAGGGCGATGCTTATATTTGCTAGATCGTAGGGAGGGCAGAAGCTTAATTTTTGAGCTGAGGCGGCAAGTTGGAAAAAACTACTGTTTTCGCCAGAGGACGGGATTATCGTTGAGTATACATTTTGTTTAGAAAAAGGGAAGCAAGCTGAGAGCCACCTTTTAGACACTCAATAGTAGATGAATATATATTAAACGTGTCTACTACTTTCTCTTCTACTTCTTCAGGCTATATTAGTCCTTTGCTGGACAATACTGGACATAGCCCTCCCCTAATGAGCGCCATAGCGAAAGGTTGTGCCATCATGGGGGGGTAGTGCCCATAATACCCACGCTTGGCATGCGGGTTGGTGATCACAGTTTGGTGGAATTTTACTGCAGGGGGCGCTGCTGCCCACCCCTCGGTTTGTGTCCCTTAGTCGCCTTTTACGACGCCCGCGGGAAGAATTTGGGTTGGTGCTATTCTCTAGGCCGACACCACACAGCACAAACGGGTCTAATCACAAGTATTTATTAGGTACTTAAATCGCTCGTAGTCTGAGTGATCTTAAACGATCACGAAGGTTAAGCAACAAGGGCGCGTTCAGTGCATAGATGGGTAAACCGTATATTACTAACGCTAGTGGCATTTTTCCGAGCGATTCCGTGCTTCGCCAGGCACGTCAAGCAGTTGCTGCCGGCTGCCGTCGATAGATGGCAGTCATTAAGCCAAGTCAGAGGCCTTAGGGCGGCTTGAAAACTTCTGACAGTAAGACCAGCCACTAGTCTCGCAAGGTTCTACCAATCTGTACTTGGAGTATTGTCTATACCTTCCTCAGGGAAGAGAGGGGCACGGCCCTCGGTGGGGACATAATGGGTTGATGATGAAATCGTACTTACCGTAACGTAATACATAACTATGTATGAGCATCACGAATCATTGAGAAATACAATTAATAGTAGATGGAGACATAAATGTAAGCAAGTTAATATTTAAAAACCTATTAAGAGGCTAAAAATTCCACCCAGTCGTTGAGCTACTGCACATGCCTTATAAGCGGCTTGATAACTTCTGGTTGTAAGGCCCACTGTCTTACAATACTCCACCAACCCGGACTTGGCCGCCGTGGCGGAGTATGGACTAACCTTCCTGCGATGCAGCAGGAGACCCGTGCCGGAGTGGGGGATAGTGGGGATATAACGGTTGATATTGTATTATTTTATGTTTATCACGTCACTGCTACATAATTATTAAAATATGTTTTTATTTACTAACATGATGTATCTTTACTGTTCTAGATAAGGATTTACTTACAGGTTTCCTCAAAATTCTAAAAGGTGACTTAACAAGTTTAGCTAGAAGTTGCAAACGTGGAACGAATAACGTAGTGAAGGACGCCCTCCGACTAGGTGGGATGAAGATCTGCGAACAACTGCAGGCAGATGCTGGATGCTGCAAGCCGAAGAAAGGGCGCTATGGCGCTCATTAGGGGAGGGCTATGTTCAGCAGTGGACTAGTATAGCCTGAAGACGACGGCGAGAAGTTGCAAAAAAACTGTAAGTGAAACTTCTAAGGGTCTTAAAAAAATATTTAGAGGCTATTTTTTTTTTAATTGTCCTTAGCACGGGATAGTGCATTAAAAATAAAAATAATATAATTCTAACGGCCGAATACTCAAACGTCAGTCAAATCGAGCACTCAGTTGAAGGGCATTCAAATTTGAACATCTGTTATATATTGAGTGGTATACACAAACGTCATTCAAACAATTTCAGACCGTGATCAGCTGAGAAGCCGTCAAATAAACAACAAGTCTGTTTTCATTGACCAAATATTTAAACTTACGTTGTGTATCCGATTTACGCAGAATTTGTTCCATCAATTTTAAGTTTTGTGATGAAATATGAAGTATTTTTATAAAAATAAAATAAAATAAATCATAATATGATTTATGAAACAAACTTAAATTATTATTACCTCGTTTTGTACAAAGCAAAATGTTTAATGTTGTAATAATAATATCTTATATTGTCGTAGAACGAAACGTTAGGGCCATCTCACCAATGACATTTGAAACGTCTACCACAGCAGAAACATTGCGGTTTTTTAAAGCTATTCCCTAATAAATACTAATATGAACAAGAATTGAATGAGAATTATTATTATGCGTTATTATGCCAGTAGCATAATAAATATTAATAACGCAGGGTTATTAAAATTTGGTCCACTGGCTGTATGGATCTATTACTTCTTGTAACTGGTTGGATGGTATGTCAAAAGACGGACAGACTCCAAATATAATACCGTCTCTTTCGACAGCCGGAACCGCGCATGGAAGTCTGTTTCATTATATTATAATACTCGAAAGCATTTAACTTTGCCTCATTTCTTCGAGGCACATTAGGCCCTTCCTCGACATGATAAGGACATTGTTTTTCACATAAGTTCACTGATATTACAACTTTTTTACGATTTGAAGGTCCTCGCGACCACTTTTAATTGTAACGCCTACTCAACTCGATTTGACAGCCCATTTGACAGATAAATCGCGCTAAGTTGCGTTCTAGTATACGAATTTTTCGCTGAGTGATGTTTAACTGCCAGTTATTTTGTGTTCCACTTAAATTTAACACAAGCTTTTAACTAACGTTTGTGTATACGAATTTTGTGTTTAACGGCTTGTCAATTACTTAAGATGCCTTTAAATATTTGAATGACGTTTGAGTATTCGGCCGTAAGGGTCTGTTTCACAATCTGCAGATAAAGTGTCGGTTACGCTATCCGCAACCAGGGCTGCCGTTTGTTCTAAATTTGAAGCCATAAACGAACACACGCAATATAGGAAAAACTATTTCAATTTAGAACAGATGCCAGCCCTGGTTTCGGATAGCTTACCTGGAACTTTATTTGAACATTGTGAAGTTAAGAACTAAACAGTACATTAAAATCTTGTAATGTCTTCAATATCTACAAACTTCGGCGATCGATCGCTTACACACTTTGCACTTAAAACTAGCAAAGCTATCTCAATGGATTTCCACATCGCCCTCTTTGTAAGTAGTTGTATTGTTTCATCTGAATGATGGATTCAATTTAAAAGTTTCGTCATCCTCGATATTGGTAAATATTTTTCAACGTTGAAAAAGTTAAAAATGTTGCTCTGAAAAAGCTTGCGATGTGATAGCCTAGTATTGGGTCTCGGATCAGAATAATTCATTTGTTAAACATAGTTTTGAGCGGCTTTTGATTTTTCTAAAATAACCATCTCTTGAACCTCCTCTGACGACCTCTGTGGCGAATGTAGCGCATCTACCTACCATGCAAGAGGTCCCGGGTTCGAATCCCGGCTGGAAACAAAAAAAAACCAGGTCTTGGATGTTTACATGTTTGTGTTGTCTTTGTTTCTGGATCCCACGACACAGGGTATCCTAGTGTGGGGCCAGAAGCAATGTATGTGCCTGTATGTAAATGTTATGTTATGTTAATGTTACCCTACGATTTTCTACGTTCCTAGAAATCAAATCTGAACTTATCAAACCTACTAACCTGTTGCCAACGTTTCTGTGCTATCAATCGACGCAATCTGTGGTCGCTATAACGAGCCGTCAAACTCAGACCGTTATCAGTTTAATTAGTGTATTCAGGATAGGCGCCATCTTGATTGTTTGCCTTGATTTGTTTGGGTGCAATTTGAATATTGATTGGGTTGCGACTGACCGTCTGGAGATAGAGAATTGGTGTTATCCTGTCGTCATCGTTGGATCAACAGTGGATGATTGCTATTGACTTAGCCCGCGGCCACACAAAGGGAAGTGGGACGGGGGCGCCTGAGAGACCTGATACGTTGCCCCGTCTTTTCTGTGTGGGCTTCGTCCTGTCCCTTTAGTACATTTTGTATACAATGAGCCCTTACTAGCCCGTATAGTGCACCCTAGGCATAGCCTCGGCCATGGGACGTGGGACGGGGGCGCATGGAAGACGCGACGCGTTGTATGATTATCGCACCCTTGCCCCGTCTTTACTGTGTGAGCTTCGTCCTGTCCCTTTGGTACATTTTGTACACGTTATCAACCCTTGTATGTCCCCACTGCTGGGGCACGCGTCTCTTCCTGCATTGCAGGAAGGTTAGGCCATACTCCACCACGGAGGCCAAGTCCGGGTTGGTGGAGGATTGTAAGACAGTGGCGGGCCTTACTGTCAGAAGTTATCAAGCCGCCCATAAGGCCTCTGACATGGCTTAACGACTGCCATTAAATGACAGCCGGCACCAACGGCTTAACGTGCCTTGCGAAGCACGGAAGCGCTCGGAAAAATGCCACTAGCGGTACTCACGGGACGCTCACCCATAACGTACCTGACCGCGCCTGTTGTTGCTTAACCAAGTGATTGATTCCAATCACTCGGTTTGCCTAGGCCACGAGCGCACATTTTGTACACAATGAGCCCTTACTAGCACGTCTAACGCACCCTAGACACTAGACGTACGAGACCTCGTACTGATTTAACAAGGCAAGGACGTCACAAATATGAAAATACTTCAAGACTGGGGCCACTTGTACAAATTTACGGCGGCCCCCAGTCGAAACCAAATCCACGAGCAGCACGCACAGAGAACGAGTGAAAGTAGAACTCAGTGTTGCAGTTATCTTATTCCCGTGGGAAAATAGATAAAGCGCGGGGCACAGCTAGTATTCTTATCTATATTAATAATTTCGTCAAGAGGTACGGTAGACTCCATCGAAACCTTACATGAATAACAAAACATAAAAAAAATATTGATTTCGAGTCGACAACATCATATCCGTAAAATTCGGATTATGGAGAATTTCGTGAAATTGTAATTGTAAATTGCACCGACAAACAAACCGCAATCTCCATCTTAGAGACGCCTCGCCAATCAACACATCGCGTGCGTCGCGGCTAAAAAGTATCCATCACAAAGAATTGTCTCACGTCACTGTAAAAAGAAACGTCCTGCTGGAAACATCTAATTGTTCTGTGTGGCAACCTATTAAATACTTTTCTTCAGTCGTCGACATTTCGCGAAACGTTTGACACTTTTTAACCGACTTCAAAAACGTACCTAATATTACGTACCATTTTTTTACTATTTTTTCGCATATCTTCGTCAAATCTAGATGTAAATGTAAATCGAAATGTACCTAGATTTGTATGATGAGTTACCTTTCACCCGAGCGAAGCCGGGTTTTCATCTAGTCTTACTATAATTCAGTGATCCAATTTAGGCCTTAAGGCGTTCGTTAAATAAAATAGCTATCACTTTAGTTTCATCCCAACTTCAGCCTTTTTCACTCCTGCGGGTCGTGAACCTAATTGTGTCTGACCGGTGTCAAGCCGAAGCTTATTGTTTTAAGGCAATCAGCGAGAGACACTGATTGGATTCCGGAGCCCTGTCTTCTGTTTATAAATAAATGATACCTCCGAAGTAACTTAAAGAGCGGTGGCTCCTGAAAACAAGTTTTGTAAAATCTACTGTCTTACTCACTTAAGCCACCTGTGATATTTATCTGTAGAGAACGACGGACGGAGATCGAAAAAAGTGAAAAAGTTGCTAAAATATACATCTTTCTAACGATGAAATAGTATCATTGTCACACGCACATTTTGTTTAGTAATTATTGGTATGTAGGTACGCATATTTGTTTGTGGTCATGAATCATTCATTCATTCGTTCGTTCGTTCGTTCGTTCGTTCGTTCGTTCGTTCGTTCGTTCGTTCGTTCGTTCGTTCGTTCGTTCGTTCGTTCGTTCGTTCGTTCGTTCGTTCATTCATTCATTCATTCAATAGGCAGCTGACACAGCACACTGCTTAGAGCGTTCCACGCGTGTAAAGGTATCGATCGATATCAACCCATGTATGTCCCCACTGCTGGGGCACGGGTCTCTAAGGTTAGGCCACACTCCACCACGGGGGCCAAGTCCGGGTTGGTGGAGGATTGTAAGACAGTGGGGGCCTTACTGTCAGAAGTTATCAAGCCGCCCATTAGGCCTCTGACATAGCTTAACTACTGCCATTAAATGACAGCCGGCACCAACGGCTTAACGTGCATTGCGAAGCACGGAAGGTATATTGATATAAAATAATTTGTAAATAATTAAATAATACTGCAGTATTCCAGTAATTACTAAAGAAATACTACTAAAGAAACACACTTAAGAAATACTGCAGGCAGGTGCTGGATGCGGCAAGCTGAAGACAGGGCGCTATGGCGCTCATTAGGGGAAGGCTATGTCCAGCAGTAGACTAATATAGCCTGATGATGAATTATAAAGAAAGACATACGCTTTTCCTTGCAGCCTCTATACGTAAGTACGTATCACTTTGTTTAATTTCAAAGTTACGTACATTTGTGAATTTGTAGTCGCAATACCACACGCTAACGGTGAAGGAAAACATCGTGAGGAAACCCGTGGCTTGGTTGGCTCCGCACGTATTGACTAGTCTTTCCTGTGGGCTAGGCCGACTAAACTGTCAGGATGGTATAGGTGCTGGGCAAGCATACACCATCTATAAAACCATGTCCCAGGCACTACAGCGTCGGAGTCGTTCCTTCACCCATCTAGTGTGAGTGAAGATACCACTGGACGCTTTATAAATCATCTCATTAAGTAGATGCAAAAAAGGCCAATATATATACGTACATATACGTCCCGCTGTAGGGCACAAGCCATCTCTCAGAAAGAGAGAGATTGTGAACTTAACCTCCTAAGCCCTGGCGTCCTAGAAATAGGACATCACGAATAACTTTCTTAATTCACACCCAATGATTTAGTAGAACGCCCGGAAAACTTACCGTCCCATATTTTCCTGATCACTTTTTGGACAACAAGAAGAAAAAGTTAAAACTGTTTTTATACGGATTTATGCTCCGTTCGGTGTCGGGTCTCCGCAGATTCGGTGTGCCCTCTGTAACAGAGATTTTCCAACGGTAGACAACTGACACACGGGTGATGGTCTCTGTTACAAATCTCTGTTACAGAGGGCACACCAAATCTGCGACAAGGACCATCTACCTGCGGAACTCCAGCATGTCAAACGAGTACTTCGTGCAAACAAGCTGCAAGTTCCGCGTGTCCGTCGCGGAGGACGTGTCAAACCGGACACAGTCGAGCGAGTTCCAGCCTACCTGCCTTTCGTGAGAGGAGTGACTGACAAAATTGGGAGTATTTTGAAACGCGCCTCAATCAGAACCATCTACCAGCCGCCAAGAAAGATACACCAATTCATGCGAAGTGTCAAGCACAGGATTCCCTTACAAGAGGCAGGAGTATACAAGCTTGACTGTGAATGTGGTTCCTCGTACATTGGTCAAACGAAGCGTACCATAGCTGAGCGGGTGAAGGAACATATCGCTGATGTGAAACATAAGCGCTCTGGTAGATCTGCAGTCAGCGAGCATACACTTAGCGGTTCCAACCACTTTATACATTTCGATAAAGTTAAAGTTCTAGCCCGAGAAGACCGTTTCTTCCCTAGAATGATACGTGAGGCAATAGAGATCCGCCGGCATCCAAATTTTAATAGAGATCGTGGTTGGAACATACCGGTAGCATGGGAACCAGTGCTTAAGTGCATGAGACCCCCTTGCTAGAAGTGTGACTGTAGAATAAATAATAAAAAATCAATTTAATTTCAATTAATAATCGGTATCTTTAAGTTCATATAAAGTAATTAGTTTATAAATTTAATTTTAACTTCAATTACTAATAATCAATATTGTTGACTTTATATAAAAAATAATTGGTTTGTCTATTTTGGAACGTAACTTCATAATTAACTTTTGTAATTTTTGCCGAGGGTAGTAAACTAACCGTTAATGATTTCTAAAAGACACCTGTCACCTCAGTCATCCGGGACCACGGCACCTGAAAAAGTGCCGAAACGTTGGAAAATTGTAAAAATGTAATAAACGAGCATAAATCCGTATAAAAACAGTTTTAATTATGTCTACAGCTCGTGTTAACCTTAGAAAATACTATAAGAAAAAGTTCTTCAAAATCTACGTAGGTAGTTTTAGAAGACTTGAAGTAACTGTTACCTCCAGGGCTTAGGAGGTTAATTATAACGCGGATTGGAAATTTCAAGCACTGAAATAGTTTAACACTTCATACATAAAGCTGTCCTCACGACTTTTCCTTCGCAGTTTTAAGAATCTGCCGTTCAAATAATCTGCCATTCAGAAAAATGGGTGAGTACGGGCTATACGAAAAAAAATGTATGGATGGTGATAAAAAACTTAATAACCTATTTAGAGGCTAAAAATTCCGCCCATGGTTCAAGTCCCGACTCGAGCCCGCGACCTCTGGCTAACCGCTCTTCCAACTGAGCTAATGGGCAAGTGCCGGCATCAGTGAAATTTCGGACATCTTTACAATATCTATCTATAATATAAAAATGAATCGCCGAATGTGTTGGTAAGCGCAAATCTCGAAAGCAGCTGAACCGATTTCGCTAATTCTTTTTTTATGATATTCCTTGAAGTAAGAGGATGGTTCTTACTAAAAGAAAAAAGAAAGAATCGACTGTTAGACGGTACGAAGTTCGCTGGGTCACCAAGTCTTCTATCATATAAAAATGAATCGCTAGATGTGTTGGTAAGCGCAAATCTCGAGAGCAGCTGAACCGATTTCGCTAATTTTTTTTTTAGAATATTCCTTGAACTACGAGGATGGCTCTTACGGAGAGAAAAATTAAAAAAAAACTTAAATCCTGTGTGAACCAAATAAGTGTCGACATGCCATAAAACAACACTTAAGTTAGAAAACGAGTAACTCACCTCACATATAAACCTGTACAGATTTCAGTGAAGGTTTTTTTTTGTATTTAAATAGTATTCTGTAATTGTATTGAATAAATTCTAAAAAAAAAAGAGTCGACTGTAGGGCGGTACAAAGTGCGCTGAGTCAGCTAGTTTACAGATAAAAAACTTGCTTACTTGAAGAAATAAGTGGAGTTGTTGTACCCGAAGAATGGCACGGTGTAGGTGAGCATCCAGATGTTGCCGCCGCCGCAGTCGTAGTAAGGCTTCGACCACTTCCCGTCCTCGTACGTCACCGAGAGGATTTCGTCGGGCTCGCGCTGCGTGTGCGCAGTCGCGTTGTACGTGTAAGTGTTGAAGCCTGTAGATGGAAAAGGCGTGTGAGTAAATCTACTTTATTATATTCTTTTTAATGCACTAACCCGTGCTTGGGACAATTTTAAAAACCTATTTAGAGGCTAAAAATTCCACCCATGCCGGGACTCGAACCCGCGACCTCTGGCTAACCGCGCCAGCGCTCTCCCAACTGAGCTAATGGGCAATCACCGGCACGGTTAGCCTGAGGTCACTGGTTCGATTCCCGGCATGGGTGGAATTTTTAGCCTCTAAATGGATTTTTAAAATTGTCCTTAGCACGGGTTAGTGCATTAAAAATAATATAATCATGTGGGTACAGCAATATCATTACGATGTAAAACCTAAGTGCAAAGTAGGTACTCGGGGCAAATTACTTCAGCCAGATGTCGCTGCCTGTACGTAATACAGAAAGTATTGTAAAGAGGTTTGAAATTTCACTGATACCGGTAGTCGTCTATTAGCTCAGTTGGGAGAGCGCTGGCACGGTCAGCCAGAGGTCGCGGGTTCAAGTTCCGGCATGGGTGGAATTTTTTGCCTCTAAATACGTTCAGATTACGTTTTACCTAAAAAATAATCGCATAAAGACCCGTCTAATGCATAATCTACTATAATCTACTTTTGAAGTGAAACGTCTTTTAATTCTGAAGTAGGAGGTGACTTTTGGAAACCGAATGCAACGAAAACATGTCTCCTTGCCGAGGGATGTAGCTCTTTAACGAGGTATTGTGCGAGGTGTAATCGATTTATATATAGTTGTGTACTCATAGAGCCTTTGCATCTACGTAATTAGATGATTTATACAGCGTTCAGTGGCATCTTCACTCACACTAGATGGTTGAAAGGACCACTCGGACGATGCAGTACCTGGGGCATTGTTTTAGATGGAGTAGGCTTGCCCAGTAACTATACCATCCTGACAGCTTAGTCGGCCTAGCTTACAGGAAATACAATCCAATACGTGCCGAGCCAAAAAAACCACGGGTTTCGCACGATGTTTTCCTTTACCGTTCGCGTGTGGTATTGCGACTATGAGTTCGCAAAATATACGAAAACTTTGAAATTATACAAAGTCATTGATACATGCCCGCACTGGGGATCGAACCTGGGTCTCTCGCTTGCGGGACCATTGTTCTCCCCAGTGGGCTACCACCTCTTCGCACCGTTCTCTTAGAGCAAAGCAGCCATAACTGCGGCAGGGAGCTCGTGGATGGGAATGGCGAGAATCCGCGAAGGATGGCGCGATAGGGAAAAGGCCTGTGCCCAGCAGTGGGCAAAGGTGGGCTCATGGTGGTGATGATGTGTGACACATTTGTTACAATAAGACCAGATAAAACCCTGATTTAGTCGATATGTACGTCCGCCAGCGAACCAAACCTATATCTACTATATAAAAAGGTAGTAATTGTTATCAAATCCCCGACAGCCATTATGAATAGAGTTTGTGGCTAAAAGGCTTTAAATATAAAGCGTTAAAATCATCCATTTGTAAGGCTATCAAAATTGTCCACAGTAAAATAAAAAGTTATGAAAATCTCATTGGTTTTAAGGTCCATTGAATGGTATCTCGTACAAGGTGTTTTCGTGGACAAAGGTTCTGGCTTGACACTTGCCAAAATTTTGTTTGCACCGGGTATGTAACTTAAGGCGAACCCGATGCTAACTAGCGCCACCAATGGAAAAGAATCATATCTGCTTTTTTGACTGGTCTTTGTTACACGTGATATAAAACTCAATAAATAATATGGTATATATATATATTATTTTGTGAAAATAGGTTGAAAATAGGTAGCTTATTATGTGCACAAATAGACCCGTTTTTACTGCTTTTCCTATTTTCTAAGGTTTGCTGGAAGAAATATCTTACAGAGAAAAATTCGCCGTTATACATGTTATTTAGTATGCAAAATTCTGTGAAATGTTTGTGTGAAATAAAGTATAAAAATAGTATTTTTAGAACCTAAGTCCAAGAACCTAGGACTTTAAAGCATTTTTGGCAGCAGGAAATCGATTAAAGTTCTAAGTTGATGATAAGTTTAGATAAGACTAGATTGTAAGTTCTAACAATAGTTTTTATACCTCTTAAGATTTATCGTGTTCACGTTTTCAACAAACGTGTTGTAAAACAAGTAATGATATTTTTTTCATGCACACAACGACTAATGAACGTTGACGAAGCGAAGTCGATCTATCAGGATTGAGGGATTGCATTGAAAATCATTGCAAATCAGTAAAGAAGTTCTGCAGCAAAATTTTCTGGCTACTCATAGCATAGGGAATAAGTAATGTGAATACATGGAAATAAATGGAGCACTTTTACTGTTTTTTTTTCCATTTCAGCCGTCTGTTTCTTTGGCTAGTAATAATTATACTTGACACTGAAATTTAAGAAAAAATTCTTTTAGGTAAGTGTCACTTTTTAAGTAGAAAATTCGTAGTTTATGTACCAAAGGCCATTGTACGGTTGTTATTGCGAGAGCAAACGGCAGTAAATATCTTCGGCCGTTTTATTGACTGCTGAAGCAATTTAATCGTTCCGATTTATTTAACATAACAATTTAAAAGTCCTTGGGCGGCATTCAGTGGTTTTTACCAGGGAGGGCTACGTTAGAACACATACCACTTTAAAAGTACTTAGCCTTTATTCAGCGGTTTTTACCAGCGACGGTTAGGTTATGTATGACACATAAAACTTTAATAGTGGTTAGGAGGATTTCGGCTGTTTTTACCAGGGATGGTAAGGTTAAGTTAAGTTAATTCTTTGAATATACTTAGGCGTAACCCAGCTGTTTTTTTACCAGAAACGCCCAGGTGAGGGAAAATAATACCTACTTTAAACGTTCTTAGAAGAAATTCGGTTGTTTTTATCAATGACGGCTATGTAAGGATAACTTTAAAATTCATTAAGAGAAAATCAGCGGTTTTTACTAGGGAGAGCTAGGTTAGGACTCATAACACTTTAAGAGAAATTCGACTGTTTTTACCAGAGAGGACTAGGCTAGCACTCATAACAGGTACTTATACGAGGGCTGCTACTTATGTATGCGGAATAGAAAAAATAAACAAATGTATATGGCTAAATATGCTTTTATTGTTTTTTAAAGGATTCTCCACTATGATCGATGCACTTTTGCATTCGATGAAACCAATTTGTAAAACACTTTTTCCACTCTGATTAAGGTATCTCCAAAGCGTGCTGTTTGAACGCATCTACGGCATATTCACGGGTCGAAAATCGTTGACCACGTAATTTATTCTTTACATTTGGGAATAAATAGAAATCATTGGGAGCCAAATCAGGGCTGTACGGTGGATGACCCATCAATTCTATTTTTTGACCATCCAAAAATGTAGTTGTTTCCTGAGATGTATGACAGCTGGCATTGTCATGGTGAAGTAGGTTGCTTTGGCGTATTTCTTCAAATAGTTCCGGCAAATAAATGGTCGTGTACCAATCTGAATTACCCGTTCTGCGATTCTCCAGTGGTATTGTAGCCACATGGCCATTAATACCAAAAAAGCAGGCCACCATTTGCTTTACAGTGCTTTTTGCACGAGCCACTTTCGTAGGGTTCGGCTCATTTTGAAACACCCAAACTGTTGATTGTTGTTTAGTTTCGGGATCGTACGCGTAGATCCAGGATTCGTCACCTGTTTAGATATTATAAACAGATTTTGAGTCGCCTCCGTTGAATTTTTTAAGGTTTTCTTGCACCAATCGACGCGAGCATCTTTTTGATCCTGAGTTAAGTTGTGCGGGATCCAACGCGAACAATTTTTTTTTACAGACAAATGTTCATGTAATATCCTATGAATGCTCGTCATACATATGCCTAGAATAGCCTCTATCTCGCGAAACGTAGCATGGCGGTCTTGCATTATTAGTTTTCGCACAGCTTCAATATTTTTTGGCACAACCACCGATTTCGGGTGACCTTCTTTAACTTCGTCCGTGAGCTTACTTCGCCCGCAATTAAACTCACTAAACCAGTGATACACAGTCGTTTTTGATGGAGCTTCACCACCAAAAGTCGAAGTTAATTGATCTACACACTGTTATTGCGTTAAACCACGTCAAAAATCGTAATAAATCATAGCACGAATATTTTCACGAGTGAGTTCCATTTTTTCAGCGATATGACATTTTAAACCCAACAAAAACAAAACACTAACGTATATAAGAGAAAAATATTAGCAGCCAGTATTTAAAAAAAGAACGAATTTGACCTTATTTTGAACGAACTTGACATTATTTTACTACAAACCAATTTATTTTCAGGATTAAAAAACAATATTTTGATAAGAGTGAGATGTCTTCTATAAAAATTAATTGGATTAAAATGTAAAAATTACTTTGCTAAATTCCGCCAAAAATCCTACAAGCAGCATGCGGTTAGTTAATGCCCCGCCCTCCCTCCCACTTTTTCAAGCAGAAGCAAGACATTTCTTCTGCAATTGGCAACCGCGTGGTGTTTGTGGGATTTTTGGCGGAATTTAGCAAAGTTATTTTCACATTTTAATGCTATTCCCGCAAAGTAACGCTTAATTCCATTCAATATCTAAAAATTAATTGGTTCCTAATAATATAATCGCTTTACGTATAGCAAATATGTAACGTTACTCCTAACATTACTTTCTAATTTTATTTGGGTTTAGTCGCAGTTGTTCCAACATAGAATAAATCAGCATCGACTTCCCTCGGCAAAGAGTTATATAGATTGCAAGATTGCCATAAAAAAGGAATTCTGACTAACTAGTTCTGACCTTCGTTATCAACCTTTTTATGTCGCTACTGCTGGGGCACGGGTCTCTTTCTGCATCGCAGGAAGGTTAGACCATACTCCATCACGGGGGCCAAGTCCGGGTTGGTGGAGGCTAGTAAGACAGTGGCGGGTCTTACTGTCAGAAGTTATCAAGCCGCCCATAAGGTCTCTGACATGTCTTAGCAACTGTCATTACATGACAGCCGACACCAACGGCTTAACGTGCCTTGCGAAGCACGGAAGCGCTCGGAAAAATGCCCCTAGTGGTAGTCACAGGACGGTCACCCATCCTGTATCTCACCGCGCCGTTGTTGCTTAACTCAAGTGATTTATTCCCATACAGTTCTGACCTACGTTCTATATATTCAGTCACTCAGATTCAGTCACTCAGTTGTTAAGTCAGTCGATCGTTATTTTTTTATGAGTATAAAAAGTGCACCAAATAAATTATTATTAAATTATTTATTGTACTAGTAAAGGTTGTACACTTGACGGGCTTGGTACCAAATAGTATTTTATTCTAGCCAACCAACAGTTGACGTAGAAAAGGTGTAAGTAGTTTCAAACAGTGAAGTTATTTTAATGTAATTATCTTTTAAAATTAAACAATGTATTAGCGGTAGCGCGTCTGCCTACCCGGCTGGGGACAGAGAAAAGCCCAGGTCTTGGATGTTTACATGTTTGTGATGTTGTTTCTGGTTCCCACGACACAGGGTATCCTAGTGTGGGGCCAAAAGCAATGTATGTGCTTGTAAGTAAATGTTATGTTATTTCTATGTACAATAATTATAAACATACATATATACAAAGATAAATAGTACATACATATCTACATATAATAAGACTTAATACCCTCACATACATAGTCACACTCATAAACTTCTAGACACACACACCCACACACACACACACACACACACACACACACACACAAAGAAACACCCACACACCGCACTTGTGAGTATGCATGCACGCACAGTGCAGTTGTTATCAACTCATAGAGTTGAAATGGGTTTTATTATCTATTTTAAATATCAAATTTTTGTTATTTCGCAATTGTAAGCCTATAACATGTCAGTATTTTTAATTTTACGGCCATGTATTGAAAAATACTTTCGCCAAGGATTTTAATTCAAATTAACTATTGTATAATTTTATCGTTTAAGATCTAAAATGTCTTCTGTTTCATTATTGGAAGAGACTAGCTTGCATGACACAGGGAATTCTAGTGTGCAAGTTAGGGTAAGAAAATGACAAAATTACAGATATTGTTAGTAATGTTAGTAATTTTATATTATATTAATTATTTGTTAATATTAATTAATTAATTGTTATTGTTGTAATATTGAAAACGATGAAATAGTACAGAATATGCAGTGCAATTTTTTATGTTCCAGCTATTAATTAAATCTTAATCTTATATTTACATACTTACGGTTAGAATTACACATTATTGTTCTGAAATAATGAAATTATACCTAATGGCAAAATGTTCAGCCGCTTCTTGCGTTGTCATTCAAGTCATTTCCCCGGATACCGGATGGCTGAGGCGTAATAAATATTGTGTTATTTTTATTTATTGCTTTTAAAATTCCAACTGAGAGTTGGGGAGATAATAAAGTTGGGCCTCTGAGACTTCCCAGTTGGGTACCCATTTTGTCTTTGGGTTGTCCCTAAATCTCTTGTCACGTCAATCTTTGCGTAGTATTTTTGGATTTACTAATAGTTAAGTAAATGGGGGAGAAGCGCTCGTGGCCTAGTCGAAACGAGTGATTGGAATCAATCAATTGAGTTAAGCAACAACAGGCGCGGTCAGGTGCAGGATGGGTGAACGTCCCGTGACTACCGCTAGTGGCATTTTTCCTTGCGCTTCCGTGCTTTGCAAGGCCCGCTAAGCCGTTGGTGCCGGCTGTCATGTAAAAACAGTCAGACAGAGGCCTTATGGGCGGCGTGATAACTTCTGACTGTAAGGCGCGGCACCGTCTTACAATCCTCCACCAACCCGGACTTGCCCCTTGGTGGAATAGGGCCTTACCTTCATTCAGGAAGAGACCGGTGCTCCAGCATTGGGGACATACGTGGGTTGATATAGAAATGGGAAGAATAAGTCACAAGCAAGGAGGAGTGGAAATCTAAAAGGGAGGCCTTTGCCCAGCAGTGCGACACAGTCGTGGGAACATAAAAAAAAATAGTACACAAGATCGAAATTGATTTAAAATTAATCAGTTACATAAAGGTTCGTAGTAAATAATTACTTTTAAATTTATACACTAAAAAGAGACGTCTCAGTAGTAGACAAAATGTTAATGTGCTTCTGGGTGCGAACTAGCGCTACCAATGGCAAAAAAAATCGTAACGTGTTTTATAAAACGTTTTTATTTTAAAGTGATTATGAGAAATCTTAACAACTGTGACCACTATTCTTTGAACCTACAGTCTAGGACTGATGGCCAATAGATTATATATTTCTCAAAGCCCAACAACAGATGGCGCTACACGACATTTGTAGGTGTCTTACAAAAAACGAGCGAAGTTTAAGATACTTCAGAAACGGTGATTAAGTTTATATTATTTCAAAAAACATTACATGAAAAGCATGCCATGCCATGTCAAGGGCCTTATGAGCGGCTTGATATCTTCTGACAGTAAGGCCCGTCACTGTGTTACAAACCTCTACCAACCCGGACTTGGTCCCGTGGTGAATTAAGGCCTAACCTTCCTGTGACGCACGAAGAGACCCGTGCCCCTGAAGTAGTGTCATACAAGGGTTGATATCAATCGACGTTAAAACATGATATAACTCTACATAATACTAAATCACGCCCGCATTCCAGAGGGGTAGTCAGAGACCAGGATTTGCCACTTCGCCACAATTCAACAAAATATTATTTCGACATAACAACGTAAAGTATTCCTTTGAGTCTAGTCATGGAGTCTAAACGGTCCAATATTACCATCCCCTAAGGCTCTGGCGGTAAGTTTAATGGCAACGAAACTCTGCGGACTAAGACGCTTTTTTATTTACACACAAGAAGTCTCAGCTGTAGAGTTGATATTATAAACCGCTTTGGCATCATCACCGTCCGTTAGGTCGATACATGTAAAGATTGATCCAAATTACTCGTAACTTAGCTTCTCTTATTATTCGATTCATCGATCGATTCAACCTTTGTATGCCCTCACTGCTGGGGCACGGGTCTCTTCCTGCATCGCAGGAAGGGTAGGCCATACTCCACTACGGGGGCCAACACCGGGTTGGTGGAGGATGGTAAGACAGTGGCGGGCCTTACTGTCAGAAGTTATCGAGCCGCCCATATGACCTTTGACATTGCTTAACGGCTGCCATTACATGACAGCCAGCACCAACGGCTTAAGGTGCCTTGCGAAGCACGGAAGCGCTTGCCGGCGCCCAAACTGAAGACTTAAATAAAAAAACTCAACTGCCGATAATAAACTACGTACTAAGCAGGCGGGACCAAAATTAAATTGCGAACTCGGGTTGGTCCCGACTGCTTAGATAGATACAATATTCTTTATTGTACACAGAAATTACAGTAACAGAAATTATATAAAAAATACAGTACAAATGGCGGCCTTATTACTAAAAGCAATTTCTTCCAGGCAACCGTAGTTATTTCTCAGTATTAGTAGTTA